>JAHTLZ010000280.1:3349497-3360811 GCA_023846285.1 Phrynocephalus versicolor | reverse complement strand
TTCTTCTTCTTCTTCTTCTTCTTCTTCTTCTTCTTCTTCTTCTTCTTGCTGGTCCTAGTTAGATCCAAGGTTTGTCTGATATGGTCAAATAGTCCTTCCACACAACACATTTTTGTGGACAAATTGTTTAACCTTTCCCCACACCTGCTTCAGAATCTGTGGACCAACAAGTGACTGGTTTGCTTACAGACACACATCACTTCAGATTGTTTTCAGCGATGACTTGCAGCCAAAGGTATCTACAGCTTCCAGTGAAGAGTGTAATGTTTAGGGTGATTCAAGGTGACGTGAAACTTCTGTGCTCTTTGAGCTGTGATAATTCTTTATCGGAAAACAAGTCATTACCTGACACTGCATGGAACAGGGTGTAAGCAAGGAACTAGAATGTACCCCAAGGGAGAGATGCAGGCTGGCACTATCCATAAAACAGTAAACATAGGTTTCTTGATTATGTGTTTTCTGCCTCAGGAATAGGGCAGTGGTGGTTGACGCTTCCTTCTCTGGATTTAACCCTCTACCTGTCTTGCACCATCTCTCCAACAGGAGGTGTTGCCTTGGCGTGTACAATGAATGATCTACTGAATCTGCAGTGATAGCCCTTTGATCTTGGGGGTCAGATTAAGATCTGAAAGGATTATGGTGCCCCCTATGAATATAACATGTGGCAGTTCCCAAAGCTTGGGAAAACACACACCATATGGTGCACACATTATAGGCATGAAAATACAATAATTTAATGGCGTCTTTTAGTTTCATTGCTGCAGTTGCCATCTGCAGTGATCAAGGAGCTCAAGAAAATAAACTCTGTCATTGCCTCCATTTCTTCCCCTTCTAGTTGCCAGGAGGTGATGGGACCAGTGACCATGATCTTAGGATTTTTTTTATGTTGAGCTTCAGCCCATTTATTCACTCTCCTCTTTCACCCTCATTAAGATTATTATTACAAGTCAAGATTTTTTTTAAAAAAATAATTTAGGTAAATAATCTAGTTATTCATTGTATAAATGAATAAATGAATCACCACTTTGGTTTGTTTTTTGTTCTGTTTATAATTCTACCTTTCCTCTAATAGGCTCAGTGGGGGACATCTGGTGCTTTTCTTCATCCACAGAACACCCCTGAGAGGCAGATATAGCCAACAGGGCACACAGGCTATTTCATGGCCAAAATGAGATTTGAACCCACATCTCAAAAATCCTATTTTGATCCTTCAACTGCTACATCACATTGAGCAAAGAAGAAAGAAACCATTTCAATAAATTTCTCAATTTCGGTTCCCGAAGGGTATCCGTGGTCTCTTGTGTAAAGTTTCTTGCTCCTCATTATCATGCCATCTTTAAGCGTAACACATTGGTTGGAGGTGTCATGTCACAGCCAGCATGAGTTTTTGTTACATGAAGCTGAAGAGAACCAACCCACATGGCTTTCTCTGAAGTGCAAAGGTCAGCTCTCTCCATTCGCGGCTGCGGCCTTTCAAAGTGTCCCCATGCCCCATAAATTGCAAAGGCAGTTTATGCAACACTTTATGAAATAGAACTGACTTTAGAAGATTTTAGAAGCCCATCAGTTCCCTGCCGATTACTGAGAGACATTATGTCAGAGCTTGGAAAAGGTATTTTTCTGGACAGGAATGAGGCAGAATATAGGAACGTAAGAACAGCCGTGCTGGATCAGGCCAAAGGCCCACCTAGTCCAGCTTAATTTATCGCACAGTGGCCCCGCCAGATGCCTCCAGGAGCGCATGAGACTAGATCTCTGTCTCCTGATACCACTCCCCTGCATCTGGCCCTTGAAGTACCTCTGTTTTTTAAGCCTGGACATTACACATCACCAGCATGGTTTGTAACCTGTGATGGACTTTTCCACCAGGAATCTGTCCAATCCCTTTTTGAAGGCATCCAGGCCAGATGTCATCACCTCTGTTCCCACTCTCCCAACCCTCAATTTGAGTGGATGTCCCCTACTTCTGCTATTCAGTGAGATGGAGAGCATCCCTCGATCCACTTTACTCATGCCCTGCATAATTTTGTACGTCTCAATGATATCCCCCCTCAGGTGACTTTTTTTTCCACAATAAAGAGCCCTAAATGTTTTAGCCTTTCCTCATAAGGGAGGTGCCCCAGCCCAGTAATCATTTTAGTTGCTCTCTCTTGCACCTTTTCTAGTGCCACTCTGTCTTTTTTGAGATGCGGTGACCAGAATTGTACACAATACTCCAGGTCTAGCCTTACTATCTTTTGGTACAATGGCATTATAATGTTGGTTGTTTTATTTTCAATCCCCCTTTTGATGATCCCTACCATGGAATTGGCCTTCTTCCCTGCTGCACACACTGGGTAGACACATTCATTGAGCTGTTCACCAGTTTCCATTCAGCTTAAATCTCTTTGGCCATACATTTCAAGGGTAGGGAATCTTTGACTTTCCAAACACTTTGAATACTCCTCCCTCCCAATTGCTTGCCATTGACTACGCTGGGCTGAACCTCTAGACCAGTGGTTCTCAACCTGTGGGTCCCCAGATGTTCCTGGACTGCAACTCCCAGAAGTCTTCATCACTAGCTGAGCTGGCCAGGTTTTCTGGGAGTTGCAGTCCAGGAACAGCTGGGGACCCACAGATTGAGAACCACTGCTCTAGAAGGTGGAAGCCATATAAACATCTCCGAATTAAAAGTAACCCAAGGAGCCCCTGGATTTTTCAGAGTTCTGGCTCATTTGTAGAACCTGCCAGTGAACGGGAACTTATCTTGAGTAGATGGGGGTTAAAGGATGCAGCAACACGTTTAGGCCCTTTTCTCTAATTCTGTTAATGATGTTGGGTTAGAGATGGCATCTAAATTAGGCTCCACTCTTTCAATCTCTCTCTCTCTCTCTCCCTCTCTCTCCCCCCCCCTCTGAATCATTAGCTATCCATTCCTTCCCTTTGCATTTTCGTACTCCAGATTCCACACCAACTCTGCCCTCCACCACACCCATAATCACGACTGTGGTTCATTATGTTATAGCTTCCCCATAAAGGAGTGGTTCTCACTTGTGGATCTCCTGAAGGCTTTTCCCATCCAGAGTTAAAATTACAGGAGGGTAATTACTTTACTGGGGCATGGTGGCTCAGCGGGCTAGAGTACTCAAACTGTTGGCTGCAAAGTTGGAAGCTCAGCAGTTCGAATCCTGGGTGTCATGCAGAGGAGCTCGCTCCTGCTCTTAACCCCAGCTTCTGCCAACCCAGCAGTTCGAAAGCAGGTAAATGCAAGTAGATAAATAGGTACTGCCATAAAAAGCAGGAAGGTAAACAGTGCTCCATGTACAGAAATGTGTTCAGCCATGCCAGCCACATGGCCATGGACTTGCACAACACTGGCTCTTTGGCTTAGAAACAGAGATGAGCACCACCCATAGAGTCGGACACAACTAGTAAACATTTGCAGGGGGGGATACCTTTACCTTAATTACTTTATATTTCCCCTAAAGCAGTTCTTCACAACTGCTAGTCCCTCAGAATGTTAACCCCCAGAATGCTGCAGCCAGGAAGGTTCTTCTGAGTGGAATTATTTGCGAGTGAGTCATTTAAGGCTCCCATTCGGTCAGTGTCCCAACGTTGGGAGACTTAGGTTCAAGTTGCTGCTTATCCATGGGAAATCCCTGGAGGGTGGCCATGAGAAACCATTCCTTGAATATCTCTTATAACTCAAAACAACTAATAGTTTGAGGACATATAAATTCATAAATAAACATCCATTATTTAGACAGAGAATGAAAGGGTGCAACCAGTTACTCCCACACATGATGATCAAGAGATACCCCCCTGCAGCCTCTCCTAATAAAAGGGGAACCCTTCTCAATTTATGAGAACGAGCATCTGCCGTACATCCCCACCCCACCCCGTGAACAGGACTGATGGGCAGGAATTAACGGAGAATCCCCTCATCACCACACCTGGTAGAATAACACCTTCTGAGTTGACTCAGTTCTTTACACCTTTTATTACTGCTAACATTCTTGTCCCATGAATAAAGATTTATGATTTTAATTATGCTCAGCTTGGAGAGCTTTAAACATCTGTTATAGGTGTTCAATAAGTATTAGAACAACTATCAATTCCTCCTTTAAAGAGAGCCAAGATGCATGGCTACTTATAGATAGCTGAATCCACCATTGTGAATGGCAGAGTTATTTTTTTGAAAAGGGGGGCAGGAGGGCTGTTTAATTAGCTCATAATTAATCCCACTTAGAATGAGTTAGATGAAACATAACAGCATTGCAAAATGCTAAGTCACTTAATTACGGAACCTGTGTTGTCCTTATCAGATCCCCTAATGCTAGCAAGACAGTTGTCTTTCCTAAAGACAAATGCGCTCCATGATTATCTGTACTTCTTATCTAGTTTATCTTCTGTATAAAGGCTTGGCATGTTTGTCTAACAGAACATTAACACTGAATCAGGGGAAATGTAATCCAATTCAAACCTTACTTAATTTTGTCAAACCCTATGCATTCTTTAAGCCACACTGAAAACTGCAAGTCGCTATTAATGAAATTCTTCCTAATATGGCAGAGGTCAAATCATGCAGAGAAATTCACTGCAACAGCCAACCAAGCCTATTGATTCAATGAGGGGTCCCCCCCCCCACCAGCCATAGTTCATCAGTGTGATCCTTTAAAGCAGGCATGACCAAACTTCGGCCCTCCTGATGTTTTGGACCACAACTCCCAGAATTCCAAGCCTGTATTTCCAATGGCAAAGGACTGTGGGAGTTGTGGTCCAAAACATCGGGAGGGCCGAAGTCTGGACATGCCTGCTTTAAAGCATACCCCATCAAAGGCAGTCCCGAATGACCCATTTACCTTCTGGCTGGGAGCACAGAGATTGTTTCCCCCTCCCATACATTCACAGAATATGGCTCCGACCTCAATTGAGGTCCCAGTGGGTAGCAGTCCAACCAAGTGTAAATCTAATCTGGATCAAGGCCATAGGGTACAGGAATAGCCTCCTGCTCTCCATGCTGTGCTCCTCACCCCCCCCCCCGTCCCGGCACTCTGTCATGGGCAGGAGCCTGAACTAAAAACATGAAGCAACATATCCCATAGAAATGGGGAAAAGGCACTTTGAGGATCATGGTTTCTTGTCTGCTAGAATCACACAGATGGCTTTGGGTACTGTGACCTTGGACCGGGAAGAGTTGGAGGGGCACCGTTTTCTGGTTCCTTTGTCCTGTAGACCAGCTAGAGCTGTGGTTGGGTCCCCAGATATTATTGGGCTAAAACTCCCAGAAACCCTCATCACTAGTTGTGCTGGCCAGCATTTCTGGGAGTTTGACTCTCTAGTCTAGCAGGTATCCAAGATTGGGAATCGGCGAGCTAGGACAAAGCAAAGTTTTGGGGGAAATGTTCATCGATGCCCTACAGCAGTAATGGCCAAACTTCGGTCCTCTAGATGTTTTGGACCACAGCTCCCAGAATTCCAAGCCTCTATCGCTAATGACAAAGGATTGTGGGAGTTGTGGTACAAAACTTCTGAAAGGCTGAAGTTTGGCCACCACTGCCCTACAGCTCCCAAAGCAGAGTTTTTAAAAGGAAAGTCCCAGAATTCCTCAGCTAGCATGAGCACTGGTTGTACTGGCTAGGAAATATAACTCATGGGTTCTGAGCTATCTAGATCAGGAAAGAGATCTGTGCTGACTGTAAGCTGACTGGAAACTAGTCTAGGAGCTTACTATCTATAATTTTGTGCCCCCCCTTCCAACTCCAAGACATCAGTGTACTTTGAATTGGTTTTCAACGCTCCTCAAAGAAGCACTCTTTTTCTTGTTAACTGGGTGGCTGTCAGTGAAATCTGTGCTTAAAGAATGAAAGCACCTGTTCTGATGCTTTCCATGCCACCAGTGTGATGGTAGAGTTTCAAAACGGGTTAAAATCAAAACAAGTTACTATTGGGGGGGGGACTGTACCCTGCTATCAAATTAATCTAACAACCCTCTGTGTCAAGTTATCATATGAGGATGCCTTTCCACTGCCTTATCCTGAAGCATTGCTATAATAAATGTCTTCCTTGTGGGAAAGAAAGCACTCCCGGTGGTCTTTTCTCAAAAACGAACAGAGCTGTAACCTCACATTGACAGGAACAATATAATTATTCACACACCAAGCAAATTATTGGCCATATTCCCTTGACAGGAAGACGTGCTTTAAGAGAGAAAGAGCCACTGGCCCTTTCCAGAGGAGAAGGAAGAGAGTGTTTGCAGAGTTCCTTCAAAATGACAGGAGTAAGCAGCTATGTTAGTTAAAGAGAAAGAATTCAATGAAAGGAAGTACTGAGAAATGCCTGAAGAGTAAACAGAGGAGCGAAGGAAAGAGACTGAGTGGGGTGGGTGGGGTGGGGGGGGGGGGGGGGGGAGAATATGATCACTGGTGTCAGTCTGGCATCAGAACAGCTGCCAAACTTTTAAAAGTAAGGCTGGAGGTGATGAAATTTCCCCAGATGAAGGCTTGATGAGGCACTCAGCCCCTTCCTCAGTTGACACTCTTTCTTTCAAAATGTCAAGGCAAACTTTTCAGTGTTTCAGTCTGTTATTCTTTAAGGTAGGCATGTCCAAAGTCAGGCCCGGGGGCCAAATGCGGCCTGTTTTCAAATTTCGAGTGGCCCGCAGCCTCTTCTTCTGGCCAGCTCAGCCTGTCACACATCCCTGCTAGCTGGCCCCTCCCATACTCGGTGGAGATGTCAGGTTGCAGTTTTACAGTTTGCCTGCTCTCGCTTGCCTCCGTCCGTCCCCCCAGCCACCTGCGATTCAGAACCCACTAATTTTTTTTGCAAAGTGCCAATACAGCATTTTGACCTGAAGACAGGTGGGCTGTGAAGGGGCAATGTCGGGTGCCCACAGAAAAGGCTCCGAGTGCCACCTTTGGCACCCGTGCCGTAGGTTCACCAACACTGTCCTAGAGGCTGTTCAAAGTTCAGCTGAATGGTTGGCCCCCACAAATTTTCACCTCACCAAATCTGGCCCTCCTTGAAAAAGTTTGGACACCCCTGCTTTAAGGACACACACACACACACACACACACACACACACACACACACACACACACACACACACATGCACGTGCGCGCACACACACACACACACACACACAGAGAGAGAGAGAGAGAGAGAGAGAGAGAGAGATCTCCTTTGTTCTAATCTAATCTGTTTAGATTGCCTCAGTGCAAGAGCACGCCTCAGCAAGAAAATTTTCTAACCCTCAAGATTCTTCTCCAGGTAAGGGCATTTGAAGGAGCATTGGGTCTCTCCTCTCTCTCTCTCTCTCTCTCTCTCTCTCTCTCTCTCTCTCTCTCTCTCTCTCTCTCTCTCTCTCTCTCTCACTCACTCTCAGGTCTCCATAAGGTGCACGGGCTGTCTTTGAGCAAAACAAGTGTCCTTTCCCTTTTGAGAAGCAATACATACAGAGCAAACAAATAATGTTGGCTAATGGCTAAAAAATAAACCATGCAAACAACTCCCCAATGTTTCAAATTCTCAAAATGCAACAACACAACTGACACAATTGTTTTGCACCATTGCTGCTATTTGCATCAAAGCAGCATTGCTTTGTTTTCAGACAAAAACTAACCGTTGTTCATTTTTTTTGTCCATTGTTGAGAGTGCTACAAATTACTTTTGCCCTGTTTTAGAGACTGGGCAATAATTTTTCAGGTTTTCAGCCTCACAGAAGAGGATTTGCATTTCTAGATAAAAGTCATGAATTTAGGTCGATAAAAACTGGGTATTTTAGCCAAGAGAAAGGATGAAAATGAGAGATGCGATAGTGCTATACTGTATACAATAACACAAGGTGTGAATAAAGCGGGTAATATTACTTACTTTGATTCCTATCCTGCCTTGGTCTCATGTCCGAAAAACCAAGATGAAAAACATGTTTGTGCCTGCGTCTAGACTTCATTGGTTCAGATAGGCATCAATTCTAACTAAACAGGAGGTAGCAAGATGGACTAAATCTCCATTTCTGAAGTAATTGAATGGATAAAATCCAGCAATATGTTCCATTGGGAGTAGGTTCACTCAGTAAGTATTTGCTGAGACAACACCTAAGTAAGTTCTATTGATTCAGTGGACCTACTTTAGTTATGTCTTACTACTGGATTTCAATCAGCAAGTATCTACAAAGTTGCTTTTCCAGTTCCTTACAGATGTTATTTTGAAGGACATTTAGAGTTGTTTTTTTTCCACACATTATGATGTGAATGCCATTTTAACTAAATGTATATGGGAAGGAAAGTATTGTTTTGTTTCACGTTTTATTTTACTTCCAGTGCAATGATTCCCAACTTTGGATAACCCAGGTGTTCTTGATCTGCAGTGCCCAGAAACCTCAGCCAGCACAGCTACTGCTGAAGGCTTCTCAGAGTTGCAGTCCAAGAAAACCTATGATTATCCAAGGCTGAAAATAACTGCTGAATATATTTTAGAGGTGCCATATCAAAGCTGATCACAATAGTGTTTCTCAGTGTGCTGGTAAGGACAACACAGCATGTTCATAATGTCTAATACAGCAAACATCAGCAAAGGAAGAAGAGATCTGCATCCATAAAGGCAGGCAGCTCCTCCTCCAACCCAACGTTAAGCAGGCTGGAGAAGGCTGTCCCATCAATAAGGCTTGCCAGACCAGTTCTTTTTGCACTAGGAGGGAAAAGGATTGCATCATGTCTTTTGCCCAAGGGAACAAAATGCCTTGGACTGACCCTGCAGAAGTTGAACTGTGTGGCTGCAGTACAAACTACGATAGAACATGCTTTTTTTAAATATATAAAAAAGCACACTCGGCAGTCACTGGGGCTTATTATGACTTCAAGGTGACCTTCCTCCAATCCTCATTCAGACAGTAGTTCCAGGAGATATTCATTAAGATTTTCATTTTCAAAAAGGAAGATGCGGTACAAAGGTTTGAAAAATTGCAGGGTGAAGTTGAGGGAGAGGGGAGCACGAGAAAAGAATGCACTGGCTGGCATAATTGAATGAATCCGAAACATAATGAATCTTATGATATAACCATAGGAATAACAGGGTTGAAATCAGACTGGCTTTGGTGGATTTCCAGTGCATTACCAGTCTTCATCACAGCAGATGGAAGCTGATCTAAATTTCTGTATTAAATTAGCATTGTTGTGGCCGAGAAGGGAGCCATGCAAACTGTGAACCAACTTCTCTTCCTGCCTTTATGCGTTGGTTTGGTTTTGCTTGGCATCCATGGCTAACATCTTACGTTATCTTGGAACGAACAAACACCTTTTCGCATCTTCCAAGATTTAAATACCTTTCCAAAAGGGAGAGTCAATTTTCAACTTTATGTCCCATTTCATAATGTTTTGTAAATCAGTCTTTGCCTCTCTCTTTAATTACGCCAACTAGAAACTAACAATCAAGGCCAAACAATGGAATTATTTTATCACAGGACAATTGTTTCAAAGCCCATTAAAGCCCCTCCATTTTTTAAATTTGATACAGTTATGAACATACACTTAATTGCTCATTCATGGAACTGTGTTATGTTTCTCATTGTTCAGCTTTTTCAGGCGTATATGAATATGACACCTGGACATAAAAAACACTATGTGGGAAAGGAAGGGAAGTGGGTCATACACAAAGACTTCCCAAAAAGTTCCGACTGACTGACAAAAATTACGGCATCATTGATTCAGGTTTGTAGCAACTGGAATAATTGGAAGGCCTAGAGGAAAATGTTTTGCATTGGCAAGCTTAAAAAGGATCTATGCTGCAATTCATTGCAGGGAGCTTAGACATGAAGCAACAGGCTTCTCTATGCATGTCTCTTGCTAGATTCAGAATTTACCTGGTCAGCAGCGGCTGCATTCACGTTCCGTCCTTTCTTCAACCTCCCCTTCTGTTCATACATGGCTTCTATTACAAGATGGATGACAGTGTCAACCAGCTGTTATGGGGGTGGGGGGATAGTTCATTTAGGCTTCGGTTTCCCTTTGCTAGCAGACACGTGATCACCACAGTTGCTGTAATTCAACAAGCTCATTTGATCTGCGCAATTCTGGCTGCCCCACACAAGGCTATTTGGTTATGGCCTTTGGGATGGAGAAGTCTATCTCACCACGGTTATATCACTGAATAATACTGTACACCAGGGGTGGATAAGCTTTGGCTGTCCGAATGCTTTGGACTTCAGCTCCCAAAGGACTCAGCCATCATGGCACAATATGGGACCATGGGAGACGAAATCCAAAATATGTGGGCAATGAAAATGACACCACCCTACTATATACGAAAACACACTCATGCACTGAATATCAAACGTCGTTAAATTCTGCAGGTCTCCACAGCTTCTGTGGGCAAAGGGATATCAAAGGGGCCCACAAGGTTGGTTGTCATCATGCAGATGACAAGCATTTTATTCTCGAATTACTGTATTTTTCCATATATATATGACTATAGTTTTGTTTAAAATTGTTCAACTAAAAATTGAGTTTCATTTTATACACAGACGTAAGCCAAAAAGAAAACTGTGAGGTTGTGAAACTGTGATTTTGGGTTGGAAAAGTGTATGGGGTGTCTTATAGATGGGAAAAACATGGTATATACAGATGGGTTGCAAGCCTTGATGGGATCCGTCAACCTCTCACAGCCTGCTGTTCTAGTCCAAAGCTCCTCCTGATCTAGTCCCTATCATCTGCAGTCTTTCAATTTCTGGGCCCTTTCTGTTGTTCTTCTTTGATGCAAAGATCTTGCTCCAGCTGTTGCAGCCTCTCAGCTTGGCATTCATATGCCAGCAATGAAGGAGTAGGACTTGGTACATGCGGGGTTAGGTTAGACAACCCTGGAGTAAGCCCAGTCCTCCCCACTTTGGGTTCAGCCTCAGGCAGGCCTAGGAGGTCTGATGCGTGGTCAAGTGCTGTATCTGCAGGAAGGACACTCTTGGTCAAGATGACTGCATCGGCACCTCCAGGAGTTATGGACCTTTGAGCCACTCTGGAGCATCATTCCACAAGTCTTCTGCTTTTTCTTTCTCACCACTCTCCTCTCATGCCTCTACTTGCTCCTCTCCCTTTATGCTTCCCTCTTCTTCCCCTTCCAAAGGTTTCCCTACTCTCTCATGCTTGTGGTTCCCATGCAGCATTTGGAGAAACCGCAAGCAAGGGCTTTACCCATCCTGGATAGAGTCTTGGTGAGCAATGTGTCTGTGAAGATTCTCAGTCATCCAGGTGAGGTTATGTGAAGGACGGAGGATCCAACCGGATGACGAAAGTGTGCTGTCTGGAGTAGTAGAAAGGAAGAAGGAGGATGAGGAGGAATTAGAGG
>JAHTLZ010000280.1:3337604-3349487 GCA_023846285.1 Phrynocephalus versicolor | reverse complement strand
GTCTGGAGTAGTAGAAAGGAAGAAGGAGGATGAGGAGGAATTAGAGGAGCTAAGAAATCGCGTATGGGAAGCAAAGATGATTGAACTAGAGGAGGAAAGACCCGGGAAAAGAGGCACAGGCGCGCGGGAGATATTATGGGTGTCTAGTGATCCCATAGCGAGGGAACAGAAGCACGAGAAGGGTGAACCGGAGAAGCGCGAGACAAACAAAGAGGCGGGGCTGGAGGAAACGGTCAGCTTTGACAGTTATGAGGGACAGTTGAAGGACGTTGGGACTCAGACAGAGATAGGGGGAGACGAGGAAGGAGTGGGACGGTTTAAGGTCCGGAGAGGAGAAGAATTTGTGTGGTCTGTCCATGTAAAGCCCTTGAAATGGCCAGAGAATTCTCCGGTGTTTAGACAGAAATGGAGGAGAGAGAGACTTCCCAACCCGGTGGCGCAGTGGGCTCGTCATCCCTGTTGCGGGACGCAATGTTGGGGACAAGGGAAACCCTCTCTCCCGCCTCTATAGAAGGTAGCCCGTTAGCTACGGAACCTGTTAATGTTATTTATGAAGAATGTTGTGAAGATGAATCTGTTACTCCGTTCATGCTGAAGTTGACACCTGTTTTTAAAGAAAAATCCTACAGCCAGTTCGGGACTGTATGCAATAAAAATCCTTTTAATATTTCTATGCAAAATGGTTCTCGTCTCATTTGTGACTCAGAATTACCAGTGGAAAATGTAGAACCCTCACAGGTTATCTGGATGCTGAGTCATGGCAACTGGACTTCTTTTCTTGAGAGACTGAAATGTTTTGCTGCTCATCCAAACAGCTTTGTCAGTCTGAGGAAAACTGGTCGTGAGTCCTCCATTTTGTAGTTCACTTTGACCTCATGTCACCCTAGTCTGAAATAGGCTCATAAGATGAACAATGGTCTGAATAGGCTCATTGGGTGGGCAATAGTCTCAATAGGCCATTAGGTGAGCAATGGCCTAAGGTGCCGAAACCCATAAAGTATGGGTTGTTAGCTATGGCCTTGCTGGTGGAGGCATGAAGCATTTTTGATTTGTCTGGGCATTGTTGAAATCACTGCCTGATAAGTGCCTGAGCCCCTCACCAGGAGAGGCCTTTCTCTCCATCCTGCCACCTTCACCGGTGCACCTCAAAAGAACACATGAAAGGGCCTTCTCTGTTGTTGCTCCCAGACTTTGGAACTCCCTTCCACCAGAGGCCAGGATTGCCCCATCTCTGCTGTCTTCCCAGAAGCAGGCAAAGACCTTTCTCTTCAGGCAAGCTTTCCCTGAATGAGGGACTTCCTACTATGTAACTGTATATGGATTACCATACATAATTGCATTGACTGATTTCATAAGAACTCCAGTGTTTCCCATGGTACTTTTCAGCCCTCATAATGGATTTTTCTTTTTTCTTTTTGCAAGGTCTTTGTACCTCTACTGTTACCTTTTAATGTTCTAAGATGTCTCTTTTAATTCCCTGTTCTTAACTTGAATATGTCTTAAATGTTCCAGGCTGTAGTTTGCCCCTCATTATTGTTAGCCACCTTGGGTCCTTTTCCAAGGAGAAAGGTGGGGTAAAAATATTCTAAATAAATAAATAAATAATAAAATTTTCATTACTCACACAAATGGTTTCCCTGACCCCTCTCTCAAACCACCTATCTTCTCTGTCTAATATGTGTACATCTTAATCTTTGAATGAGTGCCCTTTGTCCTTTAAGTGGAGGTGTACTGCTGATTCTTGGTGATCAATGCTACACTCTTTCTGATGGGGGCTCTGTGGAATTGTGGAACCATCAGCGGTAGAGGCTTCTGGGAGTTGCAGTCCAGGAACATCTGGGGACCCACAGGTTGAGAACCACTGTACTAGATCAACTCTTGTTGTGGGCTGATGCCCATTTTCTCACAGAAGTCCAAGCATCACCAGCCACAGAAAAGAAGATTGAATCCTAAAGTTTTCAACAATAAAAAGAAGACATTCAGAACATTTAAGGAAGCATCCTCACTAAGAAAGGGTAAAAGCCAGACTAACCAAGGGTTGAACACATGCAATTGCTTCTCCAATTCTTGAAAGGCAAAAGGGGAGAGTAAGCAATGAAATGTATTACTTTGGAAGAAGGTTGATAGGACACCTGAACAGGAGCAATACAAGTTTTATTACAAGTGCCACTTAATGGCTGCATGACAAAGTACATCTGTCATATCCTGGCATGCTTAATGTCTGTTTGTTGGCATTTAAAAACATTGTGAATTTTATCATTTGGAATTTGCAAGGTCTTTTGTGCTGAGGTTAAAAACTGCCCCCCCCCCGGATTGGCAGAAATCAAAGAAAAATGACATGAGAAAGAGTTGCAGTGAATTATTGAGGAAGCATTTGGGATCGAGGGTGAAAGTAGCATTCTAAAACAAAAACGGCAATAGAGGTGGCCTTGGGTGTCATGAAGAACAAAAGACCTCGAGGATGAAAATAAGGAAGTTAAACCAAAAGGTCTCCATATTCAAGCAAATTTAATGGAGTATGACTAGCTAAACAGAGAGGCTGGGAAGACCTTGGCAGGAGGCAAGAGGCATATATTCAGGGCATCCATAAAACAGAGGTCTGAAAGTAAGAACACAACTTTTTGAAAACTGAAGAATAACTTCAAGGGAGGATAAAGAATGACTGCAGCATCCCGCCTGAGTAAACATGACACTGCTTGTGAAAGACAGCCAGAATGTTATGAGAAACGTTACCCAGCAACAAGAAAAAGTATGAAAGAACAGATGTTACCAATAAGGCCCTTTTGCACCCAGTAAAGAGCAGACATATTACTGGATAGAAAATGAGAGTTTTGTTGTGGAGGACAATATGATTTGGTAACACAAAAGGAAAAGATGCATATCAAAAAAGAGAGAAAAATGTGAACATTGAACAAATGTTATTGAATAAACCATTATTTGGTCTTGAAAGGGTTAATGATTGCAACTTAATGCTTTTTAAAGATCCACTGACCAAAAAAGTGGCTGTAACTTCATTTAGTCCATTGTTCTTAAATGATATTTTTTCATATTTTGGGAAGCTACCTTGAGAGGGCCTTATTGTTCATGGTTGCCTGTTAAACTTCTAAATGAATGAATGAATGAATGAATGAATGAATGAATGAATAATAATAATAATAATAATAATAATAATAATAATAATAATAATAATAATAATAATAATAATAATAATAATCCTAGAGAATTGTAAAGACCAGAAAACTAATTTATATATGACTTGTATTGACTATTAAAAAGTCTTTGTCTGGATAATAAACAAGACAGATATAGCATTCAGATATCATGGCTCTGGTAAGGACTATCTGGAGTACATAATAAAGGCTCCTACACTTGGAACCTGAATGTGGCTGGACATCAACCTCCCGGAGTCTCTGCTACAATACTCAGTGACCATGCATTCTGGGAGATGTAGTGGAACAACAAAAGGGGACCCAAGATTGGTAACCATTGCAATAAACCCCTGCAACTTGCTCCAGGCCGGTGCTGAGGCAACTTGCACCTTCAGCTTAGCACTGCTGTAAAATTGCTGTCCATGGTGCTGAATCATGTCTTGACTCTAGCCTGGCATATAGTGGCATAGTCAGCTTGTGCTCTCTCTGGACTTTGTACTGCAATATTTGGCTTAGGAGCCATGTATTTATTTACATGTCAAATAATGCTATCTCATGTCAAGGAGTCTGATGGCTGACCATCCTCCTACGAGTCCTATAGACCCCTGGGGGGAGGGAGGAAGCCAGAAGCCCATGAAAATCACAGCTGGCATTTATCTCATGTAGGGTAAATTTGAGAATGAAACCAGATAACCATTGCCAAACATACCATATTCATATTCATACCCATATCTGGGTACAAAGGTGTACATTTTTTCATTGTTGGAATGATTCAGGGCAACATCAACTTGACTATTTTAACAAGCTTTATTTATCTGCATTGTTTCTGTGTTCCATATGCAGAAACATACTTCAAAGTTGTTATATTAGGTGTAAATCTCCAAGTAGATTAAGGAGTAAAAAAGAAGTTGAGCAAGTTAGTGGACCAGTAAACACCACCTGCTTTTCATTTTCAGAAATTGCAACATTTTGAATAATAATATCAGTTGCTTTAATACCCATTCAACTTTGTCCTTTGTATTGACTTTTTATCATTTGTAAAAACATTCAAGTGTCTGGTCTGGAATCAATTCTTTTGTGAGGCAATGTTATGTTGCACAGTGATCTTGCTTCCAGACTTAGCTGGAGATGGCTGATTATGTTGCAGTGAGTTTTAGTAAACTACTTTTTGAACCTCATTTAAAAAAAATACAATGTATTTTCTACATGCCTTTAATTATTTTAGTACTCTATGCTTTCAAAATTTCACATTTTGACAGTTGTGTTCCAAATACATGCTAAGGCGGAAAGTGTGCATAAAACTTTTTTTGGGTACAGATGCAGAGAAAAGTACATGAATTCTTGTGCTTAAAAAAGATGGTATTTTTAAAACTATGGAACTTAAACTGCACATATTTTATGTTCAGATACATAAGATCTCCAGACTGTGATCAATATCTTGTTTATGTCTGTTTTCCCCTTAGCATGGGATTCTGGGACCTACAGTCCAGAAAGGTAGTTCTGAAGATCTAAAATACACTGATTCATTCACCCATTCCTACTTGGAAGTGGAATCTGATGAATCTGAGATGTCCCTTTGTTCATGAAATAAGCATAAGCTTTCGACTGCACTGGTCATAAAGAAGTGAGCACTGGGAACAGAATCAAAAAGGGATTTTGAGGACACATGGAGCAACTGTTTTGACATCCACTGCAATTATTCATTGGCCATAACGATGTCTGGCATGAGGCCTGAGAAAAATAGGTCTCAGTTTACAGGATCTTGTCCAAAATGTTTGAGGAAGACTTATCTTGCTGCCTAGTAATGGTGCCTAGATGAGCAAAGAAACTAAAAATAATCATAAAAATCCTCTCATTGGTGCTGCATGACAGGCCTTCCATATTCTCTGTCGGAAATCTTTTTCATGTGGCTATGCCATGCCAGCTTGTCAAACACCATCAGCCACAGGGATTTATTGGAAATATGGGGTGGGGGTGGGGAATCAAGTTGTCCCAAATATTCTGACACTTCCATGGAGCCTATCTGTCAAGGGAAAGTCATCAGGGTCTGCAGGAGAGGAGGGGGCGAATCTTTAATTTCTGAAAATTGCCATCTCAGGATGACTTTATTTATTTATTTATTTGTTTGTTTATTTTGCAAATTAGGGACTTTCCATAGACCCAAAACAGCTTGCCACATTGAAAAAGACTCCATAGGATTCTTGGGACCTTCAGAGGGGGGTAACCGGGAAATTTTTATTTCTAAAAAAAAATCATGGCTGATGACATCATCAGCATTATGGTATGTAGGCTTCCAAATAGGATTTTTGCCCTTCTATCCAGCTGACTTTTAAAAACAATGTATACGACATATATATGGTAAGACCAGAAGGGCCTCCAGCTGTGATAGAAACAGTTCTCTGGAAAGGTCCTCCAACTAAGTCCTGTAGAGACCAAAGAGCCAGGAACTTCCATGGATCAGATTCTTGATCCCTCAGGAGCAAGCGTTGTTTTATGCCAAGGCAGGGTAATCTCTACTGCGAAGTCTGCAGATGAGTGTCCCCTCCCATCTGAGGGTCAATTGGCAGGTGACAATCCTGGCTACCAACTAGAGTGCCTGTCTTCAACTGAGGACTTTTTTGGAATAGTGTTCTCATCCTAAGGAGATTTCTTTCCAAGCAACCTACAACTGAAGCCTAGCTTGGCTCCTAGATGGGCCAATGGGCAGAACTACGGGTGTGCAGGATTGTGCTTAAAGACGACAGTGCCACAATTCCCCAGGCAGCATGACTAGTGGTTCTGCTACTTGGAAGATTCTGGCAGTTGATATCCAAGGTCACAACCTGCTGCTTCTAGCTTGAATTAAGATCTGGCAGATTTCTCTTTTGCTATCTGGTTTGTGGAAGGAAACATGACATCTCTCAGGACTCAGATGATACAATACTTTGGAGTGCGAACTCAAAAAAAAAAAAAAAAAAGCTGAAGGAAATTTCTTGTCACCGTCTCTGTTAAAGAAAATATCCAGTTCCTTTTCTTTGCTGGAAAACAAGGCTGACATTGAAGCAAATATGACAACACGACCATCCTTTAAGCACAAACAAAAAAAAAAGACACTGGGAACATTTGATGTATACGATTTGTGTAATATCACGTTATTATCTTTCAATGTTGGTAGGAGGACAGGAAAAATGACTGTAGATTTAATGTTGCCTTTATATCTCCACCAACAAGTGATCCAGCCAGCTCTTTTAATACAGATATTCCTAACACTGATTAAATCTTCTCCCATCCTTGACATCATCTTTTGGGATTTCATCCAGGCATAAAATTTAGTCTCTAATCCTACAGCATTGTGTCATGCTTGACAGTTCAAAAGACTAAGAGAATTGGATAGTGTTAAGTGTTTAATATGACAAAATACAGGCGGCCCAAATGATATACAGCAGCACAGAAGCAATTTAAACACAAAAGGAAACCAGCTATAGCGTTCCTTTTGTGGTTTCATTTGTCTTTTTAATAGTCTGTGGATGGCTACATTCTGAATTCATTTACTTGGGTGCAAATCTTACCTATCAGAATAATTCTGGATTTAAAATTGGAAACAAAAAGTCTTTAGTGCAACAGGTCTTTTTGAATGCACACTTCTTTGATAAACATCCCCTTAATTGTAGTATACAAAAATGTAACACAAGCAATTAAACAAATGGTAAGTGCCACACAGATGCCATCACTTGGGATACACATGGAGATTAAGGCTAAAAAAAAAAATAAAAAAAATACACAGACCCTCTATTACAGGCCTCCAGTACTGGCTTTCTCTCAATTTAGTCATTTATTATTATTTATCTAACCAAAGACCACTCTGGGTGGTTCACAACAGAGAGCAAACTGTTACAATATAAAATAATACAAGTACATAATACAGAACTAAAAGTAATGCAAATAAAAACATAATTAAGTCAACACCATTCATAAAATCAACAGTGAATAAGATGGGCTAAGGGCAAAGGAAACAGATCACAAAATTAGTGGAACAGCGAAACAGTTAGTAACCAGGGAAAGCAGATTTAAACAACCTTGTCTTCAAACATTGTTTTGAAGGTCAGCAATGTGGGGGCCTGACAGCTCTCCAAGGGAAGTTTATTCCAGAGTATAGGGGCTGCCACTGAGAAGGCCCGGTTCCTTGTTGTTGTCTTGCAGGCCTCCCTTGGTGTTGGCACCCTCAGATGACCTGCCTGTGACAAAGGAATGACATGGGCTGAACTTTGAGGTAGAAGCCATTCTGACAGATAGGAAGCTCCCAAACCGTTTAGGGCTTTATATGTCAATATCAAAACCTTGAACTCAATGCGGTAACGGACTGGTAGCCAGTGCAGCCCCACGTAGAGAGCTCTACAGTAGTCTAATCCCAAGTTCAACTACAATGCCTAACACTGACATATTGATGCGGTGTATTCAGTTTGGGTCAGGAAAAGATGCCCTGACCATAAGTGTTTCAACTTAGCATGATCCACCTTTCCTCTTTAAGAGCTATTGCTCACCCTTCTGGCTCAGCCATAGGACATTCATTCTTTTTGGCATACTTATTTTTTTAAAATCCTGGAGCTAGCAACTTCTAGCAGCCTCTGCCATTATGGCTGCCAGTTTCTGTGAGAGGAGAAAGAAAGCAGGGAGAGAATGAGGGAAGGGAAGCAGGTGGAGGGGGAGGAAAAAAGATGACACTGGCAGGAGAGAGGAGCGACTTTAAAAAAAAAAAAGTCCAACACTTTCACTTACAGTGTTGGACTGAGATCCAGAAGTCTCAGGTTCAAATCCCCACCCAGCCAGTCAGATTTTTGTCAGCCTAATCTAACTCACAGATTTATTGTAATTATAAAGTAGGGAGAATGGGAACCGTACATTCTGTCTTGATTTTACTGGAAGAACAGAGAGGAATCAATATAACAAACATCTAATCTTACAAACACACATTGTAAGATGGCTGCTTGGGAAAGGGAGACAAAAACTGTACTTGAAAAAGACTACCAGCAACTTGTGCGCCCAGATTTCTCCTTAGAAATCTAATGGGGAAATTGACCTTGAGCTCTGTTTAATGCAGCACTGAAGTTAAGAGTCCACCAAAGTTCAACTTATGCATTGGTAAAAATGAAAGAAAGTATTTCGCCCAAGTGATCTAGAGCTTGCAAAAGTTAATTTTAAGAAGAATGATGGCACAGACATGTTGAAACCATCTATAACTGAACAGTGGTAGAATGTTGCTTTGTTTCGCAGATCATTCTTCTACCACTGGTCAATTATGGTTATCTTTGGTGTGCCATATACCAAGGATTCCTCAACCTGGGGAAGTTCTACAGCCTTCATTTTCTGTTCATGATCTTGATTTTGGAATAAAATCAAATAAAGTTTGATAGTTCCTCTAAAGCTTGCATAAGTAACTTTTCAGGACTACAGCTATTACTGTTTCCCAGATGCCACCCCAGTGAAAGCTTATGTTATGGTACAATAACAGAATTCTGCAAATTTTGATTTATATTAAGGAAATGAACTGTCTTCAGACAAATGTGGGAAAATAGTTTTTAAAAACATGGATATTTGAAAGATTCTGCGTCGACAAAGGGTTGGAGTGAAATCCCATTATCTCCTCTGCATACTCCAATCAGGGAGGTGATTGGATCATAGAATCATAGAGTTGGAAGAGATCTCAAGGGCCATCTAGTCCAACGCCCTGCCATGCAGGAACACCCATCACAGGACTGACAGATGGCCAGCCTTTGCTTAAAAACCTCCAAAGAAAGAAACTTCACCACCCTCTGTTGCAGCATATTCCACTGCCGAACAGCTCTAACCATCATGAAATTCTTCCTAATGTTTAAATTGAATGTCTCCTCCTTGTAGTTTGAGACCACTGCCCTGCGTCCTAGTCTCTGAAGCCATGGAAAACAAACCAGTCCCTTCTTCAATGTGACGTCCATTCAAATATTTAAACATAGCTATCATATCCCCTCTCAGCCTTCTTTTTGAAAGGCTAAACATTCTCAGCTCCTTTAGCCGCTCCTTGTAAGACATTTCTTCCAGACCCTCAATTATCTTGGTCACCCTCCTATGAACCCGTTCAAGATCGTCAACATTCTTTTAAAACTGAGGTGCACAGAACAAGACACAATACTGCAGGTGGGGTCTGACCAGAGCAGAAAAGATTAGTACTATCACTTCCCTTGATCTAGACATTATGCTTCTGTTGAACCAAGACGGCTCACACAATACCATATACCCCTTTGGAACTACTAGGTCTGATTGCTCTACTAGTGCCATCACTTATTGGATTGATTCACATTGCGGAACTTTAATTTCACTTTAATTCAACTTTAATGTGGATGAATGCCTGCATTCCTCTTGTATGAGCTTTGATTGGTTAGGTTACAATCACTTTCCAATATTCTGTCTATCCCCACTGTGGCCCCCACAAATTCATGGCAAATATATATGCCAAGTCTGTCTGTGTGAATTGAGTTAAAATAAGTTGGGGTGTGTGGTTTCAAGCTTCTTTTGCAGCACAGTTGGAATTTTCCATCTCAAACTCCAAACAAAAGACTGGTCAATTAGTCTGTGACTACCTACCCTACCAGATTCAAATCTGTATTGCAGTTCCCAGAGAACTTAGTCTACCCAGACACTTCCTCCATCCACACCATCCCTTGAAAGAAGCCATTACTTTTCAACTGGAAATAATTATTGACATCTGAAAATTTATTTATTTATATTTATTTACTTTTATGTTTATATACAGCCAGATTTCCCCAGACAGGAACTCAGGGCAGTTAACGAGGAATAGAATACAACAATAAAGAGAGAAAAATAATAATTGGTTCCACAATATGGCATAAAGAACAAAAACAAACCCAACAACAATCAGTAGAACCAAAATTTAAAAAGCGAAAAATACAAAACATTACTAAGGCAAGATGGTGAAAAATAGGCAGACAAACAAATTCATAACACCTACTTATGAAATAACTCAACCTCCTTGATTGCCGAACGCAGCCATATAAAGCCAAGTTTTAACAGCTTCTTAAATGCCAGGAAGGACTCCGCAGTCCTAATTTCACTTGGAAGGTGGTTCTACCATGTTGGACCCACCATGGAGAAAGCGCGATTCCAGGTCGAGGTTTTACGAGCCTCCCCGGGGTGTGTGTGTGTGACCCAGAGCGCAAGGGACTGAGATGTTGACCTCTGGATGATACACTCCGTCAGATATTCTGGGATAAGACTGGAATGACGACGACGACGACGGTGACAATGACTAAAGAATGCAGAAGTCAGGCTACGGGAATTCCCAGGTCATGATTTCTAAAAAAACTCATCAGTGCTGTTACTGGCTCTTATTTGCTTGCAATTTATTTGAAGAATACATAAAACCATAGGCTCACACCCAAAGGGATGTTGGGGCGGTGCCCACAAAGAAGGTAAAAAAAAAACCAAACAAACACCAATATGGCACGATAAAAACAGTCTAAAATATGAACATTAAAAAACAAACTACTTTAATCAAGTAAAAAAAAATGCCAACTCGGAATCTAAAATTATAACCAAAATTGGAAACAAACTAAATCGTTTTGTCAATACAGCTGTTGATTTAAAAATAAATGGCAAAGAAAGAAAATAATAAGAATGCAGACCAGTTCATTATTTACAGGAGAGTATTAAATATGTCCACATCAGCTGCTCTCTGTGTTTTGCATAGCAATGCACCTATGGGGTTTAGCTAACAAAATTTGTCTGTACTACTGGCAATTATTATATCCGACAGTAACCACCTGGCTATGCAGCAAATTCGGCCAGCATTTAGCCTCAAACTTATAAAACGACAGGAAGAAGGGGGAAAAAATGGAAAGAAAATTGGGGACGAGGAACACACTTACCCGTTTCAAACTGGTCTTCATTCTCCTCAAGGAAATTACTGTTTGAATCTCACCAATGTATGGAAAACTCATTATTCAAAAGGATTTTATTTTGTACTGATCACAAAATAGAGAACAAAGTCCTCTCTGAATTTTGCAAGCATGCCACTACTGTACATTTAAAATGCAGAGAGCACTTTATTCTCAGATTTAAACTTGTTTAATTATTGTCACTCTCTCAAGACTTATTTGGGCTTCTTGTTGTTCTTTTTTGAAGGATTAATCTTGAAAATAGGAGCTGTGAGAGTTTCTTAGCCATGCCCCCCCCCCACTTCTTTCTGTGTCCACTAGGAGAGAGAGAGAGAGAGAGACCAGAGTAGGAGTCTTCTGCTCTATGTGGAGCTTTGCAACAGAAGTGGGGATTCAGAAAAAAAATCAGAGTTACTGATCACATGGAGAGAGTCCCTCCCTGAGCAGCTTTCTCTTCTTCAGACTATTTTTTCACATGCTTTCACACCCGCTCTTTTAAATAAGGCCTAATCAATCTCAGCCTCCATCTGACTCACGAGAATGGATTTCAAGGGTCTCCTGACAGACTGAAAATTAATGGGTTTTAATTGACTTATCACTGGGTGAACTACAGTCTGTTTCTTCAGCTATAGGAACTCCAGTCCATGAAAGCTTAGGCTGGGGGAAAGTTAAGATGCCAAGAAAACTTATCTGTCGGTTTCTCTGGAAGCAGCTTCCCCTGCTCTAAATAAATAAATAAATAAATAAATAAAATATTTGAATAAATATTTTATATGTTTAAATAATAATAATAATAATAATAATAATAATAATAATAATAATAATAA
>JAHTLZ010000280.1:3287707-3335649 GCA_023846285.1 Phrynocephalus versicolor | reverse complement strand
AATAATAATAATAATAATAATAATAATAATAATAATAATAATAATAACCTTTATTGTCAGTGTACAACCAGTGTACAGTGAAATTGGCTGAGCCTCTCTCCCTCCCCCCCAACACCACCCCACTAAAAAGCCATTCAATCTGATTTCACACTGTGTGCTTGCTTGTTTTTACTGTGTGCTTGTTTTTAAGCATAAACTGAACTGCAAGGCCAGCCTAATACATTCTGCTGCCTGAAGCAAAAGATGCATTTGGTCCCCCACACATTGACACACACCGGAGTGGCAGTTGAATTCTATCTCACAATTGGTTATGGGGATCTGATGTTGTAGCAGAGACAGCAAGCGAACAAAAGAAAGGCGCTCTTGACAACCTGTGTGTGGCATGCAAGCTGGCATGGGCAGAAGATGATGGCTCTCTTCCAGCATCCATGGCCAGAGGCAGTCTCCTCACTTTACCTGACGGTAGGGCCAGCACTGCAGAAACACTATTAGAAAATGCATTGCCAAAGAGAGTCAACAATACCAAGATGGAGGACCTTGAGGGAGTATAGTGAGGGGAAGGAGAACCAGAAGGACACAGGGCCACAAATGTGTGTGTGTGTGTGTTGTTCCCAGGGAGCTGCACTGGTTGTGTGTGCCAAAATGGCAAATTTTTCATAGTAATGATGATGTTATTTTTTTATTTTATTTTTTTATTTTATCTCCAACTTTGTGGGGAGGAGCTGAGGGGGGTTGCAAATCCATGTTTTCCCCCAGGGGGACACAGACCCTAGTAGCAGGCCTGGAAGGACACACTCACTGTTTAATTAAATGTAACATTTGAAAATTGGTAGGAGAAATCTATAAAGGTCCTTGTGGTGCAATATGTGTCATGTTGTCCCCATAGCAAAGAAAGCAAAAACAAGAAAAATGAAGGAATACTGTAGAAAGAGCAGAAGGGCGTAGATACATGAGAAAATATGTACATGTTTACTTCCAGTAAGGACAAACATTAGCAGTTCAAAGAAGAGCCATGTGTGTGAGGATGACAAGAAATAGTGTCAGGCAAGAGAAGACACTTCTAAAATAGGCAGATGATTAATGAAATGAAAGGTGTTGTCATACAATGGTGTGAGGGAAACCATGTGCGAACACCGAATAACAGATTGAAGATAACTGAGGGAATTAAGGGGCCTCCTCTCCAGTGAGATGAATTATAGAAAATGGTACGGAAGGACTTTCATGAATATAACAGAATAAGAAAATACTTTCATGAATATAGAAGAATAAGAAAATTCCTGTCAAAAAGTGACATTTTAATGTAAAAAAATGGTGGTGGTGGGTAAATCAGGGGAAGCTCCCTCCCCTCAACTTAACAGATACATATTCATTCTGCTGAAATAAGAAACCAAACCTAGAGAAAATAGCAGTGTGAAAAAAGTTCACAGAGTGTGTTTTGCTGCAGAACAGCATGTGCCTCCATGTGTTAAAAGTTAAAACAACAAGTAGTGAACCCAGGCCCCTTTGGAGCGCTGAACACTGTCAGTTCTGAGGCAGGCAAATTGGCGACGCCTGTGTCATTCGCTGTCACTCAGTCAAATGGTTTAAAGAAGCTGCTGCCCTTGCCCCAGATGCTGCCATGACTTAATAGGAGAGTAGCTCTCTTTGTCTGCCCTGGATGGCGCTCTTCTTATGTTTTTATGTTCTTATCATATTTCCAAGCATCCTTCTTTCACAGCCTTGCCTAGATAACCTCTCCTAATGGGAGCGGTACATTTCCCTCTAATTCTCTCTCTGGAGAATACGTATACATTTGTTACTAATGGAAGAAAATGTTGCATCACCCATAATATTCTCTCATTTTTGCTGAAGGACGGGCTGTGCCTAGGTAAACCATAGCTGACTTTTAAATTGTACTATTTATCGATAATGTTAAACAAAAAGTGTGTGGGTGAGACATAGCATAGCACTTTGTATAAACAAACAGTACATGCACACTGTTTCTTAGGGGCATGGTGGCTCAGCGGAGTAAGGCTCCGAAAACTGTTGGCTGCAAAGTCAGCAGCTCAGTGGCTCAAATCCCAGGTGCCATGCAGCAGAGCAAGCTCCCACTGATAATCCCAGCTCCTGCCAACCTAGCAGTTCAACAGCATGTAAATGCAATTAGATAAAATAAATTGTTTATTTACGGTCATAGACCAAAATGTTACATGACAATAAAGTTCAAAAGACAACACCAATAATACAAATATAGTTGGATGAATTAAAAATTAATAACATGCAGCCATGGAAAACATTAAGAGACATATAATTGCATAGGAGAATAATAAATAAGTATTCTGAATATTATATTAAAATATGGAATGGTATTATATTATACACTGGAAAATTGGGGGATCTAAACTTCTGATGACAAAATCATCTTACGGGATGCCATGACTGCCACACAAAATCTGGCCATTATCATAGTTATATTTATGTACTTATCAGCTAGTAAGTACTCAATATAAAATTTACGGGGTCTACCCGGGAACCTTTGGAGAATTGGATATAAAAGCTCTTTGCGTAGGTCCCTGTAAAAGCTGCAATACAGAAGTACATGTTCCAGTGTTTCGACATCCCCACAGTTGCAGGAGCATAAATGTAGATTATAGGGGACCCCTTGAAATCTTCCATCCAACAGTTTGGAGGGTAACACATTTAATCTGGCTAAGGTAAATGCTCTTCTAAATTTGGGGGAAGCTATATTGCTCAGGTAGGAGGGGAGCACAAACACATTATTACATATACTACTTGAGTGAGATAAAAGGCCCTGGTTCTGTTGGAGTTCCATGTCTCTGAGCCTTTGATGGATGGCAGTTCTGGCACTGCTATAGCCCAGGGTAATAACATGCTTTACTGAAAAACCAAGAGACATACATTCATGTTCTAAGAACCGTTTCCACTTGGAATGAAATAAATCTGTAAGGATCAAAGGGGCCAAGCCGACAGGAAAAAAGAGAAATTTTAACCAAGTATTAAACAATTGCACTTTGGCTAGGAGACCCACAGAGGTTAGGCCAGCCTCCATTTGGATGGCAGTGTTAGAGACACATGGAGGTACCGCAAATATGGTTGTCAGAAATTTAGTTTGAATTCCCTCAAGGGAACTCAGGTTGGACTGGACAAATAATTGAGCACCATATGTCACATGAGCAAGCACTTTGGCCTTAAAAACCTGGAGAGCAGAGGGAATATGTTGGCCACCCTTAGAATAGAAGAATCTGAGTAAAACAGTAATGATTTTTCTAGAATTAATTGTTGAATTTCTGATGTGGGGAAGCCAGGATCCAGAGGAGTGAAAAAGAATACCTAGGTATTTAAAGCTAGAGACCTGCTCAATCAGGTTACCATTAATGTACCAGTTGTGTTTGATTCTTCTTCTAGTAAAGATCAGTACCTTGAATTTAGAATAATTAATGATTAGTTGTTCATTGGCACAAAAGAGGAAAGGGCTCTTATAAGACGTCGTAAACCGACACTAGATAGAGATAATAAAACTGCGTCATCTGCATATAAAAGAATAGAAATTGGGTGATGAGATAACTTAGGAGGGTGGAAATTCAGGTTTGATAAGCTACCCACTAACCCGTTAATATAAAAATTAAATAATAGGGAGCTAAAATGCAGCCTTGCTTGACACCCCTTAAGGAAGGAATTGAATTTGTTAAAGTTCCGGCTTTATTACATACAACTTTCAACCGTGTATTTTCATAAAGGCGTCGCATCATCAGTAAAAGACGATGGTCAATGGAAGTGAGTTCAAATTTGCTCCAGAGACGCTCTCTGGGTACCAAATCAAAAGCAAATTTGAAGTCAATAAAGGCCGCATATAACGAGCCACCCTTGGACGAGGCATATTTATCTGCCAAATACTGCAGGATAAGGGCTTGGTCAATAGTTGATCTACCAGAACGGAAGCGTGCTTGTTCATCCGCTAAAATATTATTTGTGCTAAATCAATCTGCTAATTTGTTATAAAGAAGTCTCGCATAAAGTTTACTGATTGTGCTCAGCAGACTTATGGGACGATAACTGGCTGGATCATGTTTATTACCCTTTTTGTAAATGGGAATTATGATAGCCAGGCCCCAGTCCTCAGGTATTATAGCAGTGCGATTAATCCACGAGAATAAGGAGGCTAAAACCAGGGCCCACCATTCTGGGTAAGCCTGAAGTAAGTCAGCGGAAACAAGGTCAGCACCAGGTGCTTTCCCAGATCTTTGTTGGTTAATTAAGGAAATAATTTCACCAGCCGTGACAGGAGGCCAGTTCACTAGAAATGCCAATTCCAATTGAGGTGGCGTTTGATGGCAGGGCTCCATGGCAAATCTGTCTCTAAAATGTTTCTCCCAGACTGAAGGGGAAATACAGTAATCCTGGATGGAATAAGTGTCTGACATACCCTCGGAGACAACTTTCCAAAAGGTGGCGGAATCCTTAAGTTGGGAAACAGCAATTAGACGTTTCCAATTCTCTGATTGCACCTGAGCTTTTTTCTTCCTGATCAAGGCCTTGTAGTTCTGTTTTAGAGTTAACCAATTGGAAGGGATCTTAACTAAATTCTGCTTCTTATAAGCCCAATAATTAGTGACTAAAATTCTTTTGGCAGCTTTACACTCATTATCAAACCAGGGTTTGGAATATCCGTGATAAGTAGATAAATAGGTACCACCGTAAAAAGCGTGAAGGTGAAACAGTGTTTCCTTGCAGCCATGCCAGCCACATGGCCATGGACTTGCACAACACTGGATCTTCAGCTTGAATAGGGAGATGAGCACTGCCCCTAGAGTCTGGTGATGACTAGAAAATGCAAACATGTGTTTCATATTTTTCCCATTTGTCCTTTTGCTTGAAACACATGCAAGAAACAATGCAAAAACTCAAGGCCAGGAAAAATCTCACAGTCTCAATAGCTCAGTGACCTTATTTTCCTTCCCCCTGCCCAGAATAATCCAAATTTACCCAAAGGACAGGTGCTTCCTGACCTAAATCATTTGTATAGATTTTGTACACTTTATTTTGTAAGGAAGAAAAGGTGAAGAAGTCCAGTTAAAGTGATTTTACACACACACACACACATACACACACACACACATTTGTGTCAATCAAACATAGCAAAGTAAATCTCTTCATGAATTATGCAGGTGTCTCTTTACTGCAAAATAGATTCATAGAGGTATGTTTGATTTATTAGAAAAAGTTAAAGCCTGCCTAATGATAGGGCTTTATCTCATAGTTTGAAATTAAAACATAAATCAAAGGTATCATTAAATATAATTCCACCTTCCTGTGTATTTCAGAGCACAAAAGATGTCCTGCGTTAGAACCTCTAATCTCCTAATTCAGATAAAAACGTGATTCCGAACAGGTTACTTGATTAATATTGTAAGGCAAGCCTTTCTGATACCATAATTTTGCAAAGCAAAATTAATGCCCAGTCAAAGTGTCAGAGATAATACATGGTTACTAAAACTGCCCGCATTCTTGTGGAAAAATAAAAGGAAAAGTAAGTTGATGATAAGAAAATAGCCAGCTCACAAGGCCCTTCTAATTAGCAGAAAGATTTATACAGATATTAAACATTGGCTGCTTTTATTGATTTTTCTTCTCTCTCTGGTTCTACAATGATTTTTGCT
This sequence comes from Phrynocephalus versicolor, assembly GCA_023846285.1. Classification (NCBI taxonomy): domain Eukaryota; kingdom Metazoa; phylum Chordata; class Lepidosauria; order Squamata; family Agamidae; genus Phrynocephalus; species Phrynocephalus versicolor. The sequence goes on along the minus strand of JAHTLZ010000280.1, from coordinate 3,329,992 downwards.
CATTTGTTGTATACAAGACAATATTTCTGTGATCATAGATGTGACAATCCTGGAACCGCTGAAGGTTTCTTAAAAAAAATCTGTATTTTTCATTTTCTTGAGCTGGTCTAAACCTCAAAGTACTGAGTTGTCCTCGCCTGCCCAGCAAACTGACCACAATCATTTCAAATGACAGCTTCATTCGTCTTGCCCAGAAATAGCCCACCAGCAGCTTGAGAGGGTAATATGGCAGTGTAAAAATGTAAACATGTGATCTTACATTCAGTTGCAAGATCCATGCTTATGCAGTTTCAGATTCATTGGTCAAGACACATTGTCCTGACCTCCTAATTCCCCACTTTTCAAACTATATTTTGTTTTGTGTTTAGTTAGAGCTCCATACTTATTGGGCAGAATGGAGCCCCTGCCTCCGGTGCCAAATTCTGGGGTGATGGTGGTGGGAATGCTAGTAGTTAGAGATGGGCACGACTTAGCGGAATTCCCGTTTCCGTTTCCGTTCCTCGTTTCCGTTACGGAACGGAAACGATAACGACAATTACTCCGCCAGAACTCGAACTCGAACCGACTAAAGAAAAATTGGGTCTGATTTGTCGTTGTCGTTCCTGGCATCGCGGCGATCCCACGATGCCAAGCGGCACAGAAAAAAAGTTTAAAAAAAAAAAAACGATTCCTGGCCAAAAAGCAGGCGAAAATATGCCTGCCTGAGTGAGGGCTCAGGGCACCTACCAGAGCGGTGGTTGACGCCCCCTCCTGTCCTGGGCTGCTCTGGTGGGGCAAATCCTCGTCGTCTCACAGTTGCTCGCAACAAGCCGGACTCGCCGCCGGCCGCCGCAATTCAAGCGGCACAGAAAAAAAGTTTTAAAACCCCCGATTCCTGGCCCAAAAAGCAGGCGAAAATATGCCTGCCTGTCTGAGAGGGCACCTACCAGAGGGGTGGTTTCTGGGGGGGTGTCCCTGGCCTCCCCCCCTCTCCTGTCCTGGGCTGCTCTGGTGGGGACTCGTAAGCAACAAGCCGGACTCGCCATGTCATGCGGTGCGGGCGGGGGATCGAAAATGGGGCGGCGACTGCAATATTTTTTTTGAAATCGTGGTCCAAAAACACACAAGCACCACAGAAACATGCGAAAATTGCTATTTTAAAACTGCCAGAATTTTTACAGTAGCAGTGGGTTTTTCTTGCAACAAAATGCCTCCTCTGTCCTCTCTCCATTTATTTTATTTTATTTTATTTTATTTTATTTTATTTTATTTTATTTTACACCTGCGCAATGATGGGCTGGCCATGGGAGTGGACCATGCAAATTTTTGGAGCCATTCCACCAATCGCATGGCCACTTGGCCACTGAGACTTCTGGGATGTGCCAAAAAGCCCACTAACCCTGCCCTAGCCCTAGCCCTAACCCTAACCCTTACCCATACGCCACAGTACACTGTCCTTTTAGTGGGTCAGAGAGGCACCCAGAGGTGCACCCCACTACCCCACCCTAACCTCACCCGTAACTAGCCTAACCCTAGCCCTTGCGCTAACCCTCTCTTAACCCTAAGCCAGATCTGTACTTGCATTGCACACACAAGTACGCTTCCCTTCTTACTGAGACACAGTGGGTGCAAAGAGAGTCTGCCAGTCCGTCACTTGTGGCTCTGGCTGACTCCTGCAGCAGCATTTGTGTGCCATGCAAACCCTGCCCGAGTGCCTGTCTCTCACTGACTGATGCAGGGAAGGCACCCCAAAAAGAGGGGCGCCTCTGCCAGTCTGCTGCATCTGCAACTTGGTATGCATATCCATATGGCTATGCATGCCCTTTTGTAGCAGTGCCGGCGGGTGAGGATAGGAGGCACCCACCCCAGAGAGGTGCCTCCAGGAGCCCGCTTTCCCTATTAGCGGGCCAGAGGAGGCACCCACCCCACAGAGGTGCCTCCAGGAGCCCGCTACCACCCCCAAACCAGTATAACGACAGACGAAAAACCGAAAAACGAAACAATAAATTTTTGCGAAATTTTGCGAAAAACGGAAACGAGCCGACACGGGCCGCCTCCGACACACGACAACTCGAAAATGTCATTTTCCCTAGTCGTGCCCATCTCTACTAGTAGTTATACTGCAAAACACAGCTGTACCATTCTCGTCATCTTGACATGTGTGCTTCTTTCCCATAGTAAAAGCAGGCTCAACCAGTAACATCAGAAAAAATGGCATAATGGAAATAATAAAAAGCTCTCACTGTATGTCACAGTGACAGTGCTGTGTTTCTCCAAGCTGGCCTGATCCATTCAAGCATGAGGGAGGACACTGCCCCGCTGCGGTAGAGAAGTGCAAGTCTTGTCCAGGAAAATGGGAAAGGCCACCATTTTGTCCACAGGGTAACAGCCCTGTGTGGAGCCTCTTCCTGTATAGGCAGATATATTTCTTGCCCACTCCTAGAGGAAGCTCCATTTTATACTTTGCTTCACAACAAAATGGGTCTCAAAGCAGTCCTCTAGTCACGCAGGGCAGCAATAATGAACATTTCAATTTCCACGTGGCGTATCATGTTTTCATTTGCTCGTTTTGACTCCTAGACAGTTTATGGGGGTGAAGACTGAAACTTAGGACCAAACCACCTGGCATATGAAACACAACCAAAGGTTTATGTCAAGTAAAGTTTCCCTTTCTACATAGCGTAATATGGTACAGCTCAATTGAAGCTTTACCAGGTGATGCTAGTGAGTGATTGTATAAATTCTTGCTGGATCTGGAGTTAAGCAGGGAAAATAAATTCACCTGTATTCCAAAGGCTGGAAAAGATCTCTCTCTTTTGACCTGCCTGGTAACACATTCAGGAATGCAAAGGTAGACCTAGTGCAGGCATGTCCAAAGTCAGGCCCGGGGGCCAAATGCAGCCTGTTTTCAAAATCCGAGCGGCCTGTGGCTTCTTCTTCCCACTGGCTCAGCTTGTCATGCATCCCTGCCAGCTGGCCTCTCCCCATACTGGATGGAGGTGTTAGCTTGCAGATTTATGGTTTGCCTGCCCTCCCTGCCTTTGTTCATCCCCCCAGCTACCTGCTCAGTCTACCCACCACCGGCTCTAATGTTGCAGTGTCCTCCCCGCCTCCTTGCATGTCCTACAGGCTTGCCCAAAGTTTGGGCCAGGGGCCAAATGCAGCTGGATGGTTGGCCCCCACACATTTTCACCTCACCAAATCTGACCCTCCTTGCAAAAAGTTTGGACACCCCTGACCTAGAGCATTAATATTTGGGAGTAGACAGTGGAAACAGGTACAAAACTTTAATGTTGACCATGAAGAAACTCACATTGTTCAAGATTTTGTATGCTTTGGTTCAGTCATCGATCCAAATGCAGCAATGAAATCAGAAGACTGAAAGTCAGAAAGGCAGCAATGCAGGAATGAGAAAAAAATCTCAGCAAGTGTAAAGAGATGTCCATATGCCTGAATTCCTGATCGCCATGTTTAGGTGTGAAAGCTGGACAGGAGAGAAAGCTGACAGGAGAAAAAACAAGTTGCTTCATTTCCGATTTGGTGCTGGAAGAGAGCTTTGTAGATAATATGAACGGCAAGAGATCCCAGACAAAATCAAGCCTGCCCTGTCTCTCGAGGCAAAAATGACGAAGCGGACGCTGCTCAGGAGAAGACAAGATTTTCTGGAAAAGACAATAACGCCGAGACCCATTGATGGCAGTCGGAAAAGAGGCAGAACAAATATGAGGTCGATTGGCTCCCCAGGATTAAAAAACAGCCTTGAATTTACAAGAGCTGATACGGGCAGGGTGTTTTAGCTCCTTCATAGGGTCGCCATAACTGGCAAGTGACTTTTAAATTTTTATTTAAATATTCCTTATTAAATTTATACAATAAACATCCAATAGCTCTCTTTAGTCATGACACATATCACTGAAGCAATCTTTACCCTATTTACATCCATATACATTTACATCAATATACATATATAGAATCATTGTTCTGATACTTTTCTATCCTCTAACCAGGTAAAGAATGAGCTCCAGGATTGAGCAAATTTACACTTCTCCTTCTCTTTGTATATTAATATGTCCATGGTTGCACAATTTCAACCATTGGTATCTTATCTCTTTTCCATAACTGTGCCCAGGCCAGCCTTATAACTGGCAATCCACCTGATGGCACATGACAACAAGTGGAACTGATCTGGGATGACTCCTTCCTGGGGTAAATAGGATTGGTTCTTAGGGGGTATATACATTCCTAAGAGTATTTTGCTACTAACTTCTTCCCCTCAGCCCAACAGGCTTTCACACCACAGGGGAAAAAAAGATAAACATAGACACCGTGGACGCTGCAGTTTTGCTGAAAAGCTCTCTTTAAAACCGAAGGGGAGGCGAGCACTGTCGGGAGACCCCGTCGACCGGGGCAGATGCGCGACCGTCCGGGCGGCTCAGGTGCGCGCGGCTTCAGAGACAGGAAGCAGGGAAAAAACCTTGCGATGCCGCTGAGGGGCGCTGCGGCGTCACGGCTCTTTCCCGGATCTCCCGGCAAGGTAAATCAGCACGAAGTAACATTTCGCCTTGTGAATGAAAGGGACGGGTGGCGGAGAGGGAGCTTTAAAAAAAGAAAAGAAAAAGAGACCCGAATCTCTGAGCAGGACCCTTCGCGTGGATCTCTCCAGAGCGCAACGGGCAGGGAGGAGGAGGAAGAGAAGGAGACCAGCTAACTGTGAAGCGACTGGCTTTCTCCTCCTCGCTTGCAAAGCCAAGAACGCCTCGGGTGTTTGGGGTGGGGTATGTTGGGGTGGGGATTCGCCCAAGAGTTGGCAGGAGGAGTTGCATAGCTTTCGAAGCGCTCGGGAGAGGAATCCAGTGCTCCCGGATCCGCTCAGAAGAGGGAGAGCGGGCAGCGCGAGAGAGACGGGAGAAACTCTCTTTCCCAGCCCAGTTTGTCTGTTCTTTTCTTATTGTCCTCCTCCTCCTTAAATCCACCTGCCTCTCTCTTTGGGACAACTTTTCATCCCTTCCAGGAGCAGCGGCTGCATACTGTATAAAGCGGAATTCACCCCGAGGTGAATCAAGGACCTTCCCTTCTTAGAGGGAGCGATCCTTCTGCAAAAGGAAAAAAAAAGATCTGGGCAAGAGGAAGGGAGAAATTAAAAGAAAAAGGGAAGACCGGGAACATTCCGGCTCTGCAAGAGCCTTCTTGGAAGCAGAGAGATCCAGAGTGGCGGCGGTAAGTTCCTTCTGTCCGTGGATGTACCATCAGCCAGTTCTTCAGGTGAAGGAAAACGGAAGGGCAGGCGGACAGGCTCTGTTTGGCTTCAGAGGTAGCTGAAGCTTGGGCGAAGACATCGGCTCCCCTACTTGGATTAGCTTCGATCCAGCGCGCCAGGTTTCGACCGATGTCAGTCTGGATTTCCCCACGGATGACGGCGGCCCCTTCGTAAAACTTCTTTCGCTTGGATCGGGGCAGGAGGAGGTGCTGCGGAGGTGGAATGCCAACACCTGTGAACTCCCTGCTTTGAGCTGGTAAAGGTGAGATGCATGGCTCGCTGACTCTTCTGTTTTAATCGGCTTTAATGGAGTTGGGGCTTTTTTTGGTTAATAAATCATCGTCACCTGCTTCCCTCCCCTGAGACTACAGGTGTGTGTGGTTTCAGAGCAGCCCGGGGTTCTAGCGTCTAATTTAGCGGAGAGGAGGAAGCTAAAAACTGCTAAGTTGGTTCGTTCCGGCTTCCACAGCTTGACCATGAACAAGCGCTGGATTGATGGGCGTTCACACCACAACTGGATCGGTAGGGTAGTCCAAGCATCTTCTACTTTTTGCTGGTGATATAGCATTTTTTAAAAAACAACAACATAGGAGTCCTGCCTGGGAAAAATGTTGGCAGCCCTTGGACATTTTCATCAACTTTCTTACTCAATCCTCTGGTGCCATCCTATCTTTAAAAGTGCATCCTGTTCTGGGTTTCCCTTCTCCTCAATCAGTTCTTTTATTCTGCTTTTCAATGATTCCTCCATGGAGTCCACAGATCAGATCCAAGGTGGCATTTTAATCCATGCCACTTGTGTCCAGTTGAACCTGGGACTTAGTATTGCTGTTCTGGAGTGTCTGTAGAATAAACACATGTTTCTTGGGCTGAAATGTTAGAGCTGTATGACAACAGATCCAATTACTTCAGGAGGCAGCGAACGCTCCTATGCTAGAAATTTGCAGGAGAAAATTAAATAACCATCGGTCAGATATACAGCACTTTGACTTTGATTCCTACCCCAATGGTCTCATGGCCCCCTTCCAACATAACATTTCCTGTACAACCTGCAAGACAATTTTATCTAACTCGGTAAGATTTCATCTGCAATGGCCAATGAAATCTTTGGGAGGGCATTTTGTCGATTTGTTGTGAGTGGGAAGACTTTGCTACATTAAATCAGCAGTTTAATGGGAGATTGATCAACTAGATGCCATCTCGGATTTTATTCACCTTTTCTGGGTAACCCTCATCCCTTGAAAACATCAGCCAGTTGTTCCCAGATCATGGGAGAAGCAATTTATGATTCCCCCCATGAAGCATGCAACTTCTTATACCCCAGGATACTCAACCTTATGCCTACCTTTCTTGCTTGTTGGCGGAATTTATTGCTCTATGATGATCTGAGCTTTGAGATCATCATGCAAAAGCAATGGAGGTTTATGTGTGTGGCTCTGAAACCCTTGTGACCATCTGGGGCTCCCTCTCTGTTACAAGGAAAAATGAAAAATTGTCAATGGAGAAGTCAAGTACCATTACCTAGTGATTAGCGCTGCCAGTGAAACATTTGCCCAGGGGATGGTGCAAGAACATTGATTTCTGCTTCCCAATATCGAGTTTGATTAGAAACCTGCCTGGTTGCAGGGAAGACTGATCTTATGTTTTGCTGTTAGTCCCTCTTGGAAGGAGCCAGAAGGATATTGTATCTGTCAAGGTATCTGTAGGGACAGTTCCTTTAGTAAAATATCCCTGCTTCCAAAGAGTGCACATTATTTCTGATCAGTGTCCAGGCTGAGTAAAAAAGTGGGAGCTTATATTTCCCAGCGTGGGATTAACGCTCTCTCAACCTGGTGAAATCCAGACGCATTGAAGTGCAATGCCTATGTAGGGAACAACTGGAAAATGTTGAGTAACACATCCAGATGATACCAAGTGAGAATGGGCAACTGGGTTCAATGTGACACATGCGTTAGAAAGACCCATGCTCAAATTTCCACCCAGCCATAAGACTTATGTGTGTGTGTGTGATCTAGCTAGTAAATACCTCTCCAGTGGAACCGCTCATACAAAGGTGGTGAGATCTGATTTGGGTAAAAACTCCAAGCAAGGGTGTGATTTAAAACGAAGCTAATGTTTTGCATACTGTAGCATTTGTAGGTCTGTCAGATTGGCAGACCAGGCGGTGTGAGTCCTAGTGACCTAAAATAACTGGTGGTCATGGAGTTAGGGAAGTATTATTGGCTGTATTCCCCCACCCTCCTAGCTTTCAGACAATTATGTTCTTCCTAAGTGGTTCTGATGAGTTAGAGAGAGAAAGAGGTTCCAGCATGAAGGTTGCCGACTAAACTGATAGGATATATGAGGGAGGAAAGCTGAAGGGGAGAGATGGAAGCAGTAAATAAATTCTTCAGTGCTGGAATGAAGGGATGAACACTAAGTGGGCACTGATGTTCAATTTGAGCTAGGCAAGATTTCCTTCACTGATGCTGTCACATGAATAGCAATGGGTGGCTCTGGTTCCCTTACAACCACCCAACTACCTTTGCTGTACAAGGTAGGTAAGGTGGTGCCTTCCTGGCCATTCTCTGTACAGGAATGAATGGATAAAGAGGTTTTATTTTAGCACAGGTGAGGCACCGTGTGGTAGACATCTAGTTAGTTTATGAAGCAGGGACTCAGAGGGGACCGGCTGCGTGGCTGTTACCTTCTCCCACAACTTGAATGGTGTAGACATTTTCCTTGCTCTGCCTTATGATGACCTTGGCCTTGCTTGAGTAGTCTCCTCTGATTTCTTCTGCCATTCTGGGAATGCAATTACCTTAGATTACTTGACCTTGACAGATTAGAGTCCTGGGGCAAAGCTAAGGGAATGGGGTTAAACAGAGGGAAATGTAGGGTGGTGCATGGAGGTAAAAAGAATGCACAGATATAGGATGAGAGACACCTGGCAGGAAAATAATACCTGTGAAAGGGATCAGAGAGTCTTGGTGGACCACAAATTAAACATGAGTCAGCAGTGTGATGCGGTGGCCAAGAAAGCCAACATGATTCTTGGTTGCATCAACAGAAGCATCGTGTCTAGATCAAGGAAAGTGATAGTACCACTCTATTCTGCTCTGGTCAGACCCCATCAGGAGTACTGTGTCTAAATCTGTGCACCTCAATTTAAAAAGGATGTTGACAATCTTGAACAGGTCCAGAGGAGGGTGACCAAGATGATTGAGGGTCTGGAAGAAATATCTTATGAGGAGTGCCTTAGGGAATTGGGGAAGTGTAGCCTTACAAAAAGAATGCTGAAAGGGGATATGATCGCTGTGTTTAAACATTTGAAAGGATGTCACATTGAAGAAGGGACTGGTTTATTTTCCATAGTTTCAGAGACTAGGACTTGGGGCAATGGTCTCAAACTACGGGAAAAGAGATTCATTTAAACATAAGGAAGAACTTCATGACAGAGCTGTTCAGCAGTGGAAGATACTGCCACAGAGGGTGGTGGTGGTGGAGTTTCCTTCTTTGGAGGTTTTTAAGCAGAGGCTGGATGGCCATCTGTCAGCAGAACTGTGATGAGGGTTCCTGCATAGCAGGGGGTTGGACGAGATGGCCCTTGAGGTCTTTTCCAAGGCTATGATTCTAAAACAGAAAAAAACTCATTGTGATTATAAAACACAGTGTATTAAGAGGTATGTATGGAATAATATATCTGTGCATGCACGCGCACGTGTGCACACACACACACACACACACACACACACATGTTTGGCTTGGCCAATGTCACAGAACAATTAGTAGACTGTATGTTTAGCTAATGAAGTTATTGCACTGTGTCTTATCATACGGAGTGTTTTCTGTTTTCCAAGTGTTCAGATTCCATACTCATATGGAGTGATCCCAGGACTCTGGGCAGTTGTACAGGAGGGAGGGAAGTATCTTCTTTGCAACTTCTCTTTTTCTGGCTGCTAGGCTCCTTTTTTCCTTCACTTTGCTGTTATTCCTGGGAAGGTGCCTCTAGATCCCTGGTTAATGATAAGCTAGTTGCGTTCTGTCCTCCACTGCCGGAGCAGCATGTATTCAGACATAAGGTGAGAGATGGTCCAAATAATACCTCCACGTCCAGGAAATTTACTAGGTGCCATCAGGCAACACTCTCTTCGGAGTTGCAGTGAAGATTATTATTGCAATAAAGAATGAGAAATGCATAGAAGCACTAGACGAGTGCTGTATAAATAGAGAAGCATTTAATATTTAAATTTTAGTCCTTTCCACAGTGATGGGAAACCATAAATTTTTGCAGAAAACCTCTGTGCACCAATAGACAGTTATCATCATAACTCCTGTGAAATTACATTGCATAGTCTACGCTCAAACTCTTGAGCAGCGTTCAAGCTGTTCTTCCCTAATTGTTTGGAACACAAATTTTCCTTCTAGGGTGTAGCAAAAATGGCTATAAGGAAAAACCAGGGTTACAATGAATGCCACCATTCTTCTTTGTGGCCCCTTGCACCCCCAGCTTGCTACTTGGTGGGGCGAAGTCTCTCACTTGTTCCCACACGTCCTTCATCTAACTCCCACCATATTTTATACTCCCAAGATGAAATGATACTTCATTGTGGACAACTATCAGGTCAAAGTGTCAGGTCATTGGGGAGTAGGTTCTAGTTTTGGGTGGAGGTTATGGTCAATTGCAAACCACCATGTACACCGACACAAACTATGGTTTGTCTATCATGGAACTGTGGCATTATAGAATCGTAGAATTCAAGGTTGCTCAGTCATCCATTCTAACCTCCTACTAGAGGCAGAAAACAAGAGCTTAGCTTTCTTAGGAAGTAGAACAGATGGACTCTCCAGATGGCTGCAAACTACTCAGATCAGGACTTCTGAACCTTTGGCCCTGCAGGTGTTCTGAACTTCACCTCCCCAGAAACTCCAAAAATCAGAGGTTCAAGCTTCTGGGAGCTTCTGTTCAAAACCAGTGGGGAGACAACAGTTTAAGTGTATGTGTGTGGGGAGAATGGTCTAATAACAGTTTTTTTCATTGATATTCTCTCACCATTAAGGATGCCTTTAAATGCTTCCCCTGGAATCAACCCTCCTTCCAATGTCATCCCCTCATATCTTTGTACCCTGCTTTCTTGGGCAGCGGGCACAAGTATTCCTCTGTGGAACCTCCTGAGGTAGTTGAGGAGCACTGCCATGACATTGCATTTCCACCTGCCCCATATTTTTACCTCCAGCAAAACTTTCCCAGTTCTTTCAACCACTCCTCATAGGATTAATTTTCTGTGCTTCTGACTATTTTCACTGCCCTCCTCTGAACCGGAGAGCAATTGTTTATGTCTCCTTTTGAAATGGGTGCTGCCATGTCCAGAAAGTTCTCCCTCCTGCTGTGTATGTGTGAAGCTGAGAAATGTACCCTTTTGCCTTAGACAGCATAGTGGGAGACCTGAGGAAGAGACCTAAGCAGCCTCTCCCTTTTCTTATTCACAGCATCCCCACTTGCAAAGCTGCCACTATGGCAGCTAAATCAACTAACCCCCCCCCCCCCCCAAAATGGTACAAATACAGCATTTCTCCACATGCAGGGCTGTCCAGCAGTGGATAAATCTGTGAGGACTTTCTCTGGAAATCTGTGTCTAAAAACACAGAAGGAATGCTAAATCATCAACAGATGCTAAACTCTCTTTTAAAAGAGGAAATCCAAAATCTCTAAGTTACAGTAGGGGACTAAAAATGAGTTTTAGGTTGGAGCACCGTGTCTTGGCATTGCAGTATTCACCCGCTACTCTGGCTGATGACTCTTGGACAACTGTGAGAGATTTGTTTTGCATTTACGCTGTTTCATTTTATGCTGCCTCTTTGATAGAAATATTTCTCAAGGCAGAGTAAATGCTATAATAGATGCAATGTGCCGGGCACTTCCCTCGGTGATGAATTTGCAGTATTTTTGCTTGCTATTTTGACCGATTTAGTGCTGCTGTCCAGAGTATTAAAAGCATTAAAAGACAACATTAAAGCTACAAGAGAAGGCGAGCCGTTAAAGAGGGATTAAAATTCATAACACTATAAATTTGGAAGAGACCCTCCTGCCCTGGACATGTAGTCCAACAACCCTCCGGTTCCATGGGAAAGCATCCCTGGCAGATAACCTTTCAACTTCTGCTTAGACACCTCCAGTAAAGCAGAGCTTGTTCTGCTTTTGGACAGCTCCTACTCTCACCCCCAATCCCGGGGTCCACCCCACAGTCTGACTGGAGTCTTCTTTCTTCTCATTCGTATCCATTGATTCAAATCCTAGGCTTTAAAGCCTTCCAGCTGTGCGATTTACTGACTTATACAATTCAGGGTTGGTTTTTCTTTTCTTTTGGAAGCTGTGCATTTGAAGGGGAGATTATTAATTTTTTTTTAAAAATATCATGGGTTTGTTTTAAAAATATGCAGAACAAATGGTGCGATGCAGCACCTACAGAATGGGCATGGATGGACAATAAACTGGTTGGTCCATCTCTAACTGTGGCTTTGTTTGTCTGATTGAGGATGGGTGTCACCATCTTAAATGTATCCACTTAAGTCACAAAAGGTTGATTTGGATGGCTTCAAGTTGCCTGTATCGGTTCTCCAAGGTGTCTCTAATCCTCGGGTATCATAAGATTCTGTGCATCCAAACCATGAGTTCCTGGACTGAGGGTTGTTCCTGTGATATTGCTCACAGCTTTTTAAATTTCCGAAAGCAGCCTGGATGTCTATTCACGGAGGCAGCTGAGAATACAGAGATGGCAGCCTGCTCTTTGTTAACAGCGAAACAGACTTGTCTCTTATGTTTTCCTGTAAGAAATCTGTGCATGTGTGTTTTCAAGAAGATACCGGACAGCTGGTGTGCTGGGATTCACACTAACTTGGTGTTTGTGTGTGTGTGTGTGTCGAGGGTGGTAGGTGAGGAAAGTGGGTGAGTTGCATCTTCTCTGACATGCATGAGCAAAAGCGGACTGGCCGGCCTCCCCAGCCGTTCATTCTTCCACGAGCTCCTCTGCGCAGTGGCAAGAGGGATGCATGGAGCAAGTGAGTGGGGCTTCATCAGGCATGCGGCATTGCATGGCGATTAAGGAGTTAGACACGCAACAGCTGTGAGGGCCAGGGGAAAAAATGAGCTCTGAACAAGGCTATTGTAAGGGATAATCTTGGCCACAAGAAAAGAAAAGGAAGAGAAGAAACGAGGAAAGAAAAAGCCAGAAACATCGGCACAGAGATGGGAAATAATAGCTCTTGACCCTGACCTCCTAAGAGTTGGAGAGCATTTCTAAATTAGGCCTGTTGTTAAACTGTATTGTGAGTTAAGCAAAACATGTCGTTTCCACCCACTTTCTGCATCCCATTGTGTGAGGTGGTGTAGGACAGGTGGAAATGTCGGGGCGAGAACTGGGAACCACTGGTTCTGTGTGCAGCTTCTTCATGGGGTGAGCTTGGGGAACACTATCAGCTCAATGAAGGTGTCTACCCAATGAGTACCAGCGGTGAAGAAGGCCAATTCCATGCTAGGGATTATCAAAAAGGGGACTGAAAATAAAACTGCCAACGTTATAATGCCATTGTACAAAACAATAGTGAGGCTGCACCTGGAGTATTGTGTACAATTCTGGTCACCACATCTCAAGAAAGACATAGTGGAACTGTAAAAGGTGCAGAAGAGAGTAACTAAAATGATTACTGGGCTGGGGGCACTTCCCTTTTGAGGAAAGGCTAAAACATTTGGGGCTCTTTAGTCTTGAAAAAAGGCACCTGAGGGGGCATATGATTGAAATGTACAAAATAATGCAGGGCATGAGTAAATTGGACAGAGGGACACTCTTCTCCCTCTCACAAAATACCAGAACTAGGGGACATCCACTCAAAATGAGGGTTGGGAGAGTGAGAACAGACCATATAAATTTTTTTACCCAATGTGTTGTTAGTCTGTGGAACTCCCTGCCACAGGATGTAGTGATGGCATCTGGCCTGGCTGCCTTCAAATGGGGATTGGACAGATTCCTGGAGGAAAAGTCCATCCCCGGTTACAAACCATGATGGAGATGTGTAATTTCCAGGCTTAAAACCAGGGTACTTCAAGGGCCAGATGCAGGGGAGTGGTTCAGGAGAAAGAGATTGAGTCTCGTGCGCTCCCAAACGCATCTGGTGGAGCCACTGTGAGATACAGGAAGCAGGACTAGATGGGCCTGTGGCCTGATCCAGCATGGCTCTTCTTATGTTCTTATGTTATGTTCTTATGAGGCATACAAGCTATATAAAATAAATAAATAAATAAATAAAATAAAATAAAATAAAAACGCAAACAAATCAACCCAACCTCCTAAACCAAAACAATCAGGCTCAAGAGCTCAGAAAACCACTCTGTACAGCTTTTCTTTAGCCATCTCAGATGGCAGGACTGCCCCAAGACATTTGGTTGTCTGAGAAAAAGAATAAGATGCCACTTCTTCCCATTCCTTGTAGAAAAGCAGACAAAGTGGTCAGTTGAATCCCAGCAACACAGATGAAGGACAGGAGGCTCCATTACTCCTGAATGCAACAAGTCTGCTAGGTTGGGCGACCCACAGCTGACTGACTGTGGTCATTTGTTGCTGCCTTCTTATTCCTGCTGCCTATGTTAGCTGCCTTGCTCTGCTTAACCTTGGGTCCATCCTGGAAACTGATGTGCTTCGCAAACAGCAGAGGGTCCTCTCCTGCCCTTCTAAGCTACACTTAAGCATGACCAGCGTTGGAACTAGACATTCTGCAATTCAGATCTTGTTCAGGTTGCTAACTTAACTTTTTCAACATGACGACAATACCACTGTTGATTTACAACTCTGGCAGCAGGAGGTAGATGTAGATTCACCCGATAGTCCTGGGATAACCTACAGTAGATTGCCCAATAACCTTTTTCTCTTCTTGCACATTTGTTATAAGGGTTACTGAGAATAACGTAAAGCATTTTGAACACTGTACTGTAAAAAAGGGGAACCGAAGTGGTTATCATAATGATTCGGGCGGCAGTGTTTAATCTAGGCATGCCAAAGGGAGCATGTTTAGCTTTACAAATTTAAATAAATGACTCCTTCATTAATTTAGAAGGAGGATACGTTCTCAAGCCTCCAAATGTCCTGTTATTCAAGTTTTATGCATTACTAAACTCACTGCGCTAACTAAAAGTTGTGTAGGAGGTTGGGTTATTTTTTTTAAAAAAAATGACAAAGTACTGTTACTTAAATTGCCTCCTCCCTCTCTCCAATTTGTAAATGAACTAAAAATGGACCCATTACTGTTCTCATCTCTATCCCAAATTATATGGATGGAAATATCTTGAATAATAATAATAAAAAAAATCAAGCTTTGCATTTTTTTTTTGCAGAGATGTTAACTGTGCTACTAATGCCAGATACAAAACTGTCAAGAATGGCAATCATTTTAATGGGGTTATTTTTTTTTTTTAATGAAAAGAAACCTTCTGGATATTTCCTAATCATGTTTTTTAGGGAGGGGGAGGTTTCATTTCACTCGAAACAAGAAAAAAACTTTTGGCTTGCTGCAGGACCAGAATAGTGTCCTGTGAATGTGCCATACATTTTTATTCGCCCCCCTCGGCTCCCTTTAAAGTTGGGTTGTTATGCCACTTTGGGGGAAGTTTTGCAATTGTAATTAGACTGGGCTACAAAATTCAAATGGTGCTTTTAGAACAGAAGGAACAAATCATTTGAATTGAAGCAAATTTAGTTACAAATACAGGAAGAGACAAATTGAAAAATGAATAATGTTTTCTGATGAATCCGGCTAATTTTTTCCAGAATCCACCAATTTCTATTCATAGATCAAGTCCCCTGAAGAATATGAATGGATGGTTTCCAAAACCCTCCATGGCTTGGGTCCTGAATACCTGTCAGAGCGTATTGCTCAGAGGTCAACTGAGGCCAGGCCCACTCGAATGTCGCAGGCACACTCACTTAGGGTGGCCACTCCCAGGGAGGCATGAAGGTCGGTCAAGCGTGGCTGTGCCTTCTCGGTTGTGGGCCCCATTTTGTGGAACCATCTACCTAGTGAGCTGCGCCTTGCACAGTCCCTGCCCGCTTTCAAAAAGGCTTTAAAAACTATGCTTTTTAAGGAGGCATGTGGCAACCTCTAATTTAATTTTTTTTTTTTTTCTCCTTTCTCTCCCCCCCCCCCCCGCACATCCTTGTCCCATCCTGCCGAGGGTCCCCCCCTTTTGATTATACTGTTCTTTAACTTGTGCTTTTATCTTGTGAACCGCCTAGAGTTCCTGTAGGAAGATAGCACGGTATATTAATGAAACAAACAAACAAACAAACAAACAAACAAACAAATAAATAAATAAATAAATAAATAAATAAATAAATAAATAAATAAATAAATAAATAAAGTCTAGTGATTTTTGATCCATCCATTCAACAGGTTATAAAATGGCCCTCAGGGGACCCAATTTGGAGGATAGCATCCACTGACTTGCTTCTATAATTTGGTGGAGTTTAGAGTTTTGATGTCTGACTTGTCAAGGAAAGTTGGTAGAAGCACCCCTGCAATTTTGGGGTCTCTAGGTGCTAGGGGTGTTCTTTGTAGATCATTTTAAAGGGAAGACACATTGACCCATCAGTTCCTCAGTGGAAATGAAGCCAATTCCTATTCCAATTCAGCTCCAACCTTAACCTTGTGCACCCAAGACCTTAGCCACAGCACCAATGCAGAAGTTGCTTGCCAAGCTGCAGTGTTCCTTTGCATTTCAAATAGAGGAAAAAATTGCAAAACATCTTCCTTGAGTGGGTTGGGTATCCATAATGTCATAGGTGAATTGTCTCCAAGACAGAGTCTTCAAAGCCCTAGACCATGCTGACAAGGCCCTTAGCAGTCTTGCAAGAACAGCACTGGCTTCTTCTGGTCTCCAGTTTTTACTGATTCAACTCTCTTACTCACAGCCCTGCTGTTTCTTAGATCCACCACTTTGGACTGAACCATTGTCTCATAGATACATGCATGATGCAACCATGTAATGTCCTGTATCTTCATAGTTGGGCATTCATGGGCACACATGATGTGGGATAACTTGGCTCTTTCCTCAGCAATGTCTACATGAGGGGCACAGATTGTACCCTGAAGCCACATGATGAGGAATTGCTGTGATTCTATCACCACGCGAAGGGATTCCCCCCCCCCCCCGATTCCTTAACTGCAGCAAACCAACAGTGAAATCTGTAACATCCAATCAATTAATCACCATCACATTCTAATGTGTGTAGCCTTAATTACAGGTACGTGTCATTGTTGCTAAGCATCAACCCACAGGATTTGTAGATTGGTTTTTATAACACAGACACTTATGAGTCAAGGCATCCAGAAGGGGGAAAAAGTGCCCTGTTATTCCAAAGTACAACTTTTAATCCAGGGCAGAGATGACCACTGTTCAGTTCTTGTTGCAGTTGCTGCCGGGATGTGAGATAGTCTCAATTTCAGTATCCCCATATGTCACTCTGCCAGAGGTTGGGGGCAAACACACCTTTTAATGTATTAGTTATGTTTAGAGATGGGCACCTTACGAATAACAAAATGCTGTTTCATCATTTTGTAAGCTTACGAATGCCAGGCAGTGTTTCTTAATGAAGTGAAATGACATCCCCCCTTTTTAAATGAACTGTTTTGTTCCTATGTAAAATGGTTCCCCTGGGTCCAAATTTGGTGCCTGTAGGACCCATGGGAACGATTTTTTAAAGTTACAAAGCAGTTTGTAAGTGTTTTATTTCATAACAATTTTTTTTGAAAAAAAATCATTTGAAACAAGATGAAATGAAACAGGGCTGAAATGAAACAAAACACATTTTTGTTACATCCCTAGTTACATTTAGATTCACCTTTTTTTCTGCCATTGGCCTCCCCCACCCCACCAAACAAATCTGCTTTCTGCAATTTAGATTGTTTTGACGTTGTGTGAAGAAGTGTGAGAAGGAAGAATAATGCCTTGCGGGATGAGGACCTGACTTACCTATTTCAAGCCGGAGAGCTAGAGTGGAGGAAGTAATTTGCTCAGAGACACTTGAAAAACCATTGTAGCATAACATCATCATTGCAATTATCTGTCAAAAGATTTAGCTCAATTAGCTTTTTCTTCCACCCTTTTTATAACAAAATACTCCCCCCCCCGTCAAGCCAGCCCTCCTTGTGCCAGGATTTCATGCTCTAACGAAAGGTTAAGAATCACCTTGCATAGTAATTCCTTCATTAATAGTTGTTGGGTAGTCTCTGTCTCACCATATTTTTTTGTCTTCCTCCTTTGGTTTCCCGGTGTTCTAAGCCGCAAGGAATCAAAAAGCAGAGAGTGCTCAGGGGAATAGAAAAATATATCTATCAGGACTATGAAGAGTTGCATATAATAATACGGCAAGAAAGAGAATCTTTTAAAAAAGGCACATGGAAAGGCTGAAATAACAGTGTTAAGTGGAGTAATTGCTCTTATATTTTACATGGTGCTTTACATTCTTCCTGGAGGGCGGTGTTCTGATTCTAAATAAAGCATGGAGATTTTTACTTCTCTGAATGCCATACCTCCCATTCTGGGATGTGTAGTCCAAAAAAGGGCATCATGCCCGTTCTGTGGTTCTGAAGCAAACAAGAGTGGGCAGGGAAAGGTTTTGACAACAGTAAAAATTGGGAAAATATTGGAAATGCTGCTGGAAGTCTCTCCTTGATGGGGCACAAGTGATGACATGACCCATCCTTTTTGGGGGCCAGCAAATAGGCATACAGCAAACCCGACAGCCTCATGGCACAGTGGTTAAATGCCTGTACTGAAGGTAAAATTGTGCTCACAACCTGGGGTTCAATCCCAGGTAGCAAGCTCATGGTTGACTCAGTCTTCCATCATTCTGAGGTTGGTAAAATGAGTACCCAGATTGCTTGGGGGGGGGTCAACGTGTAGCCTGCATGCTGTAATTAAACTGTAAACCGCCCAGAGACTACTTGAAGTGGTATGGGGCAGTATATAAGCAGAACGCTTTGCTTTGCTTTGCTTTGCTTTGTTCTGCCACGTGGCTTGGACTTCAACTGTGTCGTCTTTGATGTCCTGTCATCATTGGCCAGGTTAGCCTGGGCAGGTAGGCGTTGCCGTGTAATGCATCTGGATGGGACCTGCTGGCCTGAGGACTGCCTTACAGCTTAAGAAGGGACCTATCTCCACTTCGGTCCTTCCTGACAGGCAGGACTGAGGGTGAAATACAAGTCAGAGATGGGCATTGGGAGCTGCTTCCAGACTGTGGCAGTCTCTCCCAAGGGAGGTTAGACAGGCTTCCCATCCCACTTGTCCTTCAGCACCCAGGCCAAGCTTTTTTAAAGTCAGGTGGACCTTTCTTGTAAAACACCCAGAAGAGCACTTCATACTAATGAGGTGGCATATTAATTAATTATGGCAGCAGAGTGGCTGGGGAAGACACAGCTTTGGTGGGTGAATGCTCTATTAATTAAATAATGTGCCTTTAAAATACTTTTAAATCAATTGTGTTTTAATACTCCAACTTTTTGTCTTCTTGTTTCTACCTGTTTAGTCTTAGTTTTTCAGTGGGGCTTTTGGGGAGCTGTACTGGTGCTACTGGTGTGAATGCAAGGAACTAGCATTGTAATGGGCTTTTATTTGTGCCACTGTGTCTAGTTGTTGTCAAAAGATTGGTGTGTGTGTGTCATACATAATTTCAGGAGCTTATTTCTCTTATATATGACCGCCCACTATAGCAGTGATGGCGAACCTATGGTACAGGTGCCAAAGGTGGCATTCGGAGCCCTTTCTGTGGGCACCCAAAATTCCCCCTTCATAGCCACCTGTATACAGGTTAAATTACTGTATTGGCACTTTGCAAAAAAAAAGTGAGTTTTGAATTGCAGTTTGGGCACTCAGTCTCTAAAAGGTTCGCCAACACTGCACTATAGTATGACTCTGGCAGTGAACCTTCGACACTCCAGATGTTTTGGACCACAACTCCCACAGTTCTTTGTTATTGGCAATACAGGCTGGGAATTCTGGGAGTTGTAGTCCAGAATGTCTGGAGTGCCGAAGATTCGCCACCAGTGCAGAGGCATAGGTTCAAATCCCTCCTCAGCCATAGAAACTCACTAGTGGTGAAGAACTGATAAAACCACTCATCAAAGCCCTATTAGGGTTGCTGCAAGTCAGATCTGACTTGCTGGCACACAACAATTTATCTGTGCACGCGGCCATGCCATTCATCACAAGCAGTGGATTCTACATAGAATGAACTGGACAGTTTCTGAATAAAGCACACATACTTACAAGAGGAAAAACTAGGCACAGATCTTGTGCCAAAAATGACCAAACACAAAACACTCCCTGTCGAAACATCCACCTAGGATCCGCCCTCATTGATCTCACACATGACTATTATGAAGAATGGGATTTCAATGGGAGGTTTTAGAGGGAGGCAGTTGAAGTGGGCTACATTCACCACTTCCAGTGTGCAATTGCCATACAAGCTTGTGTTTAACAAAAGGTGAGTTTTCTTAGGAAGCCTCTGGCCTTGGCACAACCAAAGAGCAGAATTTCAAAAATAGGACCATGGTGTACTATCAGCCGATAGATGCTTTGTGCGAGCCTATTACTTATGGTTGGCAGGGTTATATCATCAGTACTTTTAAAGTTTTTCTGCTTTCTCATGATGCACCCAAAGTAGGTCAACTTCAGGTTCATCGTTTTTTGCCTCCAGAGATACAGTAGCTCAGCCTTGATTTGATCTAATACTCACTTGATTGTCTTTCTTGCAATCTGGGATATCCACAGAGCTTTCCTCCAGTGCTATATTTCCAATGATTTTTCTTTCTTGGTCAGTTTTCTTCAACTGTCCAGCTTTCACCCATACTTCAGAAATACAAGAATGTGGATGACCTTGGACCTCCATTGACACATCCCTTACCTCTGATTGCTCATTGCTGCTCTTCCAAGTCTTGGTAGTTTTCTGTTTTCTTGCCTGTAATCTCTTAGCTGCCACGAGGGATCAAACCAGGCTGGAACCCATTGGGTTTTTCCTCAGGGACTCCTCACAGCCACTGGGTCTCTCTCTCTCTCTCTCTCTCTCTCTCTCTCTCTCTCTGTGTGTGTGTGTATGTGTGTGATTCTTTAACATTTTCAATTTCTTTAACGGGGCATCCAGAACCAGCTTTGTGTGGAAGCAGCTTTGTACATCCTTTGATATATTTATTTCAGAGGGACCATCAGTTGTTGTCTCTGTTATAAACTGCCCAGGGCAGCCTGATGGGTGGTATATGAATTGAATAAATAATAATTAGAGATGGGCACGACTTAGCGCAATTTTCGTTTTCGTTTTCGTTTTTCGTTTTCATTACGTAACGAAAGGAAAACGAAAAACGGTTCAAAAATGGACCGAAAACGGAAACGAAACGACTAATTTCGAGCCAATTTTCGTTTTTCGTTACTGGAAAAACACATAATGGAGCTAAATGGGAAGAAATGAAAAAATTTTCATTTTCGTTTTTGTTTTTTCGTTTTCGTTACGAAAACGGAAACGAAACGAAACGGACCCTAGCTGAAAACCAAAACGAAAACGAAAATTTTTTTCTGAGTCGTGCCCATCTCTAATAATAATAAAAAATGCCCATCAGCATGTTTTCCCAGGGAAAGGGGGGTCATGATCTTGCTCACTTTGCAGCTGGGTGAATTCTGGGAGATATAATCCAAAAGGCACCAGAGCATCAGAACCACAGACTGAGCAGCAGTGTACAAGTCACAGTCTTGCCGATGTCGGTGACGTGGATTTTACTTTTGTTTAAATCACAGTTGCTCGTTCTAAATTTGTCTCTCTCCATATAAATGAGCACGTGTGGATCTACATTGTTTCCATTGTCAAATTATTTCCACTTCTGTTCTTTTCTTTTTCATTTATTTTCTTTTCTCTTCTTCTTCTTTTTTGGTGCCCACCCTCAGGAGAGGCCAGCTTAGTTGTCTCAAAATTCAAACAATCGTATCTGCAGCAGAATCTGCCAGCCTTTTTTTTTTAAAGCAGTGATATGTAGACAGCGGATGTTGTGTTTATACTGCTTGTTTCAGTGGGCTGTGGTGTTGATGTTTTCATCAGGCTCTTGTGGCTTAGAATTTGAAAACAGCAAATGGCAAATCCTAAATGTGTGAAAATTTTGAGTCAAGGATTGTAGGTGGCTTTACCCTGTCGCATCAAGCTTGAGATGCTCTTTTCCAGAAGAAAGAAGCATCTTACAAAACCCTTAAGAATCCCAAAAGGTTTTATTTGGCACAGGCTTCTGTGGGCTGTGGCATGTTTGAAACATACTTGAAGTCTGGTTTCCTCTTGAGGCTATCACTGTTTTGAAATGCAACAAAGGATATCAGATCATGCATTGCTTGTGAAAGATCTCCCCTATTATTCTGTTTTTGTTTGTTTGTTTGTTTGTTTGTTGCTGCTGCTGCTGTTTCCATGTTCATTCAATAATTTTTTTTACAAACAAGAAAAAAAACCATAACATTATAAAGTTTCAATAAGATAAATCAACAGATAAAGGCCAATTGATTGTGCTAAATAGATTCATTCCATCAATTAATTCATACTATTTCACCCCAATCAACTTTACTATATTCTCTTAAGGACTTATGCATAAACAGGTAGCTCACAGAATCTTTCCGTTTGGTTACCACTGTTCTCAATCCATTGAGAAGGCTAAGAGAGCATAATTTTGCAATTCAGCGTGTGCTGTTCAGTTCAACGCTTACCATCTTGTAGAACCTTAACACAGCCCTTAATTGCTTTTGTTCTTTGTGGCTTGAAGAGACTTTCTATTTTTCTTTTTTCTTTTTTTAAAAAAATGATGCATAAAAATACAATTGGCTTATTGCAGTGCTTAGATAAAAACAGATCTCTGACACTTTCATAAAGCAAGATGGAATTTTTTGTTTTTGTTTTATTTATATACCAATACTAGTTGTTGTTGGGATGATGGTGTTGTTGCTGTTGGTGTTGTTGGTGTTGTTGGTGTTGGTGATGATGATGATGATGATTTAAAACTTTCCTGCTACTCAAATTCAGAGATACAACATTTATGAATAAGGCTTTTTGGAACTTTTTGAGGGGTCTATTTCTCTCCATGTTTAGAATCAAGGTAGTGCTGCTGATATTTATATGGGGGTAATAGGCAACATGACCTTTACTCAAAAGCCCCATCTCTGATAATGTCTAGAATAATAGAATCAGAGAGTTGTAAGAGACCTTGAGGGCCATCCAGTCCAACCCCCTGCCATGCAGGAACCCCCATCACAGGACTCCCAACAGATGGCCATCCAGCCTCTGCTTAAAAACCTCCAAAGAAGGAAACTCCACCACCTTCCTTTGTGGCAGCATATTCCACTGCTGAACAGCTCTAACTGTCATGAAGTTCTTCCTAATGTTTAAATTGAATCTCCTTTCCTCTAGTTTGAGACCATTGCCCCGAGTCCTAGACTCTGAAGCCATGGAGAACAAACCAGTCCCCTCTTCAAGATGACATCCTTTCAAATATTTAAACATTGCTATCATATCCCCTCTCAGCCTGTTTTTTTCAAGGCTAAACACATTCCCAGCTCCCTAAGCCGCTCCTCATAAGACATTTCTTCCAGACCTTCAACCATCCTGATCGCCCTCCTCTGTACCTGCTCGAGGTTGTCAACATCCTTTTTAAATTGAGGTGCACAATTTGGACACAGTACTCCAGGTGTGGTCTGACCAGAGCAGAATAGAGTGATACTATCGGTAATTAGAGTCTAATTAGAGGTATACAGACTTCTGGGTTATTATTTTTTTGCAACAGCCTCCAGAATTGTCATCCATAAATCATAATACAACCAATCCAATAAATCTGCTTATTTATATTTCCGATGGTAGCAGCAAAATGGAATGGCCCTGAAGCAGGAGTGGCACAAACTTCTGTGCATCTTTGAAAAGTAAACCACCCAGAGAGTGCTTGAAGTGCTATGGGGTGGTCTATAATAAGAAGCAAAACACTTTCTGTAATCCAAGTGCTGAACCAAATCAGGCATTACTCTCCTATCTTCAGGTTGTTCCCGACTAAATTCAGCTCCTTGAGTTTATGGAATCCAGATGAACATTGACTTATCCATGGATCTTCAAACAAAATTTTGGGTTTACAGGATACTCTTACCAAAGGGGACACTCGGTGAGTCTATGTCCACATAAGGGCCTTTAGGCAGGCAAAGGTGATGGAGAAACTTCGGTTTAGACTCACGTGTTTTGTTTGCTTTTCAGCTGACAGAGGGACTCCACGATGAAACCACCTGCCCTTTTGATCCTTGTGGTTTGCACTGTATTCAGCTCAAGCGTGAAACTGATATCAAAGAGGAATTCAGGTAAGTTTCAGAAATGCTTGTTCAGTCTTACCCTTTGAAGTCATAGTTACTGTCGTGGCTATGAAAAGGAGGCAGTGGTCTACTAGAGAAAGCCCCAAGGGTTGCCAGGTCTTCAGTCTCCTGTTTCCTTAAATTCCATAGGCAATACCTGAGGCCAGCGGAGGCTTCTTTGATGGTGGACTGGATGCGGTTTCCAGACAATGGCAAAACAGTGGTGAAAATCGTATTAATGTTTGTGTGGGGAGCGTGTGAGTTGTCACAGCTAATTGGTGAGGGGCCAGGATGTACCCCTCATCCCAGTGACCAGGTACACAGCCACCAATTAACCACAATTGCCCTTTTCACAGTTTCTCTGTGAAAAGCAACGGGATTATCACCACTGTCTCTCTGATGGACCGTGCAGATTTTCTGCTCCATCACCTAAACAATGACTAAACACAACTAGAGATGGGCATGAAACACCAAAATGGCATTTCATTTTTTATTTCCCCCCTGTTTTGTTTCATTTATTACAAAACAAAATTGTTTTTAAAAATTCATTTCGTATTTCATTTTGTTTCACTTTTCATTTTCATTTTTCATTTTTTTACACTGTTTGGGCTGGGTTAGCTGGCCAGCGTATTTTTTTTAAAGTCCCACCGACCAGCTGGCCCACAGGGAAGCCAGTCAGCACTCCCCCCCCCAACCACCTGGCACACTAGTCGACACTTGTCAAAATAAATTAAAAAAAAATGAAAAACGGAATGGAACAAAATGAATATTTGCATTTCCTTTCATTTCATTTTTTTAAGGGCACTTTGTTTTTTGTTGCATTAGGAAATGAAGCAAATAACGAATAATGTAACAAAAACAAAATATTGTTAGCATGCCCATCTCTAAACACAACCTAAAGAAGGCTTGGAACAATTACAGCACACATGCAAACGCCTTTGCAGTAAGGTATTTGTGACTGAAATGCCTATCCAGACTTTAAAGACACCACACACACACACACACACACACACACACACATGCATGCACACTCACACATGAGAAACAGACTGTTTCCTTTCCTAGCACTGATTACCCGTGGATGTGTGCTCCTACCTGAAGACCTGGAGAAATGTAGTAATTCCCTGAAATTCTGACTGATGTCCAGAGACATAGCAGTCCTGAAAGGCCATGTCTAGACAAGTTTGAGCTTTGACAACTCTTGTTTTGTTTTTTCCCCAGTAGAGTGTACAGCAAACACATGTCGGCTAGGTCAAATGTCATATGTGTGCCCTCCAATTTATTATTTAGCACCATGAAAGTAAATTCAGCATTCCACTCCACATGGCGGAGTTTAAAAGAATGTGACATTTACAACTTTGAAATGCTGTCAGTAAACAGTTCAGGTACTGAGATTTGTGTTTGAGAACAGGACAAATACGACCTTAATCAATGATTTGTTGTACTTGGAAGATGGTCATTCTGTTTTGTTGCATTCTATGCCCATTGGATTTGGATTATTTGTAATGTGCTTCTTTTTGCGCTGGAGTCCTGGAGGGAGGGGGAGGGGGAGAGACTGTGACAAGTGGCCTCCCTCCAAGACGATTTGCACCAGAGTGACTAAAAGGCATATTTGGCCTTAAATGCATTCCCAGTGAACTGATTTGTGATTATGGCTCGTTCAGACAGAGGGATCTCTGAGAATGATGTGCAGTGAGTGAGTGCCCATGGGGAATGCCTGCTACTCTAATAAAACAACAGCCATGGTTGGGACTAGAGATGGGCATGAAATGAACAATTTTTCGTTTCTGTTTTCGTTTTTTGTTTCATTACACAACGAAACGACAAACGAATTTTGTCTCCAAAATGAAACAAAACGAACAGAAACACCGGAAATTTTGTCGTGTGTTTCATTTTCGTTACTGCAATACAGTTGAATTGCTTTAAAAATGACAAAAATCACAAAAAATTGAAATAAATGGTAACGAAATGAACGAAAATGAAAATGAATTTTTTGCAAAAATTCATGAAAAACGAAAACGAACCGAAACGGACCCCCTAAACGACAAACGACAAACGAAACAGCATTTTTTTAATTCGTGCCCATCTCTAGTTGGGACCACACAGTGGAGATGGCACGGAAGCAGATGCTTGAGACGGGTCTTGAAGTACATTCTGTTGCATTTCCTATTTGAGTAGCATTTGTGTTTTGAGTCCCCTTCTCATTAAAGGAACAATCTTTGGAGCCACTTTTTTTTTTAAAAAAAAACATGGAATACAAAAATTCTTGACAATATGATAAAGAACAATTGGAATAGACAAATGCAGAAAAGCATTTTAAACACTGCTCATGAAAATCAGTATATATTTGATACAAACAAATATTGTATTTACTGTTTCTTCTTTGGACATGATCATTTTTCCAGCGTGAAAGACATGATCTTGTCTGCCGTTGCAGTAGAAAATATCTGAAGTAGGCATCTTTGTGCTTCCGTAAACAAGTGCTGAGGCATCTCAAACCCTTGCTTTAATCATGCTCAGATGTGATATGGTCGACTTACTGGTTGGACTTGGTGGGAAGTTTACTGTTTGCTAGTTTAGAGACAGTAATATACCAAGTACTTATGGACTGAAGAAGTTGGTGCTAATGGTATTAGTGATGTATGATCTACAGCTTGCTCATTTTGGTACAGGCATTTTAATGCTGTCAAAGCACCTTGAATTTGGGCTCTCCACATTCTATGGTATATTCCTCCCCATGTTCTATGGTTTACATTTGTGCTTAGTAATTTGTTGTTGATTTGGTGGCTAACCAGAACCCTTAACCTTGATCTTTCTGGTTTCCTTTTCTTTCACCAGTTCATGAGGAAAGCATTACTTGATGAACGGGAAGAAGAGAAGGATCACAATTGTGCAGAATATAATGTCCTGCTAATAATCATGGGCTTTACAGTTTATTTCTTTAACAACTCCCCCAATGAAACCTCCTACACATGGGAAGGAAATTGCAAATATGGGTGTGTAAATCCTACGGAGGGCAGAACCTAACTGAAATTAATGACCTTTCTAAGGAGAAGGGTTGCATCTGAAATTCAGCCTTTTGCTTTCTTTAATCTAACTCCATTTCTAATTTGAATGTTCTCGTAATGTCAATATGTGCCCGCAATCCTCTTGGAAGTGACCGTGGGGCTGTTATCTCACACCTTGATTTTGACAAGGGCTCTGTTGGCGGGCATTTGACCGTAATTCTATAAGATGTGCACCTTGGGCTGTAGCTCGTGATAAAAATATTGATCTGTTTATTGCAAATCATGCTGCAGAAGGGTAAACAGTGCCTTTAAGCTCCTACCTCCTCATCTGGATAGGCTAGTAAGCTAGCACAAAATATAGGTTGGAAGAAAAAGACCAGATTCCACAGTTTTTGAAAGTTGCTTGCTTTAGGATTGTGTCTCCCGGGATTATCCATTCAGCATGGCCGCTGGCCAACTAGGAGATGTCAGCTGGATGGCTCTGGAAGATATAGTCCAGGAAGTATGTAATGGGGGGTTGCTACATGGCAGGGGGGTTGGACTGGATAGCCCTTGAGGTCTCTCCCAACTCCATGATTCTAACCCTAACCCTAATCCCAAACTCTTATTATTTGTAAGGTGAATTCATAAGCTACACTAAAGCAACAGTGTCTAAGCTCTATCTCTGAGTTTAGGAAGAACAAAACTTTCCTGTACTCAACAGGGTTACACCTTTGGTTCAATGATCAAAGTAAACTTTCTAGCAAGGTGGTTTTCTTTCCTTTCTTTTAAAAGGTTGCTACCTGAAGCTCAGCTATTTTCCTTGATAATGTCATGTGCTAAATGGATTTTCAGTGTCTTTCAGATTTCAGGGCAACCATTTGAAGCATAAGTAATGATTCTGTCCTTTGCAGAGAAAAGATCTTGCATACGAAAGTTTATCTTCAAATAGTTTGGGGGCACGGAGGGAGAAGGTTTGCTATTATATTCTGTGTAAAAATGTACTTGGGAGAAGAAAACACGGAGAAGGCTGTTCAGAGGTGGCACTCGGGGTCGGTGTGTATGGAGGGGGGAGGAATTTGCGCAGCAGGCTAGAATAAACCTTTCACTTCCATTACAGGAATAAATGTTTCATAGAGATCAATCATCACACAATTATACCCCCCACCCCACCCTGCCTCCCTGACTAAACCAGAGTATGTGCACTAGTCAGAAACTCTCCAAATGGTGGAGGTGTTTGATATTTCGAGCATCAATGAACCTGCTGTTTGGGAGCTTGGATTAAACACACCCTTGGTGACGACCTTGCTAGAGACAGCCCCCAACAATTCCTTTGTACCAATTTTCTTTTTTTAAAATTTATATTCCTCCCCACGTTCTGTGGTTTACATTTCTGCTTATTAATTTGTTGTTGATGTGGGTAGCAACTAGTTGAACAGTGGTCACTCTTCTAATTAGACCCTAGCCTTATACATGGAGGAGTGCAGTAAATTAGCTTATTCCAATATTCATATTTGAAGTGGTTTGAATCAATTTTATTACAGTTGGTCTCTCATATCTACTGGGGATCAGTTCCATGACCCACAGTAGATTAGTGAAACTGTGGATATGAGGGAAGCCTATACACAAACAGAAGAACATAAAAAGATCCCTGTTAGATCAGGCCAAGGTCTCATCTAGTCCATCTCACAGTGGCCCCACCAGATGCCTCTGGGAGCATATGAGACAACTAGAGACCTGTCTCCTGACACATTCCCCTGTATCTGACATTTTGAGGTACCCCCCCTTTTAAACCTGGAGGTAACACATCTCCCCATCATGGCTTTCAATCTGCAATAGACTTTTCCTCCAGACATTGGTCCAATCCCCTTTTAGAGGGATCAAGGCCAGGTGCCATCACCAGATCCTCTGGCCAGGACTTCCATAGACAAAGTACAAGGGGGTGGGACAAAGACCACAAAGTGGTGGGGGAAAGGCCACAAGGTTGGTGCCCTTTTGTGAACCTGTGTACAACAATTCTTTAGAGATCGGAGTCTTACTGTCCATTTTCTCTTTAATGATTTTAATAAATGGACTCTCTTTTAAATTATGAATGGACTTTAATTAGCTGGAGGAGGAAGTATTAATCTTGTAGTTTGCTCCTGTTGGCTTCTACTACTTATTAACTAAAATAAGGGCCCCTGCTGTTCCATAAATAGCTGTCTATTACTTCTTTGTTAATTTAGGGTATTTGCCCCAGCCTACCTGCACTGGTCTCTGCTGTTTAGGCTGACTCTCAGCCTGCTTGCTTTGATTCTTGTGTATCAGTTTAGACTGTTTGTTCTAATCTAACCTCTTAGTTTATACCGGATTTTGAATTAGGATTGACTCAAATCTGCCCTGTTAGTCTCTGATTTCTATATATTAATTTAAACTATTTTCTTATGTTGTGGATCCAGTCCTGTTAAATACTTATCCTTTTCAACATGTTGAGAAAGAGGAATGGGAGTAATCCATTTATAAGTGTTCCTCTTTATAGTGAAAAAGTGATAATATCCTTTAGGCAGTTTATAATGCCTGGAGAGAATTACTGAAAGAATCCATTATTAGGGAAATGTTGAAGTTCATCTTGGCATCTTACTGGAGCATATAATCTAATTAGTACAGTGACCACATATATTAGTGGATTTTGCATCGTCCCTGGGACTAAAGCTAAAATGAAGGGGGAAAAAGAGTGTATCCTTTTGAAATGGTTGATTTGCCATCAAGTAAAACAATCTAAAATTGATCAATTTGGGGGAACTAAGGCATCACATAGATTCATAGTCTTACGAGAGCTTTCTGTTGAAGAACTGGAGAGCAGCTCACAGAAACAAGACTGGGATAATGGAATAAATTCAAGTATAGAAGCATTAGATGAAGCTTCCCTTGTTGAGAAACTATTAAATAGTAAGAAAGATGAACTAGATAGAGTGGATGTCATCGAGGTATTGGCTTCAGAAACTTTTTAAAAGTTGCCCAAATGTTGTAAAAGATTCAGAAGCAAACTGATCCTTTGGGATCCCAATTAACACCATTTATGGGTAACTCACACACAAATATGGATCTAGGTGTGGCTTCTATACATAGAAATATAGCACCACATTGAACGCTTAATATTTCATGTTCTGCCGAGGTAGAGTGGTTGAACAGGGCACAAAATGGTGTATTAGGGAATATTTGCATTTGCTCCTAAAACTGCCATCCAATAGGTGTTGGCTTGAAATTCCTCAAGTGGTTCCCGAGAAATTTGAGCATGAATCATTTAATTCAACATTTCATTCTGCTAAAATCTCCAGAGAGCTATTGGCAAACAGAGAGTGGGTAAGCTGTTTTTATATTTTTCCTAAGAGATGCTTTAAAAAGGCACCGTCAATTCCTCTACCCCAATTTATAGTTTCCCGAGGCTAGGAAACAAACATCGAAGAAAAAGGTATGCATTGTGAATACCCCAAAGGAGGAATGAATTATATTTAATAATGAAAGCGACTAGAGATGGGCACTACTTGAGTTGTCCCACTTTGTCAAAATATGTATCTGCAGCACCATAGGTGCTGCACATTCTCTCCCCCACCCCACCCCCCATAGGATGCACCAACTCACTTTCTGGGCCCTGCGGCTGTGTCCAACTCCTAGGGAAGCAGTCCAGCTCAGGAAGGAGCAAGCCTTCACTATCTTGACTCCGCTGTCATCTGCTCACTCAGATGTGGAGGACGTGGTTCCAACTACCCCTCTCCCCCAGATGATGAAAATAGCAAATGCTATACATCACATGGTAAAAGAAAACGAAATCCAGAAAAATGGATTTTCAACATACCTGGAATTGGGACTTCTCGGTGGCTGCCCTTGCATTTTGGAATAAACTGCCAATGGTGATCAGGCTGGTGGATTCGCTGCCGGCCTTCAATAGGGCATTACAGACCTGGCTCTTTAGGGAAAGCTTTGGGTGATCGCTGAGTGCACAGTGGTTTGTTGTTAGTTGTTTGTTTGTCTGTCCCAGCCCTTTCTTGCAGGAGTCTGTCTTGTTGTTGATGTTCCGTTTTTATCTTTTTTTAAATTTTATTTAGTATGTTTGGGGTTTTGTCTGTTTTGGGGCAAGTTGTTTATTTGCAATGTGCTGTACACCGCCCAGAGTTCCCGAGGGAAAGTCGGGTGGTCAACAAGTATAAAAATAAATAAATAAATAAAATATTACCAGAACTTGGCATTAGAGGGAGCCAGGAACAGTGATATGTAGTCTTCAAAAACACAGATAGGTAGAATATGGTATTTGGCTCTCTCTAGTGTCTTGTTCTGTTAAATACATTGCGAAAATACATATTTCTAGTTTTTTTCTTTAAACATTTAAAAAATATTTTCAGACTTCGGATAAGTGACAACATGGATACCAGCCCTGCCCATATGCGTATCCTACTACTGTGCCCTGTGTTCTTCTCCTTTTTATATAACTGTGAGACAATATCTTAATAATTCTTTATTCTAATTACTGGAAATACTACTCTCTGAAAGTCTTTTCTTAATAGTGTTAGAAGATAAATATCTTCATTTCTCTGTAGCAGTCAGTTGATTTGTTGCTGCTATTCAATTATCTGAGATAAATGAATCACCTTATGGTATTTAAGCATTTTGCAATTATTATTATTATTATTATTATTTTGCTGCCAAAGAGTTTTTCATGCACTTCTAAGGAAGGAAGGAAGGGAAAGGGAAAGTACTTAAATTTGAACAACCTTGCAAATGCAACATTTTCAAGGGAAATCACAGACCCATGGCAGTTTCTGGAGAAGTTTTCAGCTTTTTGTCTAGTTGTCCATTCCTTCACCAGAGTTACCAAGAAAGGTTCAGTTACCAGAACTGTGAATCAAACAAAATCCAGATGATGGTCTGGAAGCGTCTCAGCACTTGGACAAAGACTAATATCCAGCACTGGGAAAGGAACTCTTAAAATGAATGCATATAATGACACTTTGGAATGTAGAATCTCAGCCTATTAAATTCCTCACTCATGGATAGCTTCAGCATATATATTATCTTTGTCTGGCTTTATGTTTTAGTTTTTCATTGTTGTAAACCACCCAGACGGACAGACAGGCAGACAGAAATTATTTTCCAATGTGTGGTGCAGCAAACATTTCCATATTCCTTTTGACCTAACAGTATCAGCAAAATGAGCAGAACTGTTTGCAAGGCTGTCTTTGAAATGGATCTAGAAGTGGGCCATTTTTTGTCAAAATACATAGCACCTTCCCCTTCTGGCTTTTGGGCAGGATTTTCCTACAGGTGCTATTTATTTATTTATTTATTTATTTATTTATTTATTTATTTATTTATTTATATACCGCACCTATTCCCAAACGTGGGACTCAGGGTGGTTCACAGCAGACAAAATAAAACAGTTTAAAAGACTAGAACATCACCTAAGCAAAGCACAGAGTAAATACAGTCAGGCGGGCTATCTTGAAGCTAAGCTCTCATCTGAATCTGTCTGATCAGATATACAGTAGGACCACTGATTCATTAACCACTGATTCAGTTATCCATGGTTGGCAGAAGAAAAATAAATAAATAAATGATCTAGCAGCTGCAGAGCAAGCTACTGTCACAAATAGCAGCCGCAAAGCAAGCTACTGACACAAAACAGTAGTTTGGGTTTTTTTTTTTTTGCATTCTCTCTTATCTGCGTTTTTATTTATCCATGGGAAGGCCTGGAACTGACCCCCAGCGGATACCGGGGTCCTACGGTAGTAATATACTAACAATTTTACACTTTTCCCAGTTACTGCAGATAAGCAGCTGCTTAAATTATAATTGCAAAAATAGGTTACAGGCAATACCTTTATAGGCCACTATTAAAACTAAAAAAAAGTAACATTGCAAGCTTTTGAGTGTAAATCACCCTTCTTCAAAGCAGGTCACAGAAGTTCAGACATGGTGAAAGATGTGCTTTACCAGGAGGTTACTTTTAAAGTCCTTGGTTAGATGATGTTCTTAAAATCCATGGCTGGATGATGTTGCAGCCAGGGCAGGAGTTTGTTAGAGGCAAGAAGGGCAGTTGTAAAAAGCTGCTTCTTAAGTCACACCCCATTCTTCAAACAAAGGAACATGGGTTTAAAACAGCCAATCTTCGGGTAAAAAGCCAATCAAAACAGCCAATCTTGGCTGCAATCTAGTTGTAAGCTGCAACTAGAGTAGACTCATTGAGTATTGATACACGCAGCCCCCACTGATTCACTGGAAGGAGCTTAGTTGTGGCTTATTACTGGATTTTGGCCAGTATTTATTCATTATCCTTGCAAACCCACGTGCTGTCAGAAACGTCTAGGGTGGCGTGCGGCCATATTACCAGCAGTTCAAGCTAGCATTCAAATGGCTACAGTGGGCGAAGGGATGACCTCACCAGAACACAAGGGGTTGTTTTGCTACTGCTTTGTTACCAGAGTGAGAGAGCAAGGGACAGAGGAGGGTCACATTCTAAAGGCTGCGTTTGTTGACGAAGGATAAGAATTGGGACACAGTGCCGTCTTTGATCAGGTCATGAAGTGACTTACTCAAGAACAGGTCTTTGCCTCAAGCCTTTAGTGGAAGTGGAAGTGGAAGAATTGGGGCCATTTTTTTCATGGCCAAGCAAGCAAGCAAGACAGAAAGAAAGAAGGAAGGAAGGAAAGAAAGAAGTGTTCCTTCTTAAAAACAAGGGAGAAAAATCATTTAGAGTGCCTGATATCAATTTTCAGTGTAGATTTCAGCCACAATTGGTTTCATTTAATGACTGAGTGGTTTGCTAGACACCTAACATCATTTCATTAGGTCTTTACCCCCTGGTGACACCCTGCATAACCTTCACACATATTTACAGAGCTTAATATTGCTTTTGATTTGGCTACGCTAGACTTGGTACAAATATTTCTGTGTATCTGAGTGTTTTTCTAGGGAATACATGAGTCAGAGAGCAGGCTTTATCAAATCTCTGTTAAACTGTTGTGGTTAGGAACAAACATCAGAGCATCGTAGAACTGAGTTGTGCATGATGATTTCAGCTACTGCGCAACTGACCGTCCATGAATAGGTAGAGAGCTTAAATCTTTAAAACACTCTACTAACTGTCTGTTTGAACTTTCTGCATTAAGTGCTGCATATTATTTATTTGCAGTTAGTATAGTTATGTTGCAATGACTTTTTTTTAATAAAGAACAGCAACAAAGTCTCTCTCCAACCCCCAATAATCTCACATTTTCGTTTCAGTCTTCATTTTGTTTCGTTTCATTAATAACATATTTTTAAAAAATAATTTTCATTATGAAATGAAACACTTCATAAGGCTATAAATGATGGCCTTATAAATGGTCTTATAAATACCTTTTTTTCTTTAACAGGGAGCCCACTGCCCTAAATCAAAGACCCTCAAACCTTCCAATCAATATGCTTTCAAGCAAAGAACCCTCTGTGACAAGCTAGAAACCTAACTAGCTGCTCCACAGAGAGATTGGGGAGATAAACTCAACAGCTGATCAGCGGCACGGTGAGGGAAGGAAGGAAAATATTTTTAAAAATAACCTCCACAGTCCTACTTTAGAGTAGAATAGAATCTTTATTGTCATTGTCCCCTTTTAGAAACAACGAAATTTCAAGGTTACTATATCAACTTAGATAAGACATTCCACATAGATTTAAAAACAGCTACAACACTAATTAAAACAATACAATGCAATCTAACACATAAAATGAGCTGACTTCAGAGTCCAGAGTTTCCATTTAAAGCCAATATTGCTCTAGAGAAGAAGCAGTCCTTGAGACGGTTCATTCTTGCCCTCAGTTCTCTATATCTCCTATGGCAGCAGCTTGAAGAGGCGGTGACCAGGAAGTGATGGATCTCTTAACATATCTAAAAAGGAAAGGAAAGGAAAACAATCAGTTTAAATTAACTTGCAGACACAGCCAGCGAAGGGAACAGATCAGCTCCTGGACTGAATAGTTTCAGGCAGATCAAGATCAGAGGGGGGAAAAGGAAAACCAATCAATCAGTTTTTTTTAAAAAAGTAAACCTCCTGTTCTCAAGTCCGGATCAAGAGGCTAGGATGAATTGTTTCATTTCCAAAACAAAAAATGGTGTTTTGTTTCATTTCTTGATGATATGCTGTTTGCTGTTTCATTTCATTTCATAAGGTTTCATAAGCTTACAAAATGACAAAACAGCTTGTCAACAACAACAACAACTTTATTGATTAGCCGTTCGGGCCATATCAAGTACTAAAACCACATAGGTCCAGAAAGATACAGAAAATACAAGTTGTGACTGAACAGTTTTCAAAGTTAGGGTGGCCAAACGAATGTTATCATTCAAGAGTCAGCATCGCCCCTACAGTAAATTCCGATTTGATCAATATAGGAAGATCTTACTCTGGCTGCCTTACATATGAAATTGGCCACACCATTAACAACATGCACGTTTGAGCTTTGAAGGAAAAAGGCAAGCTGAAAGTTCACATTCCAATGGGCAATTTTGGCCATCATTTTTGATAAATAAGACTGTCTGAGGGCTGAATATAGTTCACAATCAAATAAAATATGGGCAATATCCTCTATAGCGGGGGCACTGCAGATACATGTTCTCTCGTGGTAAGGTAGATTATGAAAACGGCCAAATTTATTCATAGATTCCAGTAGTTCAAATCTTAATCTTGTATAGGCTCTCCTCAAAGAATAAGGTAAGCTAATTGTTAGATACTTCTCACACTTGAATACCAGTTTGTTTTTAGATAGCCAGCTTAGGGCTCTGTTTTTGCAGAGGAGCTCCATATCCTGTTGTGCACCGACATCCAGAGCTCTTTGTTTAAAGATAGTTTTGGCCTGTTGACCACTAACAAGTAGGCTCTGGGTTGAGACCCCATGATGTGCGATAATGATACCAATTTGTCTGGCCCAGGAATTGGGGATGACGGAATTAGCTTGTTCAATTAGACATAGCTTGGGAAGTCTGTCAATCCCCATTGACTGGAACTTCAACCAGAAGGAAAAAGCTCTAGATACTGTGAGACTGGAAATAGAGAAAATTCCTGTTTCGGCCCTGACTGCATAAGCAGCCGTGTTTTTATCTGTCCCAAGTATCTTTCAGCTTGTCGTTTCTTGTAAGGTGCCCATCCCTACAATAATTTTTAAAACAACCCTGTCATGCAATTAGTTAGTGCTCAGTATATGACCAATTTTAACACCATTTTCCTCTTCCCATGCTGGTTCCTAACCCCTATCCTGTGATTGTGCTCCTGATTATTATTATTTATGTATCTGACTGTAGGATATTGTACTGATCTCTGCTGAATTTCATTTATGCAGCAGACATGGTTCTGCAACATTATACCGCTAGCAGTTACTTAAAGGAAAAGTGGATTGTAGATCTATCTAAAAGCAAGGAAATTGGCTGTTCCTAAACTAATGGCTGCCTTGCTGTTTAAAATCTTTACTATGAATGTTGCATTATTCTTTTTTTTTTATGGTGTGCACCAGTGTAACATTGGTTTAAAGCTAGTCTAGGATTTAAACAGTGGGAGCCACAAGGTCCTCCCTTTTAAGGTTTTTATAATGCATTTGATTTACCCTGGTGACCGAGGAAAGTCTTAAAAGCCATTCTGAGTTCCTGGGCAAATAATTAAACATATTTATATGGACATTTACAATACCCATCTAGAATCCTAGGTTAAAATCTTTGGGATCAGTAAAGCGGAACGTCTCAGTTTAAGCTCTTGCTGATAAAATGTGGTTCCGAACATTCATTTCTCTGCAGAAAGCAAATATTGCTCCTTCATTCCACCAGTCTCATTACTAACACAGTTCAGCCTTGGTTGGGCTGGGAGCATTATGGTATGCTTGCTCTACAAATATAGGAATTTCATTCTGGGAGATCCTGTCTTAAGTCCCTAAACCATTTTAAAGGTTTTGACAAATGTCACCTATCCTATTTTAGGCTGGAATTGTTGCCCTCTAGAACGGAACCCATGACTCTTGGCTCTTAAAGCATACAAGGTCACTACTTCTTGAGCTATTGGGCCAGTCTGTTAGACTTTCATGGACTAGCAACCTCTTGTGTCTTTTTGGCAAGTTAGTGAAAGAGATCTTAGGTCTATCTTTCCTGGGAACCAAAGCACAGATGGGTGCAGTTGCCACCTGAAAATCATTTGCGGCTGCTGACAAAATCGACTGAGTATTTGGTGTTTGTGTAGGGAGGGGCAGAGGACTGTTATTATACATTGCAGTTTTACCCAACATTTCTGGTGAGAGCTGTCGTAGGGGGAAAAAAAAAAACAGCAGGGAACATATTGTGAATTGAAATGTCTCCAAATCTTAAATCTTTTGGCTGTTCACTAGGCAGCTGTATAAACATTGGCAGACTTGTGGTTGGAGGATGTGGGTTTATCCCCCCATGGTGGAGGAAGCCCCACCCCTGCTTGGTGGGTCAACCCATCCACTGGTTCAACAAGTCTTCTCCGACTCTGACTTGGCATACAAGAATTCAGCTAGCAGCCATTTTTATAAAGCTGTTGGATACTTTTATACTCTTACTGTAGCTTGCACTTTTGCTGGATGGGTTGGTTTGTTAGAAATGACTGGGAACTTTGTGTGTATCTCTAAATTCTTCTGAAACTGTGTGGTCTTGCTTTAACACACACCTGACTTTCACCGTATTCCGAAATATCTATCCCCAGCCTAACCACTAGAAGTATCTAGGCTGCTTTAGGACCTGCCATGTAGTTAAACCTCATTTCCCACAGATCCTCTATTCTTGATGTATGCTTTGGTCCAATTTTACAGGCCAGAGCAGATGGAGATCATTTGTATATGCTTCAAGGGAACCTTCAAAAGCTATAAAGAAAAGCTGGGATGAATATGGCAAAACAGTGACTACATTAGGGGCACAGCATCTCTCTATTCCAGATGACATCTGGAATTGCAGAAAAATCTAAAGCCTTAAGTGAAACATCTCTTTCCACTGTGGAATTTCTCAGATTTGTTGAAGCAGACTGAAGCTTTTGTGTTGGTCAAACCCAACTCTTATTAACTGCAGTTCAGAAGCCCGCTACTTACAGACATCCCCTTCCTCTAAGGGGTGAGGATTCTGCTGTTTTCCTTTTCAAATAGAGAGGTTTAGACTCCAACTCTAAATATTTCCCTGACTCCTACGAATCAGCATCTAGAGAACACACTTTCTGGAACAAGTAGCTGCTTCTTGAAATGCCAGGGTACAAATCCATGCTCAGCTTCCAAGTTAACATTAACAGTGACTGCAGTGTAATGCTGCATGTACTTTAGCCTCTTACTTACTGCTGTTTCTTGATTCAGCTAAACTTCATCTAAAATGCACAGACCACAGATTTGGCTGTATGAAATCATTAATCAACCCACAGGCTTGTGTGTGTGTGTGTGTGTGTGTGTGTGTGTGTGTGTGTGTGTGTGTAAAGTAGAAATATTTTATTGTTTACACATTCAATGAAGAGCTAGCTGCCTCGCTTACATGAGCGTGCTTGCTTCCATTATTAAATGCCAGGGTTAGGTGTCTGAATAATTTCCCATGTGGAAGAGCACAGTTGGACATCTTGCAACAGTTTCATGAATGCATCCTTTTAAACGTGGTCTCTTACTCTGGCTCCTCTGCTGTGTGGTGCAGTCATCCTGTTTATAGGGAGACATCATTTCTTCCTTAGCAACTCTTCATGGCTTCATGGAGATGCCTACGTGACTCTTGGAGAATAGTGGATTTGTGCAGTCCTAAATTCCCTCTGCTCTGTTCTCCTTTCAAGCAAATATTTCCTTCCTTTGATTTATTTTTAAAGAGGCCTCCCTATAATCATTTAAAATTATTATGCAGAGTAGCCTTGTTTGTTCTAGACTTGGGTGTCTTCCTCTAGAACTGGGCAATGCACGGTTTGGCTTATAATTCTGGTCATGAAGTTTAATAACCTTTAAATTGGTCACCATGAAAGAGAGACACGGCTATGTTTGCTTTCTTTCCCCACCTTCCCATACCAGATTGATGATGTTTTTAAGAGCACATCCTTAAGGGGCTATTAGTTTATGCAGAAATAAAAGTCCCTCTTCTAGGTCTAAAAATATTTCCCAACAACCTAAACAAAAATTGAAGGAGTTGGAAATTACCTTTTAGAGCTCCCTGTTGGAAGGCACAGCATGGGTACTAAATTATCCCCATAATTACACGAGTAATAATGCACAACCTCTTGCACACAATAAGACCGTTAAAGGAGATGACGTTTACAAGTATATTATACCTTAGCATGCCTAATGTAAGGCCAGCCAAACAACTAGAAAGAGGTGCTCTTTCATTACACAAAAACGAGGGCTCGTTCAAGTAAACATCTTTCTGAAATTAAGTAAGACAATAGGAGCTGGGTCTCTCTCTCTCCCTCTCTCTCTCTCTCTCCCCCTCTCCCTCTGCAACTCAGCATCTCCGGGAGACTGATTTTGACAGCAGCCAAGTTTGAATAGCCTGCTGCATGAATGCTTGTAGAAAGATCTCTGATGGATGGATGGGTTTAGTGGCAACAATTCCAAAAGAAAGGGCTGCACATCTGGATTAAGGAGGCAGCCTCTTGTGCACTGTCCCTAAACAAGAAATGCATCACTAAATGGAAGGAATTGTAGATTTGCATAAAATGCAAATGCAACAATAGTTAAAAAATTTTTAGCCACCCCACTACCAAGAGGTCTCTGGGTGGCAAGTTTGGCCTTGGGCAAATTGCACAGTCCCCAGGATGTCTTCTGAAGAAGGGAATGGTAAACAACCTCTGATTACTCTTTATCTAGAAAACTCGGGAAAGGATGGCCTCAAGTCAGAATTGACTTGACAGCATACTGCTGCTGCTGCTGCTACTACTACTACTACTGCTGCTGCTGCTGCTGCTGCTGCTGCTGCTGCTGCTGCTGCTACTACTACTACTACTACTACTACTACTACTAGGCTTTAAATAATGAATTGCTTGCTGTATTTAGAGTAACAAGTAGTGTTCTCTTCTAGCAGGGGTTTCACAAAGTCCTGCAGGAAGTTGAGGGTCACTCGGAATATTTAGGTAGCAAATGCAGGGACTTGGATGGACTGCTGAAGCATTATCTACAGATTGTGGTAAATGTTAAAAAGGGCAGACAAGATTGTTTATAGCCTTGAGAAAGTCCTGAGGGCTACTTGGATGTCGTAAGTAGGGCATGTTAAAAGGGCACCACTCTAGCTTGGTGCAATGCCCGCCTCTCCTTCCTCAGGTCTCAGCTGAAGAAGGCTAACAGCCTTGTGTGATGGGTCAACAGATTCTGAAGCTAAGAGTTCCTCCTCGTTTGTAGAGCAAATTCTCCAAATCCAGCAAATGTGGGGGTGGTGGAGGAGAATGAAATATCTAGCACAGATGATTCCAAGCCAGGGTTGGCCATCGAAAACACAGGGTCTGGACAGGGTCTGTGTTGGCCACCAATTAAATCAAACTAAGAAGAATCTTGCTGTTGAACTATCTTCCAAACAGGCTAGGCTGATCCTTTTGTTGGTCTTCTGTCAGCAGACAAATATCTGTCTATCCATCGGGATGGGGCACTTTTCTGTGCTTTTTAATTGTACTTCATCCAAGTATGTTTTATATTTTTTGTGTTTTCATCTGTACTTTTACTTTTAGATGATTTTGCTCTAAGTCCTTGTTGAGGGAGAAATGAATAATTTCAGTGATGTGAATGAATCCAGTAAGGTGAACAGCATCTGGCCCATTAAGCGAAGCATCTTAAATGTGTGTTAGAAATGAGTGAGTCATAACTTTCTAGCGCCCAGGAGGGTTTTTACAAGGTATCTGGGCTGAGCCGTAGGCAGCTGTTGAGAGCTGAGCCACGGATGAAGAGCTGTGATGTTGGTATCAAGGGACAAAACCAGATGCTAGTGCTAAAGGAGCACCCAGAAACATAACAAAGCCATGGGGCTCCAGTTGTCCCAGCAAGCATCACAGCCAAAATAGGCAACCTTTTAAATAGCCCATTTGGTTCAAGTGACGTCAACGTTTTGCTTGAGTCGGAAGGGCCAGGCCAAAACCTGAGAATATGTCAGCACCCAGCATTTATAAGCTCTAGTTCTGTTAACTCATCACATGGGGCAGTAACCCCATTGCCAAAGTGAAGACTTCTCATTTTAACTCGGCCAGCTCCTGAGATGCAGCATTGATGCGTATGTAGACCTTTATGTGCAAGTGCAGACGGCTCCATCATGGTGCATTGGACTCACCACAAGGAGCTCTTGAATTGCTGCTATTGCAGGACTACTAAAAGTCCAGGGGACTTGATTTGCCTGCTGACTTAGTGGCCAACAGCAGTGCATCCCTGAGAATTCACCGCTTTGCTCCAGCATGCTCAAGTAGCTACAGGCTTTGACACACATCTGGACCAATAGAGAAGGGCTTTCACTTTGGAAAGTGTGTTCTCTTTGTAGAAAGAAATTGTTGTCAGTCATTTTGGCCGAAGCAAGTTTGGTGTAGTTTTCGGTCTCTGTCAATAAGTAGCTATAAAAAGGTACAAATCTGAGCAGGACGTAAGCGGAATATATTTTCTGAATACAAGCTTACTTATGAACAATTATTTACCTAGCTTTCTGTTTTCCTTAATTCAGCTCTGGTTGATGCAAAGAACAAGTTCGGACCAACAGTGGAAGGTTTTCTTCTCATGAGTCATGACACCTTAATTAAACACTTTCTATTAAGAACCTGTACTTGTGTGTGAAGCCTTGCAGATTTTGCTCTTTGAAAATAATTGGGTAGGATTTTTGTATGGGTGAAAAAAATCTAGAATAAATTCACTGTGTGTTCTTATCCCTTGGTTTCATAGCTATGTGAACAAAAAATGAACATAGGCTGAAAAGGGAAGAAAGAAATTTGAATGATTGGGAATTTGTGTGGAATGGAACTCAAGAGTTCATTGGATTTTTAAATTTAATCGTAATGCTGTTACAGTACTCCATTAGCAGGGGCTGAATTCACCCAGTTTCATGGGTTTGCTCTTCCACAAGATTCACACTGACAAACTTTTCATTTTTAAAAAGTTATTTGCTAATGTGCAAGGCTTATGGGATGTCTTGTAAAAACAAAGTGTCTACGAGCCACTGGACATATGGAATTACAACCAGGACTTCCATTCAAATAATAAACCAAATCAGTGCAGGACTTGTTAGAGAGCAACATGGTTTCGACAGCT
Organism: Phrynocephalus versicolor; assembly: GCA_023846285.1. Taxonomy (NCBI): domain Eukaryota; kingdom Metazoa; phylum Chordata; class Lepidosauria; order Squamata; family Agamidae; genus Phrynocephalus; species Phrynocephalus versicolor. The sequence continues at coordinate 3,288,168 of JAHTLZ010000280.1, read as the reverse complement.
CTAATGACCTTGCTAATCACAGTCTGGGGGAGCCGAGGTCTCTCAGGCATGAGTTAGGAGCTCGGGGGTGGGGAGAGGAGATAGAAGGGGTCCAGGGAAAACGAAATGGGGGAAGGGGGAGAAGAACAATCAAGGAATGGACAAGATATCATAGCTTGTTATGCTTCTGATGGGGCGCATCTCAGAGCTCTGGTTAGAAAGTCTTCTGCAGAGTGTAAAGAAGATGACATCTTGATAATTCCTGGGAGAATTTGCACACTTACTCATGCACCCTGCTGTCTCTTTCGGAGAGAGATCAACCATGTGATTAAAAATAATGACTCAAGTCTTGGAAAGAAGAGAGGCAGGGGAAAATTAAACAAAAAGGATAGGGTTCGCCTTACAGTCATACTTCTTCTTCTTCTTCTTCTTCTTCTTCTTCTTCTTCTTCTTCTTCTTCTTCTTCTTCTTCTTCTTCTTCT
>JAHTLZ010000280.1:3245343-3287697 GCA_023846285.1 Phrynocephalus versicolor | reverse complement strand
CTTCTTCTTCTTCTTCTTCTTCTTCTTCTTCTTCTTCTTCTTCTTCTCCTTCTCCTTCTCCTTCTCCTTCTTCTCCTTCTCCTTCTCCTTCTCCTTCTCCTTCTCCTTCTCCTTCTCCTCCTCCTTCTCCTTCTCCTCCTTCTCCTTCTCCTCCTTCTCCTCCTTCCCCTTCCCCTTCTCCTTCTCCTCCTCCTTCCCCTTCCCCTTCCCCTTCCCCTTCCCCTTCTCCTTCTCCTCCTCCTTCCCCTTCCCCTTCTCCTCCTTCTCCTTCTCCTTCTCCTCCTCCTTCCCCTTCTCCTCCTTCCCCTTCCCCTTCCCCTTCCCCTTCTCCTTCTCCTTCTCCTTCTCCTCCTTCCCCTTCCCCTTCTCCTCCTCCTCCTCCTCCAGTGGCATCAAGGGTGCTTTTTAACTTCTTCAGGTTGCATTTCCTGCCACCCTTCTAACAGCCTCTTACTAGACCACATGAGCATTGATGTCTGTGAAGATTCTCAGTCATCCAGGTGAGTTTATCTGGAAGTTGAGTCATGGCTACTCTATCTCTCAAAAAAGAACTCCAGTAGCCATGACTCAACTTCCAGATGAGCATTGATGGTTGCCCATTTGTTGCTTTGTCCTGCCCTGCTTTGCTTCTTGCCTCTTCATCCCATGGAGTGATGTTAGAGGTGGACACAACTTTGTCAATAATGAAAACCAGTCCATTTCTGTACAAACCTTCTGGGCTTAATGTGCTAGCCTGCTTCAGCTTCAGAACAGACAACAACTTGAGTCAGTTTTTTCAAAGAGGATCGTTATTACTTTTATGGGAGCATACTTGGCTTCAGAACTGACTGAGCTGGGAAGATGGGAGTTGTTATCTACTCCGAAGGCCTCATGTTCACTATCTTTGCATTAATCCAGTTGTCCTCTTACCTCTACAACCCCAATAAGTGCATCAAATTTGCATAGGCCAACTCTCATTACTTACAAAGAAAACCCACCCTCCCCATCTTTGCTCACACATCAAGTTCTCTACCAGAACCCTAGCAAGGTTAACGAGCTAAACCAATTCACGTCAGAGACAGACATTTTACTTGGAGTGTGAAATCCCATTAAAGTTTTTCTCCACCTTCAGCAATTTCTAGCTATTATTTCCAAGTGACCACCTAATGAAATTATCTGATTATTATTTTTTAAAAAAAAGGTTTGAGAAAATAAAACATCTCTACATTTGATGGAGTGTCAAATAAATGAATTCATTGTGGCAAGGAATGCATGTTTGAGTGCTTCTTCTCATAGCAACTCCTCTGCTGTTCTCATGATAGTTAGTAATCTGTACAGTTAAATATTCATTCATGAACTGTTGCAGTAATTAAATCCCACTGCAGAGGAAAGTGCTAAGGAGTCTCTGGAGGGGACGTATCATATATGAAATGTAATCCTGCAAATTAACAAAGCTTTTCAGTTATTTAATGGTGTTGCTGTGCTAATCTCCTCTCCGTGTTAATCTTAAACTCACAAAGCCCTTTCTCTTTAAATTATATTGTCCTGTGTGTTTAATGATGGCTGTGAATTGAGTCTTCTAGCAAGCAGCAGAAAGGGAGAGAAGGAAGAAGAAAAGGCAGCTGTTTCAAATCTTCAAGGCAGTGGTAAAAGAGGAAGACCTAATAGGAGATTGACTGACTCGACAAATAAAGTTACAGCTTTCATTTGCAAGACCTGAGCAGGGTAGCACACTAATTCATGGATTTCAATCCAGCACATGCACAGGACAGACATCCTGATAGATGGAAACAGGCATTTCAGAAAGGACTATTCTTCATGACCACAACAGGAGAGACAAAAGGGTTATATCCCTTCCTCCTACCCATACTGCCTCTGATCACTGTAATTATTAAGGCAAAAATCAAAGAACAACAAAACAAAAGACACAAAACATGTGGCACCTTCAAGATTAACTTTCATATTTTAATGTAGTGTTTTTGTGGACACGTCCATTTCTTTAGACACATAGCAGCAGAATGAGATGTGCAATATAATATGTGATGGGATATATTTCATACCAGATATTCATTGACTGTAGTATATAGAGTTGGGGGATACATAGAGGAGGGGGAAGAGGAGGGGAAAGAAGAGGAGGGAGAGTTGATTAGTAGAGATGGTGGGAAGGACGATTTAGCCAGGTTCTGTAGATATGTTAAGTATAGTTTTATGGCTCTGAGGCCAGCATCTGTTGATATGTTAAGTGTGGTATTCTGGCTCCAAGGTAAATACTACAAGAGACAGAAACCAGATCAGATCAGAGAAGGTGAGGGGGGTTGGGTTGGAGAGAAGGGGGATAGAATGGGAGTTTTTACCTTAGAGTCCATGAAAAAAGTGGCAATATGGTAATATTACATTTGATAATGACTCAAGAAACCCTGACTTATGTTTAATCCATTCTTGTGTGTATCCATCATGCATATAAATCTTATTTCTGCTGTTTCCCTTTGTATTCTTGATCTGTAATTATTCTGTTCCAAAACAGTGACCTTCAAGTCCTTCAAGGAGTGTCCAGGTAAACTGAAATGGTTTGAGACAGGTTTCTGTGTATCGTGGTTTCTTATGTCAAACTTGCGTCCGTTGATGCGCTTTCTTATAGATTGTCCTGGTTGTCTAATGTAGAGTTCAGATGGGCATTGCTGGCAAAAGATGGCATAGATCACATTAGTTTTAAAGGGCTTTTTAAAAGAAAAAAAACATTGACAGCAAGGCTGGTGCAATACGTTTTTCTGCCCAAGGCAAGGATGAGACAATACCCGTCCCTGATCTTCATGCAGAAGCCTGCTAGATTTGCAGAAGACTTTGACTTGAACCCTGGTGGAGGAGATGGAGCCTCTCCTTACACCTGAGAGCATCAGACTTGTGGGGAGAAGGTTCTGAAGATATCCACACTTGAGATCTACAGAAGAGTCTGTTTGGCATGCCGAGTTCTCTTTTCTAAGACAGAATTAATCATTACTAAAGCACCTCTGGTTGGGGAAAGCTGCATGTCTAAAAGATATTCTGCGCTTTGAAAGGAAAGGTGCCCTTAATGCAGCATGGAGTCTACCCCATCTCTAATGCTGGACAGTAGCCTGGTTGCTTATACAACTGGAGAAGTTTCTGGCAAAAGTTGAAGGCTGGATGCGGGAACAGGTTCTGCCATTTGGGGGTGTCAAGCGCACTCGTGGAGAAACAGGTCTGTGTCCCACGGAGCACAAAGCATCATCATGCCAGCTAGTGAGCAGCCAGTTCTGGACCTGGCTTGCAAAAGCAATTAAAAAGCTCAGATGCTGAAAGATGAGCCCGCACCAGGAGAGCACTCTTTGTCCAAGTGAAAAGAGCAAGGGTCATAGGCTCTGGAGGCCCTCGGTTGTCTTTTTAATTGCAGTTGTCTTCTCACACTGTAACCTGCTGCTTGATTATTGTTTTGGGGCACGTAGCTTATCTCTGCCTATGTTTTGGCTCAGCTTTCAACTTTAATTGGTGTTGCTTTTAAAAAAAAATCTTCACCCAAATCTCTAGCCTGTATCTTCGGCATTGAACCCTTTCTGTTTTTTAATTACTTCCCGAAATCATGTGTACAGATAACACTACTTGGAAAGGGTTCCTGCAGAGGAGGGCACCAGAGTTCAAGCAGACCTTGTGGTTCCAGAGTGACTTCACCAGAACAGCAAGGCTGTCACAAAGAACCCAGTGGCCAACCTGCAGCTCAGGGATTCACCATTGGGGGCAGCTGTGAGCAGGTCCTGCTGCATTGCCCCCATTCGCCTTGTGGACATCACTTCCCAAAAAGGTGAAGGTCCGGGTGACTGACTCCTCATTTTGCCTGCCATCTTTGCTGGAAGGGGGTGCCTTCTCCTTGCTACCCCTTGCTCTGAAACCCTGTGGCTGGCTCTTTGCTTACTCCTTTTTCCTATTAAAGTTCAGGCACACCAGCTGCCTAGCTGGACAACCATCTTCTGGGAATTGTTATGCTTTCTAGTTATTAAAAGACAAACACCAAACACCAGTGCCTTTAAGGCTCATCAGTGACTGGGGTTATATTTTCCCATACATTTAAATAGCTGACCATCTCCTCCCTGGACATGTTGCATCTGCTCTCCCCTCCTTTTGAGGATCACGGGCAGAATCCAAAAGGGGATTGATGTTTTTTTTCACACTTGTGGAGAGGCAGGATTTTGCAAGACTGAACCAAGTTCTTAATTGGGTAAAGGCAGCATTAATGCATGACATTCTAACTGTAGCCACATGTTCTGCTTAGCAGAGGCCACTCATCTGTTTGAAGGAAATGTCAAAGGGCAATCCCTTTATTTTGAATACTTCTGAGTTTGAAAAGTTGGCCAGCCAAAGTCTGGGCATTGTGGCATAGTGTTTAAACTGCAGTACTGCAGTGAAGACTCTTCTCATGACTGGAGTTTGATCCTGGGTTCAGCCATTTGGCTCCTGTCAAGACTTAGGCTTCCCTCCTTCTGTGTAAACAGAGTACCCTGCACAAAGAGGAGCTGAGGACAATGTGTAGCCAGCATAATTAAGTTATAAACCACCAAGGGAGTGCTGTGAGCAATATGGGGGAGGTATATAAGCAGCATAATTTGCTCTGTTTTATAATCAAAGAACCCAAGCAAGAGAGAACCAGTGGCCTTGAAGTTGCCTATGCACAGTTTGCTTTTGCCTGAGCAAAAATGGACATGGTCACCTTGCTGTCTGCCTCATGCATGTTCTTGCACACAATAATGCCAATGGTAGGGTTTCATTTATTGGGGTTTCTACAACCTCACATGCTGCCTTTAGGAGGCTTAGCCGGGTAGAATCTTGCCTGACTGGCTGTCAATTGGCTCAGTGCTAACCAACCATTCCTTTACAGAAGTGTGTAGGGCATGCAACAATGGGGTCCAGTTAAGAGAATCCAGCTTTGGGTTGAATATCAGGAAAAACTTCCTAACCGTTAGAGCAGTACAGCAAAGGAACTCATTGCCTTGAGAAGTGGTGAGTGCCAGAGGTGTAGCCAGGATTTGGAGTGCCTGGGGACAAAGTTTGTTTTTGCGCCCTTCCTGCCGCCCCCCCCCACATCGCCCCCCCCAGCAATGGGGGGGCAGCAAACCCTGCGGGCGTAGCATGGGTGTGTCCACATGCACAGGCACATGGGTGTAGAGTAGAGATGGGTACGACTCAAAAAATAATTTTTCGTTTCTTGTTTAGGGGTCCGTTTCGGTTCGTTTTCATTTTTCAGGTTTTTTTGCACATTTTTCATTTTCGTTTTCATTACGAAATGAAACGAAAAAACAAAAACAAAAACAAAATTTTTTCATTTCATTAGCATTCTTTTCAATGCAATGTGTCTGCCGTAACAAAAACGAAAAACACGGCAAAATTTTTCGTTTCGTTTCCGTTGTCGTTTTGCTTCTGAAAAATTTTTCGTTTTTGTTTTTGTTATGAAACAAAATGAAAAAACGAAAACAAAAATGAAAATTTCGCTGAGTTGTGCCCATCTCTAGTGTAGAGGCATGTGTGTGCTTGTGCGCGGGCATGCCTTACACCTCTCCCATCGAGGTGAGGAAGAGGAGGAGGAGGGTGCCGCGGCCACTGCTCTACTGCCTGATTTGCCACTCCCCAGGTGTGCAGTGGTGGCGGTGGCGGAGGGGTTGCCATCACCAAGCTTTAGAGGAAAGGAGGACTGATGGACGGCAGGAAGGCGCACAGCTTCCTCCTTGTGCTCCCCCTCCAGGCACCCCCAGATTGCTGCTCCTGGGGCAGATATGCCCTTCTGCCTTCCCCAAGCTACGTCCCTGGTGAGTGCTCCAACACTGGAGGCACTGAAGAGAAATTTGGGCAACCACCTGGCTGATACTCTTTGGTTTACATTCCCACATTGAGCAGGGGGTTGGACCTGATGGCCTTCGCTCTTCTATGATTGTGTGATTCCTGCGTCAGAATTCCAAGACAGCCCTGCCTCTGAGGAGTGTGTCTCCTTCTCTTAAGCCTCTTGCAGCATTTTGTTGAAATCAATTATGTTTTTTTTTTCCAGTTGACTGTCTGATCTGTTTACACTTGTAAGGAAAGAAAATGCTTGCTATTATTTCGACTACTAATGTCATAGGGAGTTACTGAGACTAGAGATGGGCACGAAATGAAAAAAATTGTTCCATTATTTGTTATTCGTTTTGTTACATAATGAAACAAATAACGAAAATTGTGATGAAATTGGAACGAACCGAACAGAACCATAAAAATTAGGTTCGTTACGTTTCATTTTCATTAATGGTGACACACAATGAAATGAGCTGTTTTTAAATGTTAAAAAATGTTAAAATGAAAAAAATAAAACAAAAAACTAAAAATGAAAAAATGAAATGAATTTTTTTCAAAAAAATTCATAAAACGAACCGAAATGGACCCACAACGAAAAATGAAAAACCAAAATGTCATTTTTTTCAATTTGTGCCCATCTCTAATTGAGACTGTAAGTGTCAGTAAGTGAGAAAAGGGGGTACACATTGAAGCTGTTCTGATCTGAGGATCCCTGCATTTCTGCTGTGCAGCTGGGGGGGAATTTAAACAAAAATCCAAATCTCGGCAACATGTTTGTGGCCAAATTGTTGGCGAACAAGAAGCAGAGCAGGATGGAAAGAGTGCCTGCTAGAACGGCCTCCTTGTGGGTGATATGTGGTACATGGGACAGAGCTGCTTGCAATCGCTTAAAATGATGATAATATTATTAATATATGTTTAAATATTTATCTGTCATCCTTGTCAGGCAAAATCCTTCTTCAGTCTGCCAGGATTTCTAAGACAGACGATACAGGCAGACTACCACTACCAGCCCATCTGTTAATTGCCTGAGCAGAGAGAGAAAAAAGTTGCCCATGTGTTGCATTTTCCTAGGTAGTGACATGCTGATTGGTATTCTATCATTTTAAAGTGGTTGTGAAAGGGGACTGGCAGCGATCATAGGAGCTGCCAATCTTGAACTGCTTGCAAATTTAATTAGTGTGCAAAACAAGCAACTTTGGAGGACATACCTAAACATAATTAGTCAGCAGCGTGGAGGTTGTTAGCATACTCCTTTCAGAGAGTGCATCCAAAGAAGCTGTGTAGATATAGCAGCAAGGGAGATGTATGTGGCCTTGGTGTTGTGGAGTCTTGCATATTAACCTTTGCCCCCCGAATTAAGTCTCTCTGGAGTCTTTGGAGGAGGGAATTGGAGTCAATGCAGTAAGATCTTCCTTTCAGAAGAGAGGGTTGTGCATTACATAAAAGAGTTTGGTGTGTGGCTTCTTTCACAGCACTCAGAGTTACTGGAGAAATGTGCCCGAGTGGAAGTCAAGGTGAGCCGGTGTGAATCTTGCTTCCGATCTCCCAATATGGTCCATTCTCAGTCCGAGGTCCATCTCTGTGACACGGGACTATGGATATGAGTCTGCCTTATAGGATTGTTGGCCAGGCCAGAGAAGTAATGGGGCTCAGATCTACAGTGGCTGGTGACTCAGACTTAACCGGGTCATTGAATTTGCTCTGAGTTTTGTTATTCTCATGTGCTAGCACGTTACTTCAGTGAATTGGTTGTAGAGCCTCGTGGTGCATTTTACCTGTACTTCAGGTAAAACTGTGCTCATGACTTGGGGTTCAATTCCAGGTAGCAGGTTCATGGTTGACTCAGCCTTCCTTCCTTCCGAGGTCGGTAAAATGAGTACCCAGCTTAATGGGGGTGGGGGACACCCCCATTAAGCTGGGTACTTCCACAGTGTAATTAAAAACTAAACCGCCCAGAGATTACTTGAAGTGGAATGGGATGTTAGATAAGCAGAATACTTTCTCCAATTTGCAAAATTCAAAGTCAAGGCTTCCTTTGTGGTTTTGATTCATCTAACTTTTTGTCTTCCTCCTCTCCTGCTATTTTCCAGCATCCTCTGGGTTTAATCTGAACTTTTCATGTGCTGTCAGAGAAAAACTCCTTTAAAGTTCAAACTAAAACTCCCCATGGACTCATCAACCCTGGAGCCCCCAGGCTCTCTATATACCCTTGAACCCGCGTCATCATCTTTCAGTATGAGCCACCTTAATGTTTTTTAAAAAATATTTTTGAAGGAAAATGGATGGAGATAAGAGTCCATTATTGTTGTAGTTTGCACTTTGAAATGCACCTGTAATAACCTAGAGAGAAATAATATACAATGTATATTTGTATACAATAGTATACAAATAATATACAATATACATTGTAATTTCTTCATTCATTGATTCTTCCTTTGATTGCCATAGAATAGTACAAACTATGGTGAGCACTAGGATAGTGGAGCACTTACAAATGCTAGAGAGACCAAATGAAGACACTCCAATAAAGTTCTGGTTATTAGTACTGTATTCTTGTTTAGCTACCAGACAACTGAATTTTAGGGTGTGTCATATATCTGTAAGATCAAAACAACATCTTGCCTTATATTGTGATAATGGAGAAAGAAAGTACTTGTGGATGAAACACAGAGTAGAAAGGAAATCATGTGAGCAAACAATTCCCAACCTGCCATTTGTGTAAATATCCATTCCTGCCTTCCCCCAGGTATAAGCCATTTAAAGATGTGCAAAACCAAACCGAATAATAGTGAGAAATGGCACATCCATCAACCATGTAAGACAAGATACAAATCAAAAGTTGTGAAGTTAATTGAAGCGGTGGATTGAGCTTTATATTGCTTATCTCATCTTGAGACAAGCCCTGTTCATTCGCTTTGTGTGCCGAGAGTCCCTTCCTAAACAATGTGATTCAGGAACACCACTCCAGTGTGTGGACTCGGTGGCACACCTGTCACAGGCTCAGCTTTTGATCTCCTCCATTTCTTGAACACGTTGAGTGCTCTCATGGTGTTACTTGGGTGTGTGATACTATATACAGTATATATAAATTTGGAAGTTGAGTCATGGCAACAGAGGTGGGGGGCCTCAGGCACATTCTGTCTGCTACTTATCAGGCTGTGCTTTCAATAATACCCAGACAAATCAAAAAAGCCTTCACCACCAAGGCCATAGCAAACGACCCATACTTTATGGATTTCAGCACCTTAGGCCATTGTTCCCCTTAAGGCTATTGAGACTCTTGTCTACCTAACAAGCCTATTCAGGTCATTGTTCATCTTATGAGCCTATTTCAGACCAGGGTGACAAGAGGTCCAAATGGACAATAAAATGGAGGACTCGCAAGTAGCTTTATTCAGACTGATGAAGCTGTTTAGATGAGCAGTGAAACATTTCAGTCAAGAAAAAGAAGTCGAACTTACAGAAAATCAATCAAATCAGTCACTCAGTCAATGAACTTCCAACCTGTAGCTCTGCAGCTTGGTGTCAAAATCTCTGAGCTATCCAGCAATTCCTTCTGAATCTTTATTTTTTTTCCAGCTCCCACCTTGGTTGCCACAGTATTACTTTCAGTCACACATTCATTTCTCGGGTCTAGGTGACAAGAAGAGGAGAAAGTTCTGCTTGAGATAATTAGACACCAGTTGGCTTGCCGTCTCCAAACTAAAAATCTTTCAGGTCTCTTCTGGATACTCTTAAACAATGCCCTATCATTTCTAGGATCTGCCAGATAGTGATCAGAAAGCTGAGGAGTGTTCCACAGCAGCTCCCCCACTAGGATGAGTTCTCATTGATAGTTGTTGTGAGTTTTTTTCCGGCTGTTTGGCCATGTTCTGGAAGTTTTTCTTTCTGACGTTTCACCAGACTCTGTGGCTGGCATCTTCAGAGGGCAAGGAGCTCAGGGAACTAGAGTTATGTCTGTGCTCTGAGTTATATGTTAGAAAATGATAATATGTATATTGTGCAGCATTCCCCAAACCCTGACAGAACACAGCTCAGTTCCACAAAATATTGTGCACTGGAAAGCTCTGAGACCCAGCAGAAAAACTTAATGCTCAGGAACAAAACAAAACAAAACAAAAAAAAAACTTCAGCAGACAATATCTTTAGAAAAATAATTTATATATTCAACTTAGAAAGCTTTTTCTCAGCATAAAAACACATAGCAATACATTAGGAAAAAATACAGTGACTGACCTTGTACAAGCAGCATTGGTTGGCTTTGAAGAAAAGCCAGCAAACAGTGATTCCTGCATTCCACATTTATACAAGCTTTAAGCACTAATTACTTGCAGCTGTCCGTTGCTGCTGCAGCCTCAAAGTTTTTACCTAAAAACTTTTACACCTGTGTGTGCTCTACACAAACTCTGTGAAGGTTTAATATTTCATTTATGTTTTTTAAATATCTTTAAAAAACTTGACATTATAAAGTGACTGAGATTCAGGTTTTTAAAAGTTGAGGAAACTTGTCCTATGCAGGAAAATAGGTGTTAGTCATTGTATGGTGATGAAGAGATTAAGAAGTTGCAATGCAATCAGGGGTAGCAATGGTCCTTGGTGGGTGTTGTTAGCTGTTCTATTGTGTGAACTGATCACTTTTGCTTGTGGCTGGGTGGGAATCATTGAGCTTTGACCTTTTGCACTTTGCAGCTTTTAGTACTGGAAGCCAGGCTTTGTTGATTTTTAGGCTTTCTTCTTTTTTTGTTGAAACTGTGCTTATGCTTGTGAAGTTCAGTGGCTTCCCTGTGTAGTCTGACATAGTGATTGGTAGTATTGTCCTGTACTTCTGTGTCCTGGAAGAGGATTTCATGTCCAGTTTGTTTCAGGGTGTGTTCAGGTACTGCTGATATTTCTGGTTGTTTTAGTCTGCAGTGTCTTTCATGTTATTTGATTCTGGTCTGGATGCTGTGCTTTGTAATCCCAATATATACCTGGCCACAACTACAGAATTCTGGCCATAGAATTCTTAGATGCAGGAGACAGCAATATATGAAATGGCTTAGTTTGGCTCATTGCACTTCACCCAAAGTAGATGTCATCTAGTCTTCCAATCACTTTTCTCCTGATCTGACTCTGTAGATGGAAAGTAACACTGGTTCCAATACTGGAACCAAGATTTAATTTCAAAACATTCGGTGAGCGATAGGTTGACTCTATCTGAAGGCACCAGTTCTATATTGACTGGTTATTACTGGGGATGGGCAGGAAACAAAAAACAAAATGCTGTTTCATCATTTTGTTACGTAACAAAATAAAGCTAAACAAAACAAAACAAGGAAGCAGCATTTCATTATAGATGAAACAAAATGGTTGTTTTTCCGTTGAAATGAACATTTCATTCCATCGTTTTTGGGCTCTTGCCAATCTGTCAAATCTCTGGCCCCCTTTAAACCTGGCCCAGTTGTCACCAGGGGCTACTCCTGGTGCTGACTGGGCCAGTTTTAAAAGGGGTCCAGCTGATAACAGCTCAGCAGGAGCCCTTTAAAATTGGCTCCTGGAGTCCCAGGCACCAAATCTGGTGCCTCTAGGGAGAACAATTTCATTTTGTACGAATTTTTAATTTTTTTTTTTTTTGCATAAGAAACGAAATGAAACAAAATGGGGTGAGCACAAAATGAAATGAAATGAAACATTATTTTTCTGTTTCGTGCCCATCCCTAGTTATTACCAAAGCAGTATTTGGATTCGGTATTTCAACAACAGCACCACATGGGGTTGCAACCAGGGAATTATTCGCTAAAATGTGAGCCACTCCTAGAAAGGCTGTCTGCTTTTATTAATACTTTCAAAAGCAGCCATAGCACCTTCTAGGCTTTTGTTTTGTTTTGTTTTATGTGGAGTTCAAGGAAAATACAGACGTGACCTCTGCCTGACCGAACCTCTCCAGGCCGAATCCTATCCTGTTATGTGCCTAACCAAGCCCTAGCTGGCCATTTAAAAACGTCAGTTCTGATCTTCTAATTTTCCCACTCCCAATTGACTGGTTGTGGCTTTGCCACAAAGCCCTTGGTTAGGTTGCCTTTAGGAGGCTGCTCAGTTTGCCTGTTCCTTGCAGTTATGTGTGTGTGTGTGTTGGGGGAAACTGAACCCAGAGAAATTGCCCATCTCGAGTGCAATCTTATCGCCTTGTTGAAAAATTCAATATGTTTGTGATGGAAGGCCTGTGAAATCCAAATTAAATAGAAACACACATGCCTGCCCTACTTCCTGATCCACAGCAAAGTGTCGTTGTAAAATGCAAAATCAATGTGTCTTCATAGGTGCAACCACACATCAGGCCTTTCGTGTTTTAATTCTAAGCAGGACATTTTTAATTTTGCAACCTGCTGCAAAGGTGACCACCGTTCTCCTTTAAATCTTGCGAGGAATCCAAGGCTGCCCATGTCATTTCTCTTGTCAAGGGGAGTTAATCAAACACGGTGACCTTGTGTGATATAAGCTGACTCCTGCCACATTTAGTTATTGGCATTACCACAAGACTTTGAGGGGCAGGCAGCTGGGAGTACTTTGCCGTTTGATCCCAAGCCTTCCCAGTAGAAGCAGATGGCGAAGTTTCTGCTATGGGCATCCACCATCATCTTGTCCTCTGTAAGCCTTTTCTTGGCGGCTGGATATTGCTTAACAGCTGCTGATTTTCTTTGCTTCCAAACAAGAAGCGGCTGTTTTTCTTGTCTGGCAAAGTTTTGCAAGCCTGGAGGATGTAATATTTGCTTGCAATATACTTTTGTTGCTGCCGCAAGTATTCTCAATTCTCTTGATGGTTCTGTTGCTTTGAAGCTGCACCGGCAGACATTTCTCGTTGTAGGTTTTTATGAGGCAGAAGTGTGGAATCTTCTAACGATCCCAAGGGTAGTTCAGTCACACGTGGCATTGACCTCCCTCCATTTCGGTGCACTTGACTACTCTGCAGCTGTCAACCAGCAGTTGAGTGCATGAACAGAATCTGTAGAGTAAGCTAGGGCCGGCTCTGCCATTGGGCAGAATGAGCCTGTGATCTTTAAGGGCAGGTGCTGTAAGGCTGCAGCAAGGTACAAAAGCAAGAGCAAAAGCAAAGCAACTTGCCTTGCATCCTTTATGCTAGTCTATTGCCTTCTGGAGAGATGGAGGATCCTGTGCCATCACCATTGTTGAAAAAAGAAGAGGGAATTGCCAATCAAGGCAGAGAGAAAGGAGCAGAAAACTGGCCTAATTAAGCTCTGGCTGTAACCTTGAACTTTAGAATGATTTGACCAACAATTCATGAAATTGACCCAGTTATTCAGGGAGAAACTGTATTGTCCATCTGTCAGTTTTGTGCGGCAATGCCATTTTTGTGGTTCGCTGGCATGCTTTTATGTAGAAACGGACATGAGTCAACCCAGTGAGGTTTATTTCTGATGAGATAGGATTATGTTTATTACCCAGCCTTCTCTTTCAAAGGGCCAGGATATCTGTGAATTTAGGGGTCTCCAAATAAATTGTATCTGTAGTGTGCTAGCAAAGGAAGAGGTATGGAGGGTCAAACTGGGGAGAAGATCTAAAGGAGTAGGGTGTGTCCAGGGGACATGGAGGTTCTGAGGTTTGTCATTGGGACCCAGCAAGAGAAGGGGTGTAACTCTGTAGCCTGTACTGGTTAACTCGGCAATGAGCTAAAGTCATCACTGCAGTTGATAACATCATGGCTTACCATAAAGCTGACGAGGCAGCACAGCTCTTGTTAGGTGGGGTGAGATCTTAGATGGCTGTCAGTTTCTATGCAAACATGGAAATGATGCTTCTGCCACTTACGGGATTGTTCATCCCTAACATGACTGGCCAAGAGTTGGAGAGCTTCTTTCTTGGGGGAAAATATAATCCACAATTATGCTGTGATTTTGCATTATTCTTGAAACACTGCAGCATGTCACCATAGTTTTATTAAGTGAACATCCATGTCTTTCTTCTTGTGTATTCAGGGCACACTTGTTTTAATTTGTGATGAATACCTAGAAATGCCACTCATCTTGCTGACGTGTACTCCAAAGCTGTAGGTTTTAAATTGTAATGGGATTTCATCTAACCACTTATGAATGCTTGCTCATCTGTGTGCCTCTGATCCCACTTTCTCTTTCAAAGAGCACTGGCATTATTTCCTACAAGTGCATTCCATTATTTATCATAAGGTATGCTTGTACTCTTTTAATTGGTTTTCCATTCCCCCCCTTCCATCTCACTGTAATAATTTGATTTTTGTCTACAGTATTCAATCAGGCTTGCCATATGTTGAACATCCTTTACACATATCTAAAAAAAAGTGTGACTTGCTGGTTTTGCGGGACAGGGGGGGGAGGAGTTGGAAAGGGTTGGTTTCATCGTACCTTTTGGGGAATCATTAGAGTTTTCTCAGTAAGAGTTTCCCAACCAGCTGTCGCCCTCTGAAATCTTGTGCTAATGCAGACATCTGCAGTTGTGACCCCAGGGTTATAAAGCAGTCACGTCCAGTCGAATGCCCTTGTGCCTGGCTCTCCAACAGTCAGCGCCGCAGAGAAGGAATTGCTTTAGCTGCAACAAATGCTATTAAATGGTGCATGGTTGGCGAGTATGGGCACAGGCTGCCAGTACCGCAGAAAGGGTCAGTATCGACGGTCCGGGAGTCAATGCGAGCAAACTGGAAGACCCCCACCAATTAGCTCTACATTCAGATAGATGCCTTGTCAAGATGGATCGACCATGCCATCACTGACATTCATTATAATCCCTTTTGTGGCCTTTGCAGACTGCCACAAAAGGGTTTAAATAAAACAACCACCAGCCAACCTAGGGACAGTTGTTTCAACTGAACCAGGTTTCTTTTCAAATCCTAAAGTCACCTAGAATTTTGCTGGGCTCTCCTGATGGAGAATACCCACCCCCCACCCCCATCAGAATTTCCCCCCTTTAATCTTGCAGGCTGCAGCATTTACATGGAAGCTGCACATCAGGAAAAGATGGCTCACTGAACTTGAATATATCCCAGGAGATGAGGAGGCATAGTATCCACCTCCAACATCTGGAAGGGATGCACCCACCGAAGGAGATTTGTTTGATCAAGCCAAGATTAAGATAAAAGGATCTCGCATTACTAACTGAGTGAGATCTTATACCAGTGCTGGTATATTTCTGCAGCTCGAGAGGCTGCTTTTGACATTGAACTCTGGTTCTATTTGCATTGAGTACCATGAAGGCACTAATTAAAAAAAGCAAGCAAGCAAAGACTCAGAAATATTTTAGTCACATAATTTGATCTCTCTACTCACACACATGTTCATGCATGCATGAGTGCTCTTACAAGCACCTTGACCCATCAAGTGATTGATATATGTTTGTGAGTTGCTCTAACATCAAGCAGTGCCTTGAAGTTAATCTGAAAAGAATGCTTTTTAATGGATTCGGAGCACATGCTTGAAGTAATCAAGTTACCAGAAAATTAATCTGGTATGCAAGTGCATACCAAAACCAACCCTTCGGTGCTGTGTGGGATGGTGTCCAACAGAGAAAACAAACCTGGTTTTATTAGTGTTCTGCTTGATGAAAGTCAAGCTAGACAACAGCCCCTCCATTTCTGATAGTTTGTTAACTGATTTTCATTCAACTTTGAGTTCCCTTTTGGATGTGTAAACTAATCTGAAGTGAGTTCAAAGGCTGATACCCCAAGCTTAAATATTCATGTCAGCAAGCTCAAAGAGATTGTGTCAGATGCTCACAAAGGAAAAATGAAAGCCATGCTGGAAGCCAAGTTTTGCTTAACTGCAAGACTTTGGCCAGTCAGATGGCATGTATGTAGCATTGGGGGAAGCGGGGAAGCAGCTACAGCAACAACACTCAAAGCAGTGTGATATGGGCCTCAAGCCCTCCACAATAGGATTGCAATCCTTCATGGTCAGCAGTGGTCAAAAGCATCCAGCAAGTTGTTGAGAAACATGAATGGGCTAGGGTGCTACGGTGAGCTTGTGTTCTGCTTGTGGACCTCCCCTTGGACATCATAGAATTATGATGCTAGGCTGAGGAGACCTTTGATCTCTAAGCTCCAATGTTTTTCATCAGGAAACATCTGTAGCATCCAGTGTGACCTTAACTTTCCACTTTGTTAAATTTGACTCCCTTGAGACAGATAAAGCAGAGGAAGATGGGGTGAGCAAAGTGTGAAGGTTCATCTCTTGACCCGACACCTCTTTCTGATGAAAGAAGTCCAAGGTTGCTCAAAAGTGTGTGGTTTATTTGCTTCTTCCAAAAATATTGAAGTGTTTATTCTTGTTACATCAACACATAATGGTTCAAAGGGGGTAGGAAAAGGGTTTGTAACGCATTCACCAGGGGTATTAACAGCCAACGGCTCCAAACAAAAACTCAAATCTGGTCTTGACCCAGTCCATACAGGCTTTCCTCTCAGGGTGGAATGGATTCTTCTCTCTGGTCCACCCAGGGATCACGGAAGAGTTTGGGGGTCCACATCTTTGGTACCCCTTTCTCTCCTTCTTCTAGTGCTGCTCCGGTTGAATTCCTTTTCCGATAGTAGTACCCCTATTTCTTCTCTCTCTTCCTACCTGTTCATGTATTCTTTGCTGTTGTCCTATTTTTCCCTTTCTTCTCTTAGTTTCTTTTTATATTCTCTAGTCTGTCTTTCACCCCAGAAGAAGCAGCCCTCACGGTGAGCTCTACATCTCTAACTCTCCTCCTCCTCCTTCGACATTGCCATCTTTTCCCATTTTTGTGTGTTTGGGTTTTGCATCCAGACCCATTTCCAATTAGGATGTAGGATTCTTCTCTCCCTCTTTATATAGCCTTATCCCACCTCTGCCACCTGTTATTTTTCTTTCCCCACCTTTTCCTTCTCTCCAATCTCTGGCTTCTCCTCCTCTTTCCTTGCCCCTCCTTCTCCTTCCTTTCTTAACTTAGCCTGCATCCCACCCCCATTCCTCTCTATCTTTGTACAATTCCCACCACAGGGTGGGATTGTCCTTGGGAGGGGCAGATGGCACTCCAGCAGGGGGTAGCTCCTTCTCGCCCACAGCTCCACACAAAGTACCATTGAAAGATCCTTTACTAATTACTTCATATAGAGGGAGTCTTTAACCTCCAAGGCAGGCATGTCCAAACTTCGGCCCTCCAGATGTTTTGGGCCACAACTCCCACAGTCTTTTGCCATTGGAAATACAGGCTTGGAATTCTGGGAGTTGCGTTCCAAAACACCTGGAGGGCTGAAGTTTGGAAGTGCCTGCTCCAAAGCATAGGGTTGCGTGCAACCCCCGGAGGGGGGGGGCAAGAGTCAGACTTAAACATACCACACAGTTTTATTCCATCTTCTTTACCACAGAGGCTGTGATGTTAATCCAATTGTGCACATGCCATTTCATGGCATCATGGTATAGGAAGGGCGTCCTTTCCGTTTTGTCAGGCAAAGAGGGTGGGTTGCCTTGTGCCCCAGCCTCTAGAAATACTGGCAATCTGGATTGCACATGCACATTCAATGCCATTTGAAGATCAGTCATTATAGGTAAACCTAACAAGATGCCGGATGCCGTTGCCCATCACTCACCCAGGAAGAAAGAGCCAAAACATTGATTTCCCCATTGAGGATGTCAGTCCTTAACATTCAAGGCTGAAGGGGCTTGCACATTGTCCCGGCGAGGTAGGAGAAGTCCCTTGAGTCCACTCTGGTTGCATCTTATAAACCTAGTCGCTCGCTTTTCATTAAGCACTTCCTTGATTAGATAAAAATAAAAGTTGCTTGAGCATTCATTTCTCCTGTGATGCATAACAAATTTATGCAGATTTGGGTAAAACTCATCTGCATGTGAAATAGAACAGTGTGATTACTAACCCATGTGCACCTGTATTGAAGTTTCATTGGGCACAGATTATTAATGGGCAGAATAAAGTTTAACCAAGTGTGGAGTTCTGTGAAGTTTGACTGAATTAATGAGAAGAGTCTGAATGAAGTGCTTTTTGCAGTCAGTGATGCAGTGGGCCCAGATGTTGTCACATTCTGGAAGAGCAAAACTTCCTCTGTTTCTTATTTAATATATGCTTACTAATTTCCAGATTTTGTTTTCATAGAAGATACTTGTCCCAAGAAGGGTGGTCAGTTCGAGATTTTGCTGGTAAACGAGTAAGTTATGTCCTACCATAGTGCAGTGTGTGTAGTAAAATTATCATCTTTGTCATCCTGGTGAACTTTCTCCTCCTTTCTTTCTTTCTTTCTTTCTTTCTTTCTTTCTTTCTTTCTTTCTTTCTTTCTTTCTTTCTTTCTTTCTTTCTTTCTTTCCTTCCTTCCTTCCTTTCTTTCTTTCTTTCCTTCCTTCCTTCCTCTGCCATTATTCCAGGATTTGCTTAACCTGTACTGGGTTCATGTGGGTTAGAAAGCTGTTCAATCCAGTGCCTTTTCCTCCATTTTTTAAAAAATCCTCTTTCTTTTCTAGTGCAAGTATCTTAAAGTCCCACCGCCCCAGCACTTAAGTCATTCCTTCTCTCTCTCTCTCTCTCTCTCTCTCTCTCTCTGTTTGTCTCCTTCAACACCAAAATGAATGAAGAGTGTGCAGAGCTTGCAGAAAAAAAATCACACCGAACTGCCTGGAGGCCCATTGGAGAAATATATGTCCCAGACATGACCTGGTTTAGGGGAAATCTGCCAGCCAGTGGCTTTAGACCTTAGCGTAGCTTGCAAGATGTAGGACTATTTTAGTTAACTAAGACAAACGAAAAACACAGAACGGCAAACCCCAGGATGCACATTATGACGGTGCCCTTGGCATGCATGCCACGTTTCAGCTGCCTAGTGCTCCCTGTCTTGAAGTTATGCTGGTGATTAGACATGGGCACGGAGCGGCGAAATTCTCGTTTCCGTTTTCGGTTATCGTTATCGTTAGGTAACGGAAACGGTAACGATAATTACTCCGCTCTAGCTCGAACCCGACCCGAAAAAAGAAAAATTGGCTCGGGTTTATCATTGTTGTTCATGGCATCACGGCGATCGCGCGATGCCATTGCCTACAAGCAGCACAGAAAAAAGTTTTTAAAATTAAAATAAACCCCGATTCCCGGCCAAAAAAGCAGGTGAAAATATGCCTGCCTGAGTGACGGCACCTACCAGAGGGGTGGTTTCTGGGGGGGGGCGGTCCCTGGCCTTCCCCCTCCTTTCCTGGGCTCTCTCTATGCCATGCGGTGGGGGGGTATCCAAAATGGTGACCGAAATATTTATTTTTAAATCGTGGTCCAAAAGCCCACTAAAGCACAACAGAAATATGTGAAAATAAGGTATTTTAAATGCCTGAATTTTTATAGTAGCAGCAGTGGGTTTTTCTTGCAATAAAATGTCTCCATTGATTTTATTTTATTTCATTTTTATTTTTATTTTTTTTACACCTGCGCATGTGCAATGATGGGCTGGCCATGGGATGGGACCATGCAATTTTTTTGAGCCATTCCACCAATCGCAAGGCCAGGTTTTGACTGAGACTTCTGGATGTGCCAGAGGGCATAAAAAGCCCACTAACCCTAACCCTAACCCTAACCCATACGCCAGTACACTGTCCTTGTTAGTGGGTCAGAGGCACCCAGAGGTGCAGCCCACTAACCCTAACCCTAACCCTAACCGTAACCCTAAGCCCAACCCTTACCCTAACCCCAACCCTAACCTTAACCTGTACGCCAGTACGCTTTCCTTCTTAGTGGGTCAGAGGCACCCAGAGAGGTGCCTCCCAGAGCCCACTTACCCTAACCCTAACCCTAACCCTAACCTGTACGCCAGTACGCTTCCCTTCGTAGTGGGTCAGAGCAGAGGCACCCAGAGAGGTGCCTCCCAGAGCCCACTTACCCTAACCCCAACGCTAACACTAACCTGTACTCCAGTACACTTCCCTTCTTAGTGGGTCAGAGGCACCCAGAGGTGCAGCCCAGAGCCCACAAACCCTAACCCTAACCTTAACCCTAACCCATGCCACTACCAGACTGAATCTCTAACCACTAGATGACCAGGGTTGCATTTGCTTAATTGCTTGGCTTTTCATACAAGGAGTGACATTGGAGATGGGGGGGCATTGAGAGGAGCAGACCCTCATCCAGATTTGGGGAGGAACGGAATGTCTGTGTCTCCTGCTGCCTCTGAGAGGTGGAGGGGAGATGGGATGGATAAAAGCTTCAAAACAAAACAACAGAAAAGTATAATAGGCAGCCAGACAAAGTAGGGTGGCCGGTTCAGTCAGCGTTGAACAAGAGAAAAAAAAGAAATATATTGCATTCTGCCCACTTTGTTTGCTTTATTGCATAGGATGCAGTCTTGTGCAATGATATATTTCTAATCCATCACCCAGTTTAAAGTGTTTTCCGCCTGCTCTGGGTCATTGCGGGACCCGTGGCCGCCAGCCGCCCACTCACCCGCCCGCACCTCCCCCCTGCCGCTCGCCCCTGCCCCGCACCCCGCCTAGGGCACAAAAACATCTAGCGCCAGCCTGTCTGATTGCGGGATGCCCCCATGCTCTGGGACGTCAAATCGCGCTAAATCGTGGTGGAAATGACAAAAAACAAACGACAAACGGAAATGACAAATTTTTGAAAATTATCGCGACAAACGGAAACAACCCGAAACGGACCCATTCTGACAAATGTCAACTCGAAACGTCATTTTTTCTGGTCGTGCCCATCTCTACTGGTGATAGAAGCCTGCACACAATATATTTACAGAGATGCATGTGCATATACATCCCTACATTTCTCGCATTATGAAACTCAAGTTGGTACATGCAGAGTTTCTAGCCATTCTGTCACCCAGGTACTGACCAGACTCAGACTTGCTTAGCTTTGTCAACATGGTTGCACCCTTTCTATTGAGTAATGCCCTGGGGTATCATATAAAATATCTATCCATCTCATGCAGCTTTTTCTGGGCGTCTGTAAACCCTGTGGCTCCGGGGCAATGCAAAACCTGCACCATGGATGACACTCTATGAAAGAAATCAAGAAAGGCAATACCTGAGGCTGAAGTATTCCATGTGCTTCTGCTAAAACAAGGGCACTGGTAATGAGTTATTCTCTCTCTAGGGAGTTACCGGAAGCAAAAGAAACTCGTTCCCCCAAAAGCAAAAATTGTGCACAATTGAACGTTGAAGTTTCTATTTTCATTTTGTTTCAGTTTGTCCACCTATATTATATATATCCTGTTTGCCTGTCCAGGATCTTTTGGAGTCATGTTGAGGTTTTGAAAAATAGATAGCTTTGTTGTCTTTCTCAGATATGTCACCATTCTGGAAAGTTTCTTGTCTTGTTCTCTCCAGCAAATTGAAATTTCCTTTATGACCCAAAATATGCTTATGAGAGTTGATTTCTAGGTATTTCCTTTTCCATGTGCCTCTCAGCTGCAATCCTAACCAGGCCCAATTATGCAAAAATCTGTGATTTTTTAAGAGTGCATTAATGTTTATAAAAAATATTATTTGGAATGTGCTTTACTCTTAATAACAATAAGAAACAATAATAACAAATTCAGTTTTGAATTTGTTAATTGTTGTTACTGTTGAGATAAGAAGACATGAGAGGCATAAAATCCATTGGGTAACTAGTTCCAGTCTGCACATTAGTCCTGGAAGAGCAGTCAGTGGTTAGTGCAGTCAAACCTCTGCTCATGACCTAAATTCAATCCCGATGGATTCAGGTAGCTTAAAGTTGACTCAGCCTTCCATTTTTCTGAGTCAGCTTGCTGGGAGGTAAAGTGTTATTTGCAAAATTAGGATATAAACTGCCCAGATATTCTTTAGTATTATTGGCTGGTGTTTAGGATAAAACAACAACACCCTGCCTGAAATAGTGATACAGTGGTACCTCGGTTTAAGCAATTAATTCATTCTCCAGGCTGTTTTGTATTGGTGAAAAAATTGTAAACCAAAATGTGGAGTGCACTGAAAACTAATTAATTCATTCCAGAGGTCAGAACAAAGGCAAACCAGGGAATTCCATTTAAAATTTTCTTAAACGGAGGCATCCCCATTCTTTTTGTTATGCAAACATCACACATCAACTTTTAATGCCTTACTAAAATAAAATAAAATAAAATAAAATAAAAAGCCCCCCTTAAACTGGGGCATTCCATTGAAAAAATTTCATAGACCAAGTCATCCCCGTTTCCGATATTTCCTTTGCTTAAACTGAGTTTTTCTTTAACAAGGCATTATTAAATTGAGGCACCACTATAGATAGCTGTAGTTGAATTGATAATGACAGTTACATATATGTGATCCTGTAGATGCGATGATTTTTATGAACGGTTGCTCTGCTCTTCTGTGTACTTGCTCCACCTTGATTTTTAGCAAAACACAGTCAGTTATAATGTCTCTCCCCCCCCCTTGTGCAATGTGTACAGAACATAGTGTACTGTGTGTTTCCTTTATTGAGCATCACACATGAGCAAAGAATGCTAGGTTCTTGGCTAGTAGAAGTTTCCATGCTCTTAGGTCCGCATCTCCCAGCTTAAGACATCACAGCGACTGCAGCAAGCTGACAACTGCCATTGTCTTGTTTTCTGTTTGTGTATGTGCCTATGCACTTGGCTGCTTCGTTATCGCACTTAAAAAAGAGTAAAGTTTCGAAACTGCCATTGGGATGCAGCCTACGGTTTATATCTTAAATGCACCAAGGAATGAATTTTGTATTAGCAAATATAGACTTGGCTGCCTATTGGAAAATAGCAAATAAGCCAGCTGTTTCGGAATTACAGGAGAAAGTGGTTGAAATGAATGAATTTGGCAAGCAGATAGGTCACATTTGGAAGAAAAACAGTCTTACACTCTGCTTAAATTCTGGAATAAATATTCTCTGTCTATTAATTCTTGTAGTATGTTTGGAATTAAAATAGCAGAGCAAAGGTGTACTTACACAGCACTGGCACCCCAGGGAGTTTTTGCAACCAAAAACACAGAGCATGGCATGCAAGGATCTTGCATTCTAGCTTATTGACAGTGAGGAAGGAAGAAGAGGAAGAGACAAAGAAAATGCAAATAACAAGACTCTTTGATTGAATTTGGCAGTGAGTGTTAAGCATCTGCACAGAGAAATCTTTTAAGGAGCAACCAAAGGAAAGACCTGTAGAATATGCATAGTTATTTTTAAGGATGCATTCTCAGGTGGCGTGTAACCTCACTGAATTCAGTTGAATAAAAGAGTTGTGTGGTCATAATGCATCAGGTCCATGCTCCTTTCCTTGAAGATCTGGGGTGTGATACCCAGTTGTGTGATTGGGTTCACTTTTAACACCTGGCAGTTCCACACCATCAGTAAGAGTCAAGGTTGGAAGTGCTTCAAAACTCAATAAACCTTTATTTTACACAACACTGGCTTTGTTATGAGAGCTTTGTTTCTCAACATCCAACATATTTTCTTCCATACAATGCATATTTAAATGTTCATGCTTACACTTTCCTCTTGACCCATCTGTATGGGTAATTCGGAAACCACAGTTTTCCTGTCGTCGTTCGGTGTACCCTTCCATACCCAGCACACTCCGTCCCACAGCAGGGATGTCTGGCCAATTGGGGACGGTTCTCTGCTCTCCCTTCTGGATGGAGAATATCTGGGGTTTCTCTCCTCCATGGACCCATTCCTCCAGGACTGTCCATTCCAACAGCGGTGGTCTCCGCCAACTGTCAAGCAGTCTACTCCCACCTCCCACCTCCCGTGTCTCGTATCCTAATTCATCCCTCTTCCCCCAAACCTCTTTCCATTTGTCTACCGCCATGTCAATCACCAACTATCCCTCTGCATCATGCTGTGTACTAACCCTTCCCTTCCCTTCCCCTTTCTGAATCCCTTTCTATCTTCATCCATACGTCTTAGGTCTCCCCTTTCCTCCCTTTTCCCTACTTTTCTTTTCCCCATCTTGTTGAAGGTGTTCTTCCTCACACCAACCAGCAGCTTCCTCAGATGTCACTTTAAAGCCACAACTCCAGTGCAGCTCATACCTTCCCTAGCATTTTGTAATGGACTGGCAGAGCCGTTCCCATTATAGGTTGATAACTGGTTTCCTAGCAGCAGTCAGTTTATTTGAGATTTTAGTCAGAACTGTACAGAAACTACCCAAAGTCCTGAACCCTGACCTGGTAGAGAGCTTTAGCACTTCCCTAGCTCATTAAAAGTTTGGAGGTAAAAATTGAAGGGGTTTGTTACCCTACTACATCTGGAATGACCAGAGTCCATGGATATTTCATGAGCTCCAGCCAGCATAGCCGGTGGCAGTGCACAATGGAATTTGGAGTCCCACCACAGCTGGAGGGCCATGGTTCTGTCACTCCTGCTGTAATGGAAATGGATCGAATACTGTTATGATGTATTAATTTGAAAAATGCAAAGCTATTCAGTTTTCAGTTATCAGGAAAGCAGATATGAGGCTCCACCTCATGTAGTCTGCACTGGCCAATGCTGCAATTTTCACTTTGGCAGACATGGTTTCTTGAGACGGGGCATCACATTTGAGCCATAACTTACATGGCCTCTTGTCCTCTTGATTCTTGATTCCTACTTTGGTCAACACCAGAAATGAACTTGCCTGTCCTCCCATCTGTATGAACAGATATCGTTCAGAACCTGACTGTATGCATTTCGATAACAACCTGTGAAGGCCAGTGTTGGCATTTACCTAAAACAAGCTGACATGAGATAATCAAAACTACTTAACACCGTGGCACCGACTGACAACATCCAGGAATGTCAAACTGAAAGTTGACATGGTGTCTTGCTCATTTGCATTTGCAAAATGGATGCCAGCCTGCTGGAAATTCAGAGTTTAAAACAGTAGCCGCATTCCAGACTGACTGTTAATTTGCCTCTCTTATTTTTGTAATGTTGCAATTATGATTAATATATGGCCATTTAATTTTACAGTTTATACATCTGTGATAACAAGCATATAGATTTGTCATGTCCAAATTTGCTCTTAGTTATCTCCTTTAAAATATAATACTGCAACTAGGGAACTGTATCATTAGTCTGATATTTTGCAATCAATTAGATATTTATTAAGCCTTTATAATTTCTACTATTTTGCTGTCTCTTCCTGAGGCTTTTTTTGTTTTTCATACTTTTTATGTCAACTAATATTTAATATTTGCTAATTTCAGGTATGTCTTCAGTGTTCACATTTATAATTTTTAATTTCAGTCATTCTACAACTCTTTGGGTGACATTTGCTTTTGTTGATATAGCTTTTTATAGAATCTTCCAGTAACTCCCTATTTCCTTCCTATCTCTGATTTCATTTCCCACCTTTATCTTCTATAAAATTAAAATTTGTTAATATTAAAATACAAGGGAAATGTCAGTTAAATGTGCACTGAGGCAAGGAGACTTGATGAGCTGGAAATTGTTTATAATAGCATTAGAAGATGTTTTTTATAACTTGGTTGGGAACATTAGGGAATTAATGCTCTGTAAGCCGTCCAGAGTTCCTACTGGAAGATGGGCAGGGTATAAATCTGATAAATAAATAAATAAATAAATAAATAAATAAATAAATAAATAAATAAATAAATAATATTAGTGGGATATTAATCACTGTAGATAGGCTGATGATGGAGTAGTTATAGTTTATATACCTTTGATGAGTTATAAAGTCTGTTAGAAGAATTGGAAACTGAATAGGAGAAATAAGCATAAAATAATAGCCAATCAGGAGCCTGCTTCTCTGAAGAAAAAAAATGCTATATACTGAGACCGTAATATATGTACTGCATTGTGATGGGGGGGGCTACTGTATACAAATAATAAAAATGATTAAACTAGTACCAGAGTCAAAGGCAGTATGCAAAAGCAACACCAAACCACATTCAAAGCTGTACGGCACAACAATCCATTAAAAAAGTCACGGAGGGAAAGCTTGCCTGAAGAAAAAGGTCTTTGCCTGCTTCCGGAAGGATAGCAGAGATGATCTTATATGGGAGGAGCATCAGAGAACACCATAACCTGTGTACCCAGAATATGTACCAGAATATATTTATTGTTATCTAAGGCAGGAAATATAATGCATGAAATCTGATAAGGAAGTAGAGGTGGAGAGATGAATAAAATTTGCATGGTCAATTGTCAGTGAACAAAATAAAATCCTTTTAAAAACCCTCAAACTTTAAGAAGATCAATGGGAAATCAAAATTTTCCTTGCAGAAAGTGGGAAATTTATTCTTTTAGCAATGGTTTAACCATCGTAGTGTCCCAAAGAACATAGTACTTGCTAGAGAGCAGGCATGATGCCTCTCAAAACAGCAGGCCTGTTTTTAGGATTCATCTGCCGTGCTTATCACTACAAAATATACATTTTTCAAAGGTGTAAATGGACATCTCAATAATTCTGGTTCTTTTTCTGGAAGTTGAGTCATGGCAACTGGACTTCTTTTCTTGAGATACTGAAACGTTTTGCGACTCATCCAAGCAGCTTTGTTCGACTGACAAAGCTGCTAGGATGAGTAGCAGAACATTTCAGTCTCTCAAGAAAAGAAGTCCAGTCGCCATGACTCATGACTCACCTGGATGACTGAGAATCTTCACAAACATCTGGTTCTTTTTGTTTTGACAAATCCCAAAGATTCCTGGGGGGGGGGGCCCCAAAGGGGACCCCTGGGTCCCCCAAAATTGCCTACCTTTAATGGACATGTGTGGGGGGGGGGCATGCACAAGCACACATACACACAGAAAGAAAGAATAGATATAAGTGTGAGTGAACAATGCTGACTGCATTTTAGTGTTCTTTTTGAACGTGTGGCTATGGAAACTGCTAGTATGAGGACCTGACCATCAACATTTTCCACATAGCAACTAGCATTTTAGAACAAACAGTTCTAAAAGCTTGCTGGAGTGTAAATTTGGATTGAGGGGGCTCTAGAAAATTATCCGGATGCATATACAGTGTATGCATTTTGGAGGGGGGCTGAGGAGTTGTTCTAATAACACAGTTCTCCTTGGGGAGGTGCATTAAGGAGCAAATTGATGTCAGATTCCAGAGGTCAGGCACCAATTTCAGGGATCAGATATCAAGCCTACAAAATCGCTATTTGCATTTCTTCCGGGAAATCTGGCCCCAAGTTCTCCGTCTCAAAAGCCTGTCTTCGTAATTCGCTGTGACATGTTCCTTAGCAATTGTCCAACACAGAAATCATTGCCGCGTTTGCTTGAATCTTAATGCAAGACATGAAGCCTTGTCATTTGCCAAGATAGAAGAATCAACCTCAGCTATTACAGGGTTTTGATGTATATTGGCTTGTTGATCTGCTTTGCTGAGCCCCCCGCCAGCTGTTGTTGCAACCGATGGTATATGGAGATGCTGTCACATTTGGACACATGTTGTCAGATGCACACTTTGTCACCAGGCCCTTATGGGTTAGCCAGTAGAGGGGCAGCTGGGGTGCCAGGAGTGCTCCATGCAGGAAGTTTGGGTGCAGCAGCAAAACAGATGGGTAACTGATCCTATTGGAGAAGTTTTCTTTTTCCACATGAAGTTCCAGACCTAGAGGTCTTATCTGGGGTTTAGGTAGACAGCATATTGCCCATAGAAATTGACAAGCTACCCCCCCCCCCCAAGTCACATTCCTGCATAATAGTGAGGGAACTGGTGATCAGAGATGACACAGGACATGCTATTGCACCGCAGTCTGAATATCAGAGAGTAGCTAAACAAAGAGGAATTCCTGCAGTGCAGAAAGACATTTCAACACTGCAAGGCAAACTTTTCACACCTCCATCAGCTTGCAAGTTAATTTCCTTGGTTTGTGATACGACATGGAAAGGCAGGCACATAGGCTTTTGAAGTCTGTGTTTTATTCAGCACTTTGGATAGCTCCTGTAAAAATCAGACTAGATTTGGGTAAGAACTGTGGCTCAGCCTGGTTTGATGTGGTACCTGCAGGGGTGTTCCGTGGGTTCCACGTGATTCCCTCCTCTTGGACATTTTACCACACACTGGCAAGTTGTCCACCATATCCTTGCAGTCTACCGTTCAGTGACAGCAGTGTGCTTCACCTCCTCATCTGACTTGGGTGATCACCTGAGGAGGTGGAGGAGAAGGGAAGCCTTTGCTACTGCCAGTGAGTGGATGACCATCGGGGAGATGGAGGAGGAGGCACATTCCTGCTGGTGAGTGGGAAAATCACCCAAAGGAGGTGTGTGTGTGTGTCTGTGTGTGTGTGTGTCTGTGTCTGTGTGTGTCTGTGTCTGTGTGTGTGTGTGTGTGTGTGTGTGTGTGTGTGTGTGTGTGCGTGTGTGTGTGTGTGTGTGTGTGTGCGTGTGTCTGTGTGTGTCTGTGTGTGTGTTGAAAATACATGGCACCCATGGAGCACCAGTGCAGGCATCATGCTGAACCAAGCAGAACTGCTGAGCTGTGGTTCATGCACATCTCTAATTCAGACTCAAGCCAAGAATGGATTTGCCACACCTGTGATTGTCACTTAGGTATAGCTTCCTAGCTCTGCTTGAGAGAGGGAGCTGTTGCTTCTCCTGGTTATCTTGCTCAAGCTGGTTTCTACAGCTGTCTGCTTGCAGTGTACCTATGTAATGTTTTCCCCCAGAGCACCTTAAATTTATTGCATGTGTTAATTATATTTATATATTTATATATTATTAATTTATTGGATTGTATTTCGGGGTGTGGTGGTTACAGGGGTGTGGTGGCTCAGTGGGCTAGAGTGCTGAAATGTCAGCTGCAAAGTGACCAGCTCAGCAGTTCAAATCCCAGGTGCCATGCAGCGGAGTGAGCTCCCGCTGATAACCCCAGCTCCTGCCAACCTAGCAGTTTGAAAGCATGTCAATGCAAGTAGATAAATAGGTACTTCCGTAAAAAGTGGGAATGTAAACAGTGTTCCATGTGCAGAAATGTGTTCGGTCATGCCGGCCACATGGGCATAGACTTGCACAACACTGGCTCTTTGGCTTAGAAAGGGAGATGAGCACCGCTCCTAGAGTCAGACATGAGTAGCACACATGTGTAGGGGGGAATATTTATCTTTATTCAGTTGTTACATCTTCCATAAAATTGGTGCTTGGTGCAGCTCACAGACATCCCTAAAAAGGAGAAAAAACAGTAAAATTATTTAAATCTTCACAATTGCATTTCAAAGGACAGAATGAAGTTAGGTTGCTTCACATGTTTCCCAAAAGCAGTGAGTGTAGACAGAAAACAGAAGCAAGACCAGAAGCACAGCTCAGTGGCTTTTGTGTCATAGCTACAGTATATGGATCTGCTGTTTGGCAATCTACAACTGAGTGTGGCGGAAGTGTTTGGTTTCTCTTAGAACGCCAAGTTCAGGTTCTGCAAAGGAAGACACAACAACTTGCTTTCACACAGGCAGTACAGGTAGTAATTTGGCAGCGTGATTGAAGGCTAATTGCCAAGTAGCTTCTTGGCTGGATAATTGAAACAGCAGAAAATGTATACAAAACCAGTCCTCTTGCCTCACGCATGCTCTTGTAACATCAGCATTGTGGCAAAAATAATCATAATAAGCATATGCAATGCTTCACATCCCAAGGTCTTACATCATTTTGAACACCTGTTGGTTTGTGCTGTTCTCTCCCATAAGATGCATTACTACAATCTGTGTTCCTGAAGTCCTGACTACCACAAAATGTTGTGACTGTCCATGTATTTCACAGTAAACCTTTACCCAAAACAATATTTCATATGCCCCAATTTTCAGAATGCTATTCTTCTTTTCTGGTGTCATTTGGAGTTCAGGGGAATATTGCTTTCTTGCATGTGGCATATTTTTTTCTTTTTGACTCCTTATGCTGCTTTGCTCTTCCTTCTGCTTTGAATTGCATAAAATTGGGATATAAAGAATAATGGTTGAATTCTTCCTCCTCATCTGTTTTGTCTGTACTCACTTGAGAATCCCTGGAGGACTAATCTGAAGGCCTCTCAAGTTTCCTCACCGTCAGTGGAGAGCAGATCAAGAAATATCATCATCCCTGTTGAGGTCTCTGTAATTTGTACAAAATATGCATTTGCATAAAACCAGAATCTTTCAACTCTCAAAGAAGCAAAGCACATAGGCATAGCAAGTATAGAAGGGCTCCCTGGTTTCTAAGAAAGATATAAACAACCCATCCAGTGCTTCAGGTCCCTAGGTATTCTTGGAAACAATGTTGCAGCCATCTACATTTTATGTAAAGTGCACATTATACAAAGTATGTAATTTGTATAAAGTGTGTGGATTGCACAGAGTGCCACAAAAAGATGGGAAGTCCCCCTAAACATCATAATCCCCACTGCAAGAACTGTACTTGCAAATTCTTTGCTGTCCTTGTTCACAAGGTGATAAGTGTAACGGTTCCTTGCTGCTTTTCAGAGGACCAGAAATAAGTGAGGAACATAAGAACATAAGAAGAGCCATGCTGGATCAGGCCAAAGGCCCATCTAGTCCAGCTTCCTGTATCTCACAGTGGCCCCACCAGATGCCTCTGGGAGCGCACGAGACTAGATTTCTGTCTCCTGATACCACTCCCCTGCATCTGGTTCTAGGAGTACCCTGGTTTTAAGCCTGGAGATTACACATCTCCATCATGGCTTGTAACCTGTGATGGACTTTTCCTCCAGGAATCTGTCCCATCCCCTTTTGTAGGCATCCAGGCCAGATGCCCATTGCACCTCCAGGCCATTCATGTATCAAGTGTGGGAACCCAGTTGGAACATCAAGAGGGTTACATGACCGAGAAGAACCAACTTCCTCCCACCTTCTCTGCTGCATCTTCTCCAACTCACTTACCAGTGTAGGCTCCTGCCGGGCTTGTCCCGGATTGGGGCCGCTTTGTCTCCCTGGCCGCCGTAGTATCGGCGCGAAAGAGGAGAGCACGTGATCCCCGGGCTGTGCGGGGATCAAAGCCCTTAAAAGGGCAGCCCACACTCCAACCCTCCTCTTTCGTGTCGAGCTGCACACCTTGGCAGGAGGACACTGGAGCCTGCTCCGGCCACGTTGGAAGCCTGCGGGGCTCGTGCTTCAGCCGAGCCCTGGGTGATACATACCGGAGTGTATCCCTCGGCACGGGGAACGGGAGGGAGATTACACCTTATCAGGCGTGTTAGGCTTAAACTCACACCACCTCCCTCCTCAGCTAGAGCCGCTCTGCTCTTTCGGCTGACTTACCCGGTCGTCCGGGCAAGCATTAAACAAACAAAAGAGAGAGAGAGATTGAGAGAGAAAGAGGAAGGACGGGGCCCAGCCAGCCGGCAGCCGGCTACTACCAGCCGGCTCTCCAGCCTCCCTGAGGCCCCGCAGGCGCACCGGAGCGCGCCATTGCCCCACACACCTAGCCACCGCGTTACCCTGGCTGGCTGGCTGCTGGAGCGCAGCTTTGCCTCGTGCCCTGCCCTTCCTGCTTAGAATCGCCAAGGCCTTTTAAGCCTGCTGCCCTTACCCGCCCACGCAGCGGCAGGTCGGACTGATTTTGGCCAGATGCTTGCTGGGTTTGAGGTGCCTGTCCTGCCAGTGCAGGGGTCCGACGGGGTGGTTGATTGGAGGCAGCTTCCAGGCCCCAGCAGGGGGCTTCATTGCTGCCCGACGCCCAGCGCTGTCCTTAGCAGCGTATGGCTTGATTAGTTGGCTGGCCTGTCCCTTGGCTGGTGGGCTCTTAGCCAAGCGCCTCTGGGGGCACCCTTAATTAATCAATCAATCAATCAGTATGTACATTGAGCACATTAATATTGATAATTAATTAATGATAATAAGTTATTAATAATTGGTTAATTAATAATTAATATAATAATAATAAATATTAAGAATCATACTAAGAACTCATAAGAAGAGCCTTGCTCTATCAGGCCAAAGGCCTATCTAGTCCAGCTTCTGGAATCACAGTGGCCCCACCAAATGCACCTGGGAGTGCACAAGATGATATCTGTGTCCTGATACAGATATACTCCCCTGCATCTGGCCCTTGGAGTACCTCAGTTTTAAGCCTGGAGATTACACATCTCCATTATGGTTTGTCGCCTGTGATGGAATTTTCCTGCAAGAATCTGCCCAATCCCCTTTTTTGCAGGCATTCAGGCCAGATGCCATCACCACATCCTTTGGCAGGTAGTTCCACAGGCTAACAAGCTGGACAAAGAAATATTTTCTTTTGGCTATTCTTAATCTCCCAGCCCTCACTTTTAGTGTATTGTGAATTCAGTTGCTCTTTTACTCTGCTCTGCACTTTTACAGGAGCTCCCCTGGGTGCTGGTTTCTAATCCCAAATGGGAAATAGTATAGTAATTATATAGCATTCGCAATCTGATCTTGATGGGTGATATATGCATTTTTCTAATTTCAAGTCTGTTAAGTATCGCTCAACTTTAAATCCTCCTTATGAGTAGGAGCAATAGATAACCCTTGATTTTGAAAAGTGTGTTAACAGGCTGCAGAATAGGAGATACATGCCTGACATAAACCAGCCCCATTAGTGGTCAGCTGGTGGGAAGCAATTTGCAAGAGTTCAATAACTATATTTTAAACAAATAAGCCTCGCCCAGTTCTGATATTTTGTGAGATGGAGAAGAGCCTCCCTCTACTCACCTTGCTCATGCCCTGCAGTATTTTGTGCGTTTCAAGCATACCCCCTTCAGGTGCCTTTTTCCAGACTGAAGAGCCCCAGATGTTTTGTTCTTTTCTCATGGGGGAGGTGCCCCGGCCCACTGGTCAATTTAGTCACTCTCTTTTTTGCACCTGTTCCAGTTCCACTATCTCTTAAGATGCAGTGACCAGAATTGTGCACAGGACTCTGGGTGTGGCCTTGCTATTGTTTTGTATAATGGCATTGTGATGTTGGCTGTTTTAATTTCAATCCCCCTTTTTTGATAATCCCTAGCATGACATTAGCCTTCTTCATCGCTGCCACACATTGTGTGACACCTTCATGGAGCTGTCCACCAACACACTCCATACCCCCCCTTTTTTCCAGACTAAAGAGCCCCACAATTTTAACCTTATAAGGGAGGTCCCCCAGCCCAGTAATCAATTTAGTGGCTCTTTTTTGCGCCTTTTCCAGTTCCACTATATCCTTCTGTTTGAACATATTCCTGTTAGTGCGCTGTGTAAGAAGCAGTCCTGTGCGTATGCTGGGGGAATTCTCAGTTCAGAGTAGCACCTATAGGCGCACAGCTATCACTGCTTCAGACTTCTGACTACACAAATAAGGAGGCCACTGACACCTCATTCTGTATGTCCAAACTAGAATGTAATTAGCATCTAGTTTTCAATCCCCTCAATGTTGTAGCACAGTTCTTCCTTATAAATCTCATTAAGAGATACGGCAGTCTATGATATTTTCATAAGCTGAATGCAAAATGTTTTGGGAATAGATTACTCAAAATAACCCAAAAAGAAATGCAAACAAAATGTTATCTAATTTATCACTGAGCAGGAGCTTTGCCCAGCTTTGCCATAGAGGAATCTGAATGAAATCACTGCTGAACAGCAAAATATCCTGTACAGTATTTCTCAACTCTTTAAAAAAAAATGCCCCTGTGTAGAGTAAACCAGGATAAAGCAAATTTCTTCCCTACCATTTGCTACATTGGGGTAGCTATGCTGTTGGGAACTGGCAGTCAATTCTACGTTCTGTCTCATGAGAAAGCAAATAGAAACAATACAGTTTAATAATCAGACAGTGGATATATATTAAATGTTGGGAACATGCAGTTAAACCAACCAACCAAACAAACAAACAAACGCATAGGTGTACTAACATGAGCACCCCAACTTGATAGTGAGAGCTTGGTTTACATCAATCTCATAGCTGTTTGACAGTACTAAAATGTTACTTCCCACATGCTCTTGGTAGCTTTAAGGTTACCTTTTAATGGTATAAAAGGCATCTTATAATGCCTGGTTCTTAACTTGAATATATCTTAAAAGTGTTGGGGCTGTATTACTCTCCACTGAGAGTGGAGTAATAAATGAATAAGTATAACCTTCATTTTACTTTACCTATTGAATCACCAGTATAATGTAGCATTCAGGCAGCAGGAGAGAGGCTAACTTGGCACATTTGTTGGGCGTTGTTTGTTGTTTATAACCTTTCTCTAGCATACATGGGGTTGTCAGTTCTAACCCAAGCTTGTAGGACTACTTTATGATGGTGATTATCAAGAAAAAGAACACTACAATGGATGTGGGCCCTCTCTGGTGAGGCAGCTAGGTGACAACAACCCAAAGGGTCCATCCTCAATCGCACAGCTTGCTTTCCATCTAGATCTTAATGGTCAGGGAAAGCTTAATAAATATTGGTAGTATTATATTAGCCAGAAACTTCTTGCACAATGGCTCAGCCAGCCTCACCAGCAGAGTTCTAGGCTCTGCAAATGACATAAGCTGGAATGCTGTTTGAATAACTTAACATTATGCCTGTGAGAGGTGGCAAGATAGCATGTCCAGACGGTGAACATTGTACCACTGGATTTCACAGTTGCACTGTGCAATTCATGATGTGACTATTTGTGAAATACATGCAGAACTTCCTTGCTTAGTTTTGAGGAAATAATTCCCAACTGGGCACAATTATAGCTACCAACGGTGCAACCTCTATGTGAGGGAGTAGTTCTGCAAGATGATTCAACTTCCTCTGTCCTCGCATTTGGCAGTGATGCTGTGGCCTGTACACGGGGACATGCTAGATAACTGATGGACTAGCTTGAAAGTTTAAGTCTGCAGTTTTAAACTTAAAAGTGCCAAAAAATTACAGCAGGCATTCCTCCATCTTGAATGTGAGTCCATCTACTGTAAATCAGATATGGGAAGGATCACCCAGATATTGTCCAGCCTCATCAGTGTTGGCCGCCAGTTATATCTGGCAAGCATAGTGGAAGGCCCAGTACTGGGGTCAATCTAGTATTATTATTATATGCTGTTAAAGGGGGCTGTGGCTCTCACTAACGAGTTGTGTTTCTACAGGTCAATGCAGCACTGAACACCTTTGGGTCTTTGATTGCAGCCACAGATATATATTTTGGGCTGCAAAAGATGCTTGACCCTCTGCTTGGGGTCCTCAGCTCGGACCTGGCGACTGTGTCCAGGTGGACTGGAGAGAAAAGCGCAGAATGAGCTGGGACAGCTCCGCTATGGTTGCATCCGGTTGCGCCTCTGAAGCCTTGATTGCTGTTCCACTTGTCTACCTGGACTGGAGAAGATAGCGCAGAATGAGCGGGGATAGCTTCCCCATGGTTGCATCCCGTTGTGCCTTCAAAGCCTCGAGGGCTGCTCCGCTTGTCCTCCTGGACTAGAGAGGAAAGCGCAGAAGGAGCTGGGATAGCTTCTTTACGGTTGCATCCTGTTGCTCTTCTGACATCCCAATTGCTGTTCCGCTTGTATGCCTGACCAGAGCTAAGGGAGAGGATTTAATTCTGAGGATCATTAGTGATCTGCAGGCCTTTAAGGCCCAACTCCCTTGTACCCACGTGGGTCTGGTCAGTGATGTTGCCACAGCAGGTGTGGCCGGGTGCCCATATCCCGTGACGGGATCGGGACATGCAATGTTTGAATCGAGAAATAGCTGCTGCTATGC
This sequence comes from Phrynocephalus versicolor, assembly GCA_023846285.1. Classification (NCBI taxonomy): domain Eukaryota; kingdom Metazoa; phylum Chordata; class Lepidosauria; order Squamata; family Agamidae; genus Phrynocephalus; species Phrynocephalus versicolor. Next base: position 3,252,348 of record JAHTLZ010000280.1, on the reverse strand, counting down.
GCCAGGGCCTCAGCTCTGTGTTTATCTACCCGGACATATAATTTTCGCAAACTAAGCTCTTTAAGAGTGATGGTAGCTTCCCCATGGTTGCATCCTGTTGTGCCTTCGAAGCCTCGAGGGCTGTTCCGCTTGTCCTCCTGGATTGGAGAGGAAAGCGCAGAATGAGCTGGGATAGCTTCTTTACGGTTGCATCCTGTGGCACTTCTGACGTCCCAATTGCTGTTCCGCTTGTATGCCTGACCAGAGCTAAGGGAGAGGATTTAATTCTGAGGATCATTAGTGATCTGCAGGCCTTTAAGGCCCAACTCCCTTGTACCCACATGGGTCTGGTCAGTGATGTTGCCACAGCGGGTGTGGCCGGGTGCCCGTATCCCAGTGATGGTGGATCGGGACATGCAATGTTTGAATCGAGAAATAGCTGCTGCTATGCGCCAGGGCCTCGGCTCTGTGATTATTTACCCGGACATACAATTTTCACAAACTAAGCTCTTTAGGAGTGATGGTAGTCATCTGAACGAAGCTGGCTTGGATATCCTTTAGCTGGATTTGGGATGGGCCTTGTGCCATGCTAGATGGCTTGGTGGCGGGCAAGGAGCATGTATAGCAGCTCCTTTGCCGTGGCGGGTAGTGCAACTAAAATGGGGCCAAGACTGTGACGTCAAAACTGAAAATGCACCTTGGACAGGGAGCAGGGCAGCTGTACAATAGAGAATATCAAATATAATAACATCCTATAGGTAAACCCCACAGAATGAAAGTAAATTAAAAGATCATAAAGTCACTGAGCTCGTACGGCTGCCCCAAGTAATATGCTGACCTAGTTTTGGCTGGGAGGGCTGCTTCCTTTGAACAGCACCCCCCGTACTGGGTCACAACATGGCGTCACACTAAAACAACATCTGTAGGCTGAAATATAAGTTGCACTACGGGAGGCCCATCCCTCGGCTACAACTATTTAGTTACAGCTTCAGTACAGTTAATAATAAAGTGCATAAAGTTATTAATAAAGTTGTGGCCCGATTTAAAACCCAATTATCTGTGTGGACTCCTTATTTCGGGACTGGGGGGACAAAGGCACTTCTGGTTAGGCACCAGACCACCTCTAACTTTCCCCCCTCTCCTGCAAACTGCAACATTTTATGCCAACGGTTCCCAACCTTGGGTCATCAGGTGTTCTTGGACGACATCTCATAGAAATCCTAGCCAGCACAGTTCTTGCAGAAGGCTTCTGGCAGTTTTTATTTATTTATATATTTACCAGATTTTTTTAGCCACCCCACTACCAAGAGGTCTCTGGGCGGCAAGAACACCTGGGGACTCAAGGTGATCCACAGGTTCCTATATCTAAACAGTTTCATTGATACTTCACTTTTCATCCAAATGAGGCAACACAAAAGGATCTTAATTTACACACTTGAGTGCTCAGCTCTCCCCCCCCCGCTAAACTTGTTTGACCCTTTTGATGTCAATTTTAGAGGGCGTCCTGCTTTCTATGTCAATTAAACATTAAGGAATCACTATTATTTTACGCAAGATTTAACTGAGAAGTTATTGTAAATACAGGACGGCTCATGATGCCGAGTGTGTTGAAGACAAAAGTGTGCTCCTTGTGATTAAGCTGGGTGGCCTTTGTCCCCATACTTCTGAAATTTCATATGTCTACATTATTGATCAGGTGTGAGGAGACAGCGGCTAAAGGAGGAGAGCCCAGGAACGCGCCGTCCCCTCCCTTGTCCAAACAGGCTGAGGAGGAAGCCGTGTGTGTGTGTGTGTGTGTGTGTGTGTGTGTGTGCCCCTAAACATCATAATCCCCACTGCAAGAACTGTACTTGCAAATTCTTTGCTGTCCTTGTTCACAAGGTGATAAGTGTAACGGTTCCTTGCTGCTTTTCAGAGGACCAGAAATAAGTGAGGAACATAAGAACAAAAGAGCCATGCTGGATCAGGCCAAAGGCCCATCTAGTCCAGCTTCCTGTATCTCACAGTGGCCCCACCAGATGCCTCTGGGAGTGCACGAGACTAGATTTCTGTCTCCTGATACCACTCCCCTGCATCTGGTTCTAGGAGTACTCTGGTTTTAAGCCTGGCGATTACACATCTCCATCATGGCTTGTAACCTGTGATGGACTTTTCCTCCAGGAATCTGTCCCATCCCCTTTTGTAGGCATCCAGGCCAGATGCCATCACCACATCCTGTGGCAGGAAGTTCCACAGACTAACAGGTTGGGAACTACCCAACCTGTTCCATACAGTTGGTTTTCACATTCAAGTTTTATTTATTTATTTATTTATTTATTTATTTATTTATTTATACCACCCATCTGGCAATGCAGCCACTCTGGGTGGTTTGCAACAATTCAACATAAAATACCCAGGGCAATATACAAGAAATATATAGCAAAGTGAAAATATTACAACTTAATACTGCATACTGAAACATAATTAAATCAATAAATAAATCAACAATTAAGTCAATAATTAAATCAATAACATCATTCATAAAAGTCAAAGATCGAGAGTAAGTTAAGAGCAAGTGGGGATGGATAGTAGTCGTTAGTAGCCAGGGAAAGCCATTCTAAACAACCAGGTCTTCAGTTGTGTTTTGAAGACCAACAGTGATGGGGCCTGGCAGATCTCCAAGGTGAGCTGGTTCCAAAGTCTTGGAGCCGCTACCGAGAAAGCCTGGTTCCTTGTTACCATCTTATGGGCTTCTTTCAGAGTTGGTACCCTCAGATGACCTGCTTCTGAGGAGAGAGTGTTACGAGCAGTGTTGAAGGGCAGGAGCCATTCTGATAGATAGTTTCAGAAGGAAATAAGTTTGAGGCTTCTTGTAATGCAAGACTTTGGTACTTGTCATTGTCTCCAGTGCTCTTTCACCCTGTTCTAGTTACTGCAGAAAATTTAAATTATGCTAGAGGAGAGGCTGAGGATATGTTTCCTTGACATGATAACCTCACATTTCTTTGATGCACAATAGGCAACACAAAACCATAGCATTCCTGTCTGTCTGTCAGAAGAATGATTTTTCTGCTTATCTGGACTAGCATTTTGCATTTGCGGGAAACATTTTTGCACTGGATTGGGAAACACATTATAATAGCATTATAGCGTGTGCCTCTGACTTGTTGCATGGACATCTAAAAATGAATGAATGAATTAGAAGCATCGTTCGCACCTTTTGATCATTCAGCCATGCCTCTGCATTTGGTGTGTGTGTATGTCATTAGCTATGCTAAGGAGGAAAAAAAATTAGATTTATAGAGATTTTACCTGAATTGTAGAAATGTTGAGGTGTGTGTGTGTTTATTTATGCTGTGGTTGCTGGATCTTGGAATTTCCTGGTTTGGAAGGCTTACCCACACTGATAAGAATGAGATGTGTAAATATTTTTCACACTGCTAGAGAAGAGCAATCCTCACATGGGAAATGAAAGGGTGTGCAGCAAGGACTTCGGTCTGGTACTGTCAAAGGAGCATCTACTGACACTGGAAGCAGGAAATACATTTCTAAGATGTATTTACAGCTCTGTTTCACCTCCCAAACCACTACAAAATAATGATGAAACTCCTCCTTTATTGCTCTTGATATTTCCACAGTATGTTTGTCAAATGAGAAGGGCCCTCTTCTGCTCTTCTCAACTCCTGTTAAGATTCTTGGTTGTTAGTCTGTGGTCACCCAGTTTGAAGAGAGGAGGTTAAAGGAGGTGGGACTAAATTGCAGGTTTCATGTGTCAAGGAACTTCATGGAGATACCCCTTTGTGTAATACATGGCTTCACAGGCTCCTTGTTGGGTTAAGATCCCCTATAGGAAGGGACCTTAGTTGGGAGTTGAGTGTTCTTCTACAGATGAACTGCATCAAGGCCACTGGGTGTCTGTTCTGAACTGTACTGGGGTTAAATGGAATTGAGGTGTGTACAGGGACTAGTATGTTGATTGCTTCTGTTGTAGAAATGAATGCTCCACAAGAAACTCCCTCCTTTTGAATTGGTGGGCAATTTTCTCTTAGCTAGATGTGTGATCCTTTAGTACAGTGGTTCCCAGCCTTTGGTAACCCTGGTGTTTTTGGACTGTGATTCCCAGAAACCCTTTCCAGCACAGCTGGCAATGAATTGCAGTCCAAAAACTCCTGGGTTACCCAAGGTTGGGAACCATTGCTTTAGTATGCCTTGTGTCCAATGGTCTTCTCCAGCCATTGCTTATGTCCATTGGTCTTCTCCAACCGGGTGTCCTTCTGAAGGGAGTTACTTTTCTTAGCCTTCACCTCTGACAATTCCATCACCAGTACGGCCACACTGGTTGTTGGTTCTTGGGATTTATCATCTTTTGCCCATCTCTGATGTGAGATATCAGTGCCATTTTTCTTGATTATCCTGCTCATTTGGGGCTGATGGGAGGCCAAAACATCTGGGGGGGATACCAGGTTGAGAGGGCTGCTGAGCATTTTGGAGGCAATGTCCTGCTGTTGACATGGAGTCAAAGAGCAAGGTGACAAAACAATATAGTTTTTGAAAGAAAAGAAAAATAAGAGCAGGAGCCATGGGGGGAAAAAGCTTTGCATCTCTAGCTGATTTGACAAGAAGTTCACAGTGCAAGGAAATTAGCATTGATTAAAAATGATGAGTTGAATGGAGTAAAGCTATTTATGAAGTGAGAGAAGGGAATGCTTTGAATGGTGGTGCAGAAATGCTTAACAGTATGCTAATGAATAGAGTTGGCTGGAGGGTAGGAAAAGGCCACCGCTGGAGATGATTGCTCACATTACAAGGCAGCAGGTAGGTCACTGGGCATTTGAAGTTACAACCAGGACTTCCAATCAAATAATAAACCAAATCAGTGCAGTACTTGTTGGAGGGCAACATGGTTTCGACAGCTCTAATGACCTTGCTAATCACAGTCTGGTGGAGCCGAGGTCTCTCAGGCATGAGTTACAGGCTCATTGGGGTGGGGGTGGGGAGATAGAAGAGATCCAGGAAAGACAAAATGGGGGAAGGGACAAGAGAGAAGAACAATCAAGGAACTGACAAGTTATCACAGCTTGTTATGCTTCTGATGGGGTGCATCTCAGAGCTCTGGTTAGAAAATCTGCTGGCAGAGTGTAAAGAAGATGACATCTTGATAATCCCTGGGAGAATTTGCACACTTACTCACGCACCCTGCTGCCTCTATCAGAGGGAGACCGACAGTCCAAGTGATTAAAAATAATGACTCAAGTCTTGGAAAGAAGAGAGGCAGAGGAAAAGTGAACAAAAAGGATAGGGTTCACCTTGTTTCTTCTTCTTCTTTTGTAGAACTTCAAAAACAAGAAGTTATGCATTTTCAAGCTTCAGGAGTTTTACATTGAAGTAAAGTGGCATAGGGTCTAGCCTTGTGAATATTTTGTGAAATCAGATACCCAAGAGTACACAAGTAGAGCCACGGCAGTCTTCTCCCACTAGATTTTGTTGAGTTATCTGGTGCTTATAGTTGCAGACTGCAATGTTCTAACCTATTCACTAATGAAAACAATAACCAAAAACAGGATTAAGGCAAAAAGCCATCTTACTGTTAGTTTACTGGGAAATCATTTTAAGGGTTGTGGAGAAGGGAATATTAGGCAGACCTATTTGCTCAGAGGTGGTTCCCATGCATATTCTGTTGGCTGCAGTGTAGACTAGACCTGAACGGGACAAAAAGTAAAGATTTTTTAGAGAGAAGGAAGAAGGAAGCCTAAGAGTACCAAGCAACCCATAAAACTAGAAAAGAGGGGAAGACACCTTGGCCAATACTCAATTATTGATCTTGTGGTGCTTTCTTGTTCAGACTGCTTGCTATATTGATGTCCTGTTCCAGTGGGAAGAAGGTGTTGTGGGGTGTTGAAATGGGGCATGAGCATCCATGGGGCATGAGCATCTCATGGCTATGAGAAGATCCCAAATCATTATTTTTGTGCCACTGCTGGCTATAAAGTCCCCAGTTTTGCTGAATTAACTGTAGGTGCGTAGCACAAGTCTTGGAAAAGGTGCCTGGTTATCCAAAGTTTTGCCAGGAAGAGCCTGATAAAATTGTTCTGCCAGAGACGAGGGTCAGTTGACAGGCTGTCACTTGAATCTTCAACATAGGCTTGCCTCTGTGGTCATGTACAATGCAGTGTAGTGAGCAACTAAATGTTCCAAGCTGTAGGCTGGCCGTTGAAGGAGCTGTCCAAGGTTCTGAATCTGCTTGGGAGATCGGGTCAAGAATCTCAGATAGCGCCAGTCAATTTCATAAACATAATACAGCCTTGAGCAGAGAAAGTCTAGAGCAGATTCACCAGCTTTCAGTGCTAACATGGAGGGCGCAGGACAGACTGTGTGACATACAGGGCTGGATTTATAACATTGTAACATTGGAGCATCTAGGGTGGCCACTCCACCTTTCCTAATGGCAGAGGTGACCTGAGGAAGGAAAGAAATTCAGATCTTGCCACCAAATCCTTGACATTTGTGATAGCTCCAGGGAAAGAACCAAGAGCAAGCAATCAGATTTCACATAGTTCCTGGAGTAAGTTGAAACTAGAGTAGTCCCACTGAATCACTGTAACGTACGAAGGAGCTGACTTGACAAATCCCCACTGATCCAATGGTCCTACTTGAGTTCCAACTTGCTACTGGGTTTCCATCACAGTGCTCAGTTGAGGAAGAACTCTCAATATGGTGCGTGGATCATTTATGCCTATTTGCTTACCTCCAACTCTTGTTTTCCACTGGGAGAGGCAAGTTGGCATGGGACATGGACTACTGGTGCATTTTGCTTCTCTTCTGTTTCTCCACCAAAAGTGAATTGTTTTGAGGATATACCTTCAGAATGACTCAGCTTGCTCATACTGTGAAACTGTTGGAAAAAAAAGATTCGTTGTGATATGAGCAGGCAAGGATTTACCAGTAGAATATTTTAGCTCACTCCTTTTTAAAACCCTTGGAGTCTACAGTACGTTTTCTGTCCCCTTGACCCCAACAGTACTCCCTGCCCTACAATAACACCAAGGC
>JAHTLZ010000280.1:3223535-3237603 GCA_023846285.1 Phrynocephalus versicolor | reverse complement strand
TTATTTATTTATTTATTTATTTATTTATTTATTTATTTATTTATTTATTTATTTATTTCTATACTGCCCGTCATCCCGAAAGAACTCCGGGTGGTTCACAATGAGGGCAAAACAAACACAGTGAAAAAACAATGATCAAACAACACAAGAAAGGAAATAAAAGTGGAAAATAGGGAATATAAAATATGAAAATGAATAAACAAGGTAGCCCTGTTCCCTCTTTTCTCCAGGAGCTGAGGTTTCTTTTTAAGGAGTCAAACATGTGAAAGTATAATGGCAGAAAATCTCAAAAGTCAATATTTCCTTATTTTGCAGATGGACCTTTGAACTCCTAAAAGAAATATGGAGGATTAATAGCCATAGGGTCGTCACTTGCAGGCTTCCTGCAAAGAAAAAGTTAATTAGTACTATTGGTGCTTTTAGAAAAGGAGCTTTGTAAAAGTACTTTGTACAAAGTTCCTCCAAGCCAGCAGTATGCAAATTTCTAATTCGTGGAAGTGAGTACAAGGGGTACCTCTTAAGACAAATGCCTTGTAAGACAAAAAAGCTCATTGGAAGTAAAAAAAAATTCATGGGGAAAAAAGCTTGGGGGAAGTAAAATATTTATGGCAATAGGCATGCTTTGCATGACAAAAAATTCCCTAGGGGATGCTTTGCAAGACAAAAAAAATTACTCGTGTACCTGGGGGGGGGGGAATGGTTATTTTTGTCTTTATTCTAGCCTCTGGAATGGATCAGTCCATTCACAATGCATTCCTATGGGAAGCCGCATTTTTAAAGACAAAATTCTTGTAAAACAAAGCGACCCATAGCCTCTGGGCCAGATTAATCCATTTTCAATGTATTCCTATGGGAAGCTGTGTTTCATAATACAAAATTTTCTTAAAACAAATGGACCCGTAGAACAAATTAAATTTGTTTTAAGAGGTACCACCATGATTGCCAATCTCTTGTCCCATAGCTCTGCTAGCATAGTGAAAGTGACACCGCTGGCAATGCTAGATTGCCATGAAGTAAAGAGACCCTGCTCCAGATGAAGCTTGGCTTTGTCTCATTGCACACGATTCACACACAGTTCAGAACTGAAGCAGGACCTCTTTAATTAGCAGCAGGCTGCATTGCTAACGACGGCGTTCCCAACTACATTGGCAGAGTTACAGAACAGGAGATGACCAGTGACTGATTAGTATATCTTTCTAATCAGTGGTGGAATTCTTTGCTCAGTTGCCCCAAATGACTTCATTTTATGCACGAGTGCCATGAAAACCTAAGCAGAGCCCTGCTGGATGAGACGCACAAAGCAACATCCCTTGCACAGAGCGGTGTGTGCAACCCTCAACCGCCAACAGTGGGACCACTTTGAAAGCAGCGCCTAGCTTCCCCTCTCTTGTTCAACACGGACAGTGTCTCATCTGCAGTAGACCTTCCTACTCCTGGGAAATCAGGCTTTTTGCTCATATAGAGAACAGGCTTCCTAGGAGAAGGAACCTCACCTGTGCAGACACAATGCTTTTCATGTGGCGAGCGTGATGGAAGGTGATGGGAGTGGGGTAGATGTTCTCTTCTAAGCATTCTGGAGAGGACCAGGTAAGCTAAGATAGAGCACGGCTACTGGTTTTTAATGAAATACAAGAAATATTAGGGGAAAAGATTCAAATATCCCCCGCAACTGGTGTTGCTAAACATGGTTGCAGATACTGAAGAAAGAGGAGGGGGAATTGGTAATTAAAATGATTACGACCACAAGGTTGATTTTTGCCAAATACTGGAAATCTAATAACCAATTAATATTGGAGGAATGGTATACGAACTTATGGAATTTGGCTATTAATGATAAATTGACTTGTGAAATTAAAATTAGAAAAGACTTGAGTAAGTCTAATGACTTTAATGGAACATGGGAAAAATTGTTGGTGTATGCATTTCAGACAGGTAAAGGGTATATACCTGGAGAAGACTTAATGTATTTCTGGAGGGAAATGGGCTGGTCAATTGCATGAGAATTGTAATTTTGCTAAAGTCTCAAGGGGGGTGGGTTGCACGGGTTTATTTTTGTTATATTTGTTATATTCTTGTCATATTGGTGTGTGTTTTGATTTATATTTTCTTTTCCTTTACAGTACTTTGTTGTTCTATTTTTGTGTATTGTAGTTTTATAATCATTAATAAAAAAAGATAGAGCACGGCTTTGTTTATGCAATAGCTGACATTTTGATCCTGGATGTGTGACTCACGCAGACAAGAAATAAGCACCTCACTTTTTTCCAAGAGCAATTCACTGTTTGTGTTCTCCATCTCATCATTTGGTTGAGTGATCAATCAATCAATCAAGTTTGATTCAGAGAGGTTGCAGCATCATTGATAATCAACATCAGCTGATGGGAGGCAAGGACCACAACAACAATTGAACTGAAGAGAGAAACTTTCGCTAACCTTCTCAGATGTAGGAAGAGAAGGGACAGTCCTTTGGATTCACAGGAATTTCAAATAGCTAGTAATTACATTTATTTATTTTACAATGTACAATTTGGATGTTAGTGTTCTCACCTTTGCTGAAATGAGGTCTCTTTGTCAGTGGTATATAAGATTTCTTTCTTCTCTTTTGATGACTTCGGACAAAAACATTCATCTCAACTACCTAGACACCTTTGCAAAACTCCATCTAAAATCTGCACTTTTCTTCAAGCACACCAGCTTTTCTTGGGTTGGTTGGTTTTAACTCCCCTGCTACTTAGTTGGACATTATGGCTGCAGCTGCTGCCTGCATGTAACTTGTAGCTCAGCCAGTTGGCTGAGATATCCCTGGAAGGAAATCTCTTATGAAACTGTGTATATTTGATTACTGTAGTCTCTTGAATGTGTGAGATAATCGGCTGTTCTCATTTTAGGACAGCAAAGACCAATTAGTAAGCCTACATGTGTTTGGAATGAACATTGTGAATAGGCTGCTACTGTAAAGTAAAATTAATATAAGGCGAGAGATGGGTGCACTGCATACTGTCTTGACAAAATCTTTGTGTTCCTTATGATAGAAATAAATATTTTAATACTGCGGCAGTAGTATGGCTAGATTTGGTTTTGGCCAATCATGCAGGAAAATCTAGAAAGTTGATTTATTACCTTAGAACTTTGAAGCTGAGGTTTCTATGATAATAAAAACTTTGCCTCAAGAGAAATTTGGGACACGGTTAGTAAAGACTCACCATCTGTGGAGCAGTTTCTGGCTATTGCTTCACACCAGATTGTTGTCTTTGTTCTCTTTTTAATATGTGAAATGAAATGTTTCTCTGGTATCTGGAAGGTGAGTCATGGCAACTGACCTTCTTATGAGAAACGTTTCACTGCTCATCCAAGTAGCTTTGTCAAGTTGATATGAGGCCTCCAGTTTATAGTTCACCTTGGTTTCATAGGTTCATTGGGTGGAGGATGGCCTGGGGTGTGTGAAAGTCCAACGTGTGCAACCCTTCCCAACACCCATTAAGAATGGGTTGTTAGACGTGGCCTTCCTGGTGGAGGTGTGAAGCTCTTCTGATTTGCCTGGGGATTGATGAAAGGGCACCATGATAAGTGGTAGACAGACTGTGCCTGAGACCCCCACTTCTGTTGAGAGAGGGATTTTCAATACACATATGAGTGGCGTCCCTGATCCCTTTCTCAAACCACCTATCTTCTCTGTCTAATATGTGTGTACATCCTTGACTTTGATTGAGTGTCCTGGTTCTGAGCTGTTTCCCCTGCTGTGCTGGACCATCCTCCTGTTTAATGGCTTTTTAGTTTCTCCAGTGTAGAGGTCTGCATACTCCTCACTTCACTGGACTTCATATACTATATTGCTCCTCATCTGTTTTGGTGTTGGGTCCTTTGGGTGGACAACTCTCTGCCTTAATATGGGTTTGAAGTAAATGGGATGTGTGATATTTGCCAAAAACCCTTTTAAGTTTTTCAAGTACACCAGCCATGTAAGGAATGGCCAGGTTCTTCCATTGGCTCTGGGCCTCAGGCTGCTCTCAGACTGATGAAGCTACTTGAATGAGTAGGGAACCATTTCAATCTCACAAGAAAGTCTGGTTGCCATGACTCACCTTCTGGATAACCTCACCTGGATGACACAGAATCTTCACTGACATGTTTCTAAGATAGTGAGCTTTTTTCTCCTCCCCCTTGTTTGTTTCTCATGTGAAGACGCTAATTTCCTGCTATGGAATTCTTTGCATTCTTAAAGGGTTTTTAAAAAGTAAACATTAAAAGTAAAGTTTGCTCAATAATTTCTCATTGACACCTCCTCATTGTTTCACTCCCCAGCCCACAATGCAATTTCTCTAATCTAGCTGTCTGAAGTCAGAATCTCTCTGAGAACTATGGAAGCATATGAATGTTCCATAGCCAATTAAGTGTATGCTTGTGGTTGATGAATTCTTGCATGTGATGAATAGGAAAGCAGTTTTCCAACCTGGATATATTCTGTCTGGTACAAGTTAACACAGTAAGGGCTTGCTAAATTGAATAGCACAAAAGCTCTTGCATGGCATAGCCTCAGGTGTATATGATGGGTTCTGCATGAATAGCACTATGCTGTTTCAGCTGGTGTGCACACAGGTCAGTAAAGATAGGAGAAATGACTCTTTTTTTGGTAGCAATAGTGGCTAAGGCTGTAACCTACAAATCCACAGAGAGGCAATGAAAAACCTGTCTGTTTTCCAAATGTCCTCCAAACTGTCAGTGCTATTTTTACAACAAGGACCGAAATGGGTGCTTCGCCCCCTACACAATCAACTTAACTGCCTATCATGTAGTACTTCAGCTGTAGGACATGTGATTCCTCTCTCCTGTCCACAGTTCTGATGATAAATGTCTTCAAACCTGAATCTTTTCAGGACACTTTGGATTCCCACCTATTCTTCCTTTTCCTTTTGTTGTAAACACATGGATCTTGCACGGCAGCACAAAATACGGAGAGAAATGGGTTAGCATGGGTTAAGGCATGGGTTAAACAGATCATGAGATTCTGCTGTTATTTCACCTTGGATTACTGATCAAGTTTCTAGTCTCAGTTCAAATGGTTGATATTTCATCTTACAAAGACCTAAGTGCCCAAGACTGCACAGCCTTGGGATCCAAGAGTCACTTCTAGTATTGATTGGAAATCCAACTGAGCCTGTGTGCATGTTGATGGAGTATTATGTGTGTGCAGTAGTGAAGGAACAGGCATCTTGGAAACAGACTCATTATGGGTTGGGTCAGATTTTGGGCTTTTCTGCCCTAGGATAATCTCAGAAGCTAGATGTAGTGTTTCTCTTTACAGACTCTCTGATCAAAGGCCCTGAAAAGGTCTTATATTCTCTGAAGCCTTGTTAGGTAGCTAACAAGGCTACGGGCTCAATGTGCCTAGAGCACATCTGAGATTGTGAGCTCTGACTTACTAGGGTTCCCAGTCACAGGAGTGCTATCAGTGTGTTGACTGAACATGCTTACAAGCACCTCTTCTCACCTTTATGCTGAATGCACACAGACCCGACTGACAACTGAGTGGTGGCACAGGGGTGGGGGTAGTTAAGGGAGGGACTTAGGCCCATGGTTGCATCCTTCCCGATCTCAGACTAACATGCCTGGAGAGAGCTCACGTATCTGTTTGGGTTCATAGACTGACATGAGCCTTCCAAGTATGGATTTTATGGTTTGTGCCCTAATGCCTGGTGGTTATTCAGAGAGCTGTTTTAATACTCCAGTGAAATTATCTGCTTAATTTCAGTGGTTTTCCTTGGCATCTAATGTTCCTAAAAGCACTTCCTATTATGAAATGAAATACTTTGATTGGAAAGCAAGAATGGTTGGCGGGATTTCCACCCACCGTGACCCCCCCCCCCAGTTTTCCCAATTCTAAGAATAAGCCGCTGTGTCGCTCTTTGCAAATCTGCTACCCTGGAAAGGTTATCTGATGGCCAGGGATCTTTGCAGAATGGAAGCCGTTAGGAGCCTTGCCTTCCACCTGCTTCTCCCCCCCCCCCTTTTATCTCGGCAGCATGTATGACTGGTACATAGCCATTAATTTGCCAATTTTGAAAGGATTTTTATCTAATAAAACGAGCAGCACCTAAGAGCCCACACTTCATTTCAGACACAAAGATGTAGTTATGACAACATACTCTCAAGCGGCCGTAATGGAGCTTAGAGGTTCACTCAAGAGGAACTGAAAGGAAGCACTCTGTAGAAGCAGGAGACCTAGAAGCATTTCGCGTGTAGCCGCGTTTGCAATATATCAGCAACTCTTTTCTGCTTCTCTTTTCTTTTAAATGGAGAGACTTTGGAAAGTCAGCCCTCCCCACCAAAAGTCCCCTTTTCTGCTAGCTTCCAAGGGATCCATGCACAGAATTTCTATACTGTATCTGCTGCCAGAGAAAAGAGGCTGATTTTGTATTGCTTTGCAAGACGGAAGATGGAATGGGATGAATAGAGGGCTAGAACACCCATTGCACTTTCCACGAGAGGTGTGCATACATTCTGGAATGAATGGAAAATCGAAGCCAGTGGGGCCCATTCAATTTGCCATCCTTTCTGTGATAGTCTCTTCTTAATTCAGGGGGAGTTGAGGCACCTACTTTTGTTTAGCCGTAGAACTTTCCATTGAACTGATTCTGGTGCCTGTTTTTATAGTCATCACATCCCACAGAGGGCTGCAGCACTTCTGAGCATTCGGGGAGGGGAGGGCACAGGCCTTCTGTGCAGGCTGCCATTTTCTTTTTGTGCCATCTAAGGTTTCTCCTTCAAAATGTCCCCAGAATAGCTTGGCATCCAGGATAAAATTAAAATGGGGAAATAATAATGGCTGCTGTCAGAAAGTGTGGCTAAAGCAGTCTCTACTCCTGTGCGAAAGGAAGTCTGCATGAAGATATGCCAGGAAAATAATGGGCGTAAGTGCCAATACAAACAAAAATTAAATTATGGCCAGGATTTTACTGGTTAGTTCTACTGGCATAAAAGCAGCAGCCTTACTTCCAGTGGCAAATTGCCACTTTTGAACATGGCCTCCGCTTTATCTCTTGGTCAGTTCATTTTAACAGTCAGTGGCAAAATGTTATTAATTATGAAAGTGCAGCTCTGTGTGTGTGTGTGTGTGTGTGTGTGTGTGTGTGTGTGTGTGTGTGCGTGCGTGCGTGTGTGTGCATGTGTGCACGTGCACTTGCATTCTGTTTTCCATGTTCAGTCTTGTGCAGAGGTGTTCCAGCTTTGATTTTGTTGCAGTCCCCTAACAACATGTTGTAATGTAAAGGGAGAGCCAGAAAGAGCCATTAAGACTGGATCTTGGAAAAGTTACCATTTGGCTTATTCTTTTAGATGGTCCAGTGGTCCACGAAATAATATTTTTCAAGCTGACTTGAAAGCAGTCTGTCTGAATAATAAGGATATCATACAACATAAAATGGAAGGCATAGGGGGAAAACTTTTGGTGGCAATTGTGTTGAAGCATTCAAAAAGAAGAGAATGCCCTCCCTAGGGTTCCTTCGGTCTTTTGCTCTAGCACAGTGGTGGCGAACCTTCGGCACTCCAAATGTTTTGGACCACATTACTCCCATAATTCCAAGCCTGTGTTGCCAATGAAAAAGGACAGTGGGAGTTGTGGTCCAAAACATCTGGAGTGCAAAAGGTTTGCCATCACTGCTCTAGCACATTGGTTCCTCACCTTGAATAAGGTTTCTGGGAGTTGTAGGTCAAGGACACCTGAGTTACCCAAGGTTGGGAAGCATTGCTTCCGAGTGTAGAGCATTGGTAACTGCCTTCTACTCAGTGGCAGCTTGTGATTGGGTGCCCCCTGAAATACTGGGATGAAGAATTCCTGGCCATGCCTACCCGTTGGCATGCCCTTTGTCCTGAGTCAAAACACTGGTCTGTCTAGCCCAAAATTAATCGTCTCTGACTCTGAGCTGCTCTTTAGGGCTTCAAGCAGGTTTCTTGTCCTGTCAGACCACACTGAGAAATGTACCTGGGACTGTGCTGAGACGTGCCCCCTCAGTGATGGTTCTCGGGCAGTCTTCTATTCAAACATTAACAAACCTGACTCTGTTCAGCCTCTGAAATGAGACCATATCAGCATGTCTGGAATGCTGTCTCATACAGCTTGTAAAGATCTTAAAATCAGTTGCTGTAGTTGTCAACCTGTATCCCTGAAACATAGTTACTGTTATAGCTGGAGTGTTTGAAAAGTGACATTTCACTTTCCTTTTACTTAGAAGCAACTAACATAATTACTTTTAGTTACATTTGAAAGAAAACGTGAGAATGTTGCAAAGCTACTGGCCTGCAGTATACCTATATAATGAGGCGGTGCCCAATTGCAAAAGCAGCTTAATATTCTCTCTCCTGCTATGCGAGAGTGGAGTTTAGCAGTTCTCCATCAGCATGGGAGATTGAGTTGTTCCCTGAACACACATCAAATTCTCTTCTGAACAACTTTTGCTCAGCTTTGTGACTTGTGAGGATGCCACAAAGACTGTCTTGTAGGAAAATGGAAGAAATGTGCTTCCCTTAAGAGTGATGTAAGGATGATTCCCCACCAACACCAACACTGGTTTTTTTTTCCCTGGCTGTGCATGTATGCATGTGTGAAGTTATTCACATTACAACACATTGAATCTGGAGCGTTTCTGAAGTTCAGGCAACTGACAAGCGGGATAATCAGCTTAACAGCAAGGGCTGTGTGGCCAGAACAACAAAATGATACAACAGCTAGAGGAAGATTTCTTCCACTGTGTACGGGCTTTATGTGAATGTATTTTGAAAGATGACAAGATGGGAGCAGGGGCTACATGTGCTTGTCAGTTTCTGCTTGTTTATCATTTGAAATTAGCCAAGTGTTCGGCTTAGAACTTGATTCCTTTGCCCATTTATCACCCGAGTGGTTGCCAATTAGCACCTCTGCTAATTCAGAGGCATTCTGGTTGACACCGGTTGCCAGAAGAGCTGCAGGCTTGCCAGAGCCTCAGAAATCACTCTTCTGAAGTTCTCACGGGGGCCTGTCACTCGAAAAGCTCTGCGTGCCAGAGACAATATCCTGCAGGCTGATTTTGAGGCAAGCCATTTGCAAACATTGCGAGCGTGTGACTCCGAGCTCCAGTTCTTCCACTCTGTCATTTGGATTTTTGGCTCCGCACCATTTTTACTCCTGCACAAGTTTCCTTGCGGGTTTCGTTTTACTTTATTTTTATGGGATTTCTGCTTTCCCTTGACAGAGAAGGGAAGTCAGGACTTCAAATGTCATTTTGGGAATTCTGGAGCTGGTGGTGCAGAAAGTGACTGTTTTGAACTCTGAAAGTAATAGTGCCACAGTTGCAATGGTGGCCATGGAGTTAAAACACCTAGGTTGAGTCCTTGCTCATCAGTGAGCCTCCCCCCCCCCTCTTGGTAAGCAGAGGTCATGTTCAGTGTGGTCAGGCAGTCACAGCAGGCAGGCCAGGGTTGGTCACTGGCAAGGCAAAGTCTCAGCAATAGGGATGGGCACTTTACCCTTCATACAAATTTGTTTGAACAATGACCAGGGCACCATAGGTGTCGCAGAGGCACATTCCCCCAGCTCCTCACCTAGCCAGTCCACTTACCAGGCTCTGTGTGGTACCAGGGTCCTTCAAGACTAGCGGTCCAATCTGGGTGGGAGTCTTCCTAGCCCCTCTACGCTGCCCCCTGGTATAAGAACATAAGAAGAGCCATGCTGGATGAGGCCAAAGGCCCATCTAGTCCAGCTTCCTGTATCTCACAGTGGCCACACCAGATGCGTCTGGGAGCGCATGAGACTACATATCTGTCTCCTGATACCACTGCCCTGCATCTGGCCCTTGAAGTACCTGGTTTTAAGCCTGGAGATTACTCATCTCCATCATGGTTTGTAACCTGTAATGGACTTTTCCTCCAGGAATCTGTCCAATCCTCTTTTAAATTCATCCAGGCCAGATGCCATCACCACATCCTGTGGCAAGGAGTTCCACAGACCAACACCACGCTGGGTAAAAAAATATTTTCTTTTGCCTGCTCTCACTCTCCCAACCCTCAGTTTGAGTGGCTAGAGAGATGCTCTTCTTCCTCTCACAAAATACCAGAATTAGGGGACATCTCAAGGCTTAAAACTGGGGTACTTCAAGAACAAGATGCAGGGGAGTGTTATCAGGAGACTGATATCTAGTCTTGTGTGCTCCCAGATGCATCTGGTGGGGCCACTGTGAGATACAGGAAGCTGGACAAGATGGGCCTTTGGCCTGATCCAGCATGGCTCTTCTTATGTTCTTATGTTCTTACTCATGCCTTGCATAATTTTATATGTACATCTCAATCATATCCCGCATCAGGTGCCTTTTTTCCAGCTGACTACTCATTGGCCGTGCAGGTAGATGTCTCTTTCCTGCTTCCTTGCTGGAAAGTTTGGATACCTGGGGAGGTAGTGAAGGGCCACTTAGGCTCCTGCCTGGATCGTGGTGTTGGCCTTGAAGGAGGATCCCGGCACTGCTCAGAGCCCAGTAAGTAGAGCAGGGGTGTCCAAACTTTTTGCAAGGAGGGCCAGATTTGGCAAGGTGAAAATGTGTGTGGGGGTGCGCGCGACCATTCAGCTGCTTTTGGCCCCCGGCCGGACTTTGGACACATCTCTATAACATGTAAAGAGGCAGGGAGGACGCTGCAGCAGAGAAGCCAGGGGGCAGGGAGGCTGGGAATGTGGCTGGGGGGATGGACAGAGGCAGGGAGGGCAGGCAAACCATAAAACTACAAGCTGGCGCCTCCATCCATTATGGGGAGGTCCAGCTGGGATGGATGCATGACAGGCTCAGCCTGTGGGGAGAAGAGGCTGCGGGCCGCTCAAAATTTGAAAATGGGCCACATTTGGCCCATGGGCCTGACTTTGGACATGCCTGAAGTAGAGGATGGGCCCCTGCTGCACTTGGGCCCCTGCAGTTATGATTTGTACACACATATTTACAGAGCACAAAGTGCCCACCTCTATTCAGCAGGAAGGTCATCAGCAGTGTCAGCAGCTTGCTTGTGAAAGGCCAAATCTACAAGGACCTTGGACAGAGCACTGTGGGGAAAGTTGACTAGGGAGGCCTCTTGCTCACCTAAGGACAGTGGCCTTTGCCCTTCCAGAGCCTTAGGTTGTTCTGTAGAAACGGGGGTGGGCTTCAGCTGTTCCGGAAACTCTTTCAGATGTGATCCATCAAGCTTTTCAACACTCTCTGGCTTGAAAGGGCTTGAAGCACTGGTCAAGGAAGCACCTCTTCCTTATCTGTGTCTTCCTCCGGGCTAGTCATAGAGAATGTGGCACTGTAATTGGTTCCACCAGTTAGGCCTTGGGGACTCTAGTTAAAGGATCTAGTTAAATCAGGGGTGTCCAAACTTTTTGCAAGAAGGGCCCGATTTGGCGAGGTGAAAATGTGTGTGGGCCGACCATTCAGCCATATTTGGCCCCTGGGCTGGACTTTGGACAAGTCTCTAGGACATGCAAGGAGGTAGGCAGGACGGTGCAGCAACAGATCCAGGGGAGGATAGGCTGGGCAGGTTGGGACGGAGGCAGGGAGGGCAGGCAAACCTTAAAACTGTAAGCTGATGTCTCCGTCACATATGGGGAGGGGCCAGCTGTTGGGGATGCATGCCAGGCTGAGCCAGGGGGGAGAAAAGGTTGCAGGCTGCTCATAATTTGAAAACGGGCTGCATTTGGTCCCTGGACCTGACTTTGGACATGCCTGAATTAAATGATAAATCACTCCTTGAACATCACACATGATCTGAAAAAAACAACAACCCAGTTATGACCACTGTAAACCAGAAGTGACTTGCCAGCCTATAACAATAATGGCAGGGTTGCTAATGAGTCAACATAGGACAGTTGTTGGTGCCTTTTGGTATCATGTTATTTACTGGATATCACTGTTTACTCACGTGATTACATCATTATTTTGAAGCTGATCTGTAGTTCTGAAACATAGGGTTCATGGCAGTGAGAAGTATCTAAAACCATAACTGCACTGGAAAAAAGTGCTCCGGCAAATAGTTACACAGCAGTTTTTCCTTCTATGATGGACAATCCACTCTCTGTCTGTTTGTGTGCCTTATTTTTAATCAGTGCACAAAGGAGCATCTGCTAGAGATGAAGAGGACACGCTTGCATGGTTACGCTCACACAATCATGTAAGCAAATAGATTTCTGGCTGAAGTTGTATTTGGTTCCACAATGGAGCAGCCAGATTGTTAACTTGGCTGGTAACAAGGATCACTTAACCCCCTGTTATGGCAGCTTCAGTGGCTGCTGATCCATTGCAGGACATAATTCAAAGTGCTGGGCTATTTCAAAGATTTCATCTTGCTTTCTTTCTGGGTGTTAAGATCATTGGGGGTTTTCTCTCAGTCCCACCAACCTCAGAAGTGAGTGCAGTAGTGATACAGGAGAGGGACTTCTCTGTTGCTGCTCCCAGACTCTGGAACTACTCTGGAACTCATGGGAGGTTGGCCTGGCCCCATCTCTACTGTTCTTCCATGGGCAGGCAGAGACCTATCTCTTTAGGCATCATTTTCCTTAGTGACTTTTTGTCTTAACACACAATGGTTTGTATTTTAAATAGGTTTCAAACAGGATGGTTAGTATTTCGTTGCTTCTAAATCTGTTTTTGTAATTATATTACCTAACATTTAAAATATGTTAATTTAATTCTTTTCAGTATGTGAATAATGTACTGTGTTAAGCTTTTGTAAGTTGCATTGAGGCATTTTTCGGAGTGGGCCTTTTGGCTAGATGGGTGGTATAACTAAATAGCAATTAAACAGAAGGATTGCCCAACATAGGAGGGGTAACAACTCAGGCCCAGAATCAGCAGTACACCTCCGTTTGAAGGACAAAGGGTACTTATTCAAAGATGAGGATGTACCCATATTAGACAGAGAAGATAGGTGGTTTGAGAGAGGGGCCAGGGAAGCCATTCATGTGAGCATTGAAACCCCCTCTCTCAACAGAGGTGGGGGCCTCAGGCATAGTGTATCTGCTACTTATCAGGCTGTGATTTCAACAATACCCAGACAAATGAAAAAGCCTTCACCACCAAGGCCATAGCTAACAACCCATACTTTATAGGTTTCAGCACCTTAGGCCATGGTTCACCAACTATGGATACTATTGTCTCCCTAACAAGCCCATTCAGGCCATTGTTCATCTTATGAGTCTCTTTCAGACCAGGGTGACAAGAGGTCAAAGCTGACTATAAGAAGGAGGACTCGTACTAGCTGTATTCAGCTTTATGAAGCTGTTTGGATGAGCAGTAAAACATTTCTATCTCTCATGAAAAAGAAGTCCAGTTGCCATGATTCAGCTTCCAGACAATCAATCAATCAATCACTCAATCAGTCACTCGGTCAATGAATGAATGAATGAATGAATGAATGATCTGATCAATCAATCAATCAATCAATCAATCAATCAATCAATCAATCAATCAATCAATCAATCAATCAATCAATCAATCAATCAATCAATCAATCAATCGGGTATAAGTGTGTGAATAAATGAATGAATGAATGAATGAATGAATGAATGAATGAATGAATGAAGTTCAAATCCTTGATCAAGCATTTTATTAATCACAACGGAGAAATAAAATTCTGGGTGGGATTCTTCTCTCTAGGGGGCATTTCAATCCAGTCTGCCAAGAATTGGCACAGATACTCTGTAGCCATCTCTGGACAATCTAGAAGCTCTTGCCCTATTAGAGTCATATCGGCATCTCCTACCTGGAAGCGAACAACATAAAAGCAAGCAAAAAAATAAATAAAAATAAAATATGGTCCACATAGACTACATTGTCATAGGTGTAGGGCAAACATAGGTGTAGGCCAAACCCCTAAGTGGTTAATTTCCTCTCTCCAGGATTTTCTTTTTTTATTCTCAGCCTGTCTGAAGTGGAATACCAAGGCTTTGTATCAGCGTCTTTTTTATCCTAAATCATTTATGAAGTCCTATTATTTCTCGTTTTATGTCTTCAGGAGTCATCACCATCTTGTTTCACACACACACACACACACACACACACACACACACACACACACACAC
>JAHTLZ010000280.1:3208118-3222604 GCA_023846285.1 Phrynocephalus versicolor | reverse complement strand
CTTTCTTTCTTTCTTTCTTTCTTTCTTTCTTTCTTTCTTTCTTTCTTCCTTCCTTCCTTCCATCCATCCATCCATCCATCCATCCATCCATCCATCCTTCCTTTTTTGAAGCTGAGTCTGCAAAACAAAGGATGTAATCACAAGGAACTGTTGGGATCATTGAACCCCCCCAAAAACATGATAGTTGGCACCCCACCTCAACAGGGCTACCAGCAACAACAAGGAGGAGGTAGCAGATGCCCTTGGGGGGCCATAGGCATGGCCATCCTGGGCTTCCTACTTAAAGATGAGTGGGAAGTGGCAATGGAGATTCATTGAGCCAACAGGGTGGATTGGAAGGCTTGTAAGGCCCAGGAGGTACTGCTGGCCAGACCCTACTTGATGGACTAATGCCAGTGGAGGGCATGTCTTGGAATGTGACGTAGTATGCAGTGGTGGAGAACCTTGGCACTCCAGATGTTTTGGACTACAACTCCCAGAATTCCAAGGCTGTATTACCAATGACTCAAAGATGCTGGGACCCTTGCTTGGGATTCAAAGTTGCACTGGGGTGGAGGGTGATGCTGATAAAGGCAGCATTCCTTAAATATCTCACATAAATAGAAAAGCCTAATAGAGTTGTTGCATTTTGGAGATGGCTTGTGACACACAATACACTTGTGAGGATGGGGTATTATCCTCACAAGCATGAACAAAGAGACTTGTAAGAACATGGTCGTTTGTAATAAAAACAAGCTATTAGCTGTATTTGGGGAAAATGAAATTTAGTCTAGCCGTTTCTGAAAGATAGGTGGTAACAATCTCTTTCAAGATTTTTGCATGGGCAAAATTTTACAGTAAAGATCACTTATTTTCCCTCTTTTGTCTTTTAAGAGCTCTTGATTTCTCTTCAAGACGAAATGGCTGGTTGTTTTTGTGCCACAGCCTAATCTGACTCTCATTTTCAGTCTTTTCTTCTTCTTTATCATTATCTCCTTTCAATGGCCAGGTGATATATTATCTGTACTGAGATGGCGACTCATCATTGTGCAAGGTATATCTCCAATATGACAGCTTCTCATCTTCAGTGTCAGCGCCACTGCTCCTGAGTTGTGTAGCAGATTTACAGATTCTATTATACCTCTATTGAACAGCTCTTAATCTGGTCAGAAGAAAGAGAGAAGGGAGAAACGTGCTACAAGCAGCACTTTTTATCCTTCGCCTTTAACGTTAGAACAGTTTTTGGCAAGGTTGTACAATTACATTAGAAATATCTGAATGCCAGGTAAGGTTGCTTTAAAAAAACAGTTTGAAATATCTAAGGCTAGACAATTCTGTCAATTTTGATTTTTCTGAGTTTGTTCCATGCCTTTCTGCATCAGGTTATTAAAAAGTCCACACAAATTTTTGTATGCTTTTTTTGTACCCTTGCTTACATACCATACAATTTTTTTTGCAAACAATAAAATGGCATTTTCTGCCTTTTCTTTAATCTGAACTGTTCACTTGGTAAAAAAAAATACATTATTGCACACTTGCATTTGTTTGGAGAAAGGTTTCACAACATTTGAATCTTATTTTCCAAAAAACAAACAAGAAAAAAATTGGTGTCTCCAACAGTTTTGCACCTGTAGGAACTATAAATATTGTCCATTGTTATCAAAATATGAAATGAATGCCATCTCTTTCATCCCTAGAAATTTCCAGGGGAATGTTTTTCCTTTTCATGTTCATGTGCATGTTCTAAAAAAGTTATTGAGTTCAACTGGTTGTGCCTGTTTGGGGGAATGGTTCATCACCTTATTATATATATTACACTCATTTTCTTTATTTGTTGATTTGTATATTGTTTTGTATTTATTTATTTATCCAAGAGCTGAATGGGATGAGTTCTTCATTTCAATAGAAAGCGGTGGAAGTGATCACTCTTCTGGTTGCTCCACCATTCCTGTCTAATTTGGTGGAACAGGTGTTTTTTTGTGGGGGTTTGCTATGAATCTAACAAACATTTCAGCTCCTGCTCACAAAACAGTGTATACCAGGGCTGTCCAACTTTGAACAGCCCACGGGCTCCCTCCTCCCCACCCCACGTCCCCGCGGGCTCCCCATCAAGTGTGGGCGTGCTCACATATGCTCTCCTCAATGCCCCCCAACCTGCCCCCTGTTTCTACACAAGCACCCTCACTGGTGCAGCACCAAATTCAAACGGGTTGAGCCTTCCCCCTCCTCACCTTTGTGGTGAATGGGACGAGGGGGAACGCTGGATCCATTTGAATTTGGCATGGCACAAGTACCCTCGCTGGTGCAGCGCCAAATTCAAACAGGTTCAGCCTTTCCCTTTTGCCGTGAAAGGGAGGAGGGGGGAGGTTTGAAGAACGAGATTTGAGCAGCCTGGGAGGTTACCGAGGCAAGCAGTGGTGTAACTGCTTGGCTTGGTAAATTCCCTGGCTGCTCAAATCTTTTCAAAAAAGGCATGCTTTCACCCCACCCCATCCAATGGGGGGGGGTAGTTGCACCTTTTTAAAAAGGAGATTTGGGCCTGCCTGCTCACCAAGGTCCTGGCGCTGGGCGTGCGCTCTCCCCACTGATGCCCTGTCCCCCACCCCCAAGGTGGGAAACTGGCGCAGCAGCTTGGATCTGGAGCTGGGAGTTCCCGCTGGAAGGATGTAGTGGGGAGTGGGTGTGTGGAGGGGGAGGCATGCTCATTCTCATCGGACTGGGATTCCCCTCTGCCAAAATGCGCCTCTGCTCCCCCCCTCCCGCACTCCTCAGGTGGCGCTCTCAGCTTGGCTTCAGATGGGGAGTTGCAGGAAAAGCATATTCCCTTTATTACCGGCAGAGCCTCCAGAGAGGAGGCAGGGAAAAGTGAGCTGGGAAGCCATTCCTATGGCCTGTGTTCCCTGCCTTGGTTCCCCAGGGGGTGGCCAGGGCTGCCGCATCCCCCACACAGCCAGAGCCCATGGCTCCAAAGGCCCAGCTTCTCACCCACCTCCACCTCCCCCGCCGGACTTCCTCATGAGTAGAGCTCCCCAAGTGCTCCTGCCCTCCACACTGGCACTTTGCCACATGCCTGTCCAGACAGGAGTCATGCAGTGCTCGTCACTGGGCAGATGTCCGCGTCCAGCACACCTACTTACTCTCTCCATCAGCGCAGGCAAGTAAAGAGTGCAGAGGGACCACTCCTTGCCGCTCCCACCCCCCAGGTCTTAGGCGCTGGCAGTGGCAGCAGTGGAGCCTTTGCTGCCTCCCCACCCATTTTCCAAGGTCCCCCACGCTGGCGGCTGATGCAGTGGAGCGTGCAAACACTCCTCACTGCGCCTCTGCCCCCACCCACCTCCAAGATTTCTGGCGCTGGTGGTGGCCGACGCCGCCTCAGCCCTGGGCACCAGTGGGCTTGGAGGCGGGTAGGAACCTCCAGGGAGGGTGCAGAGGTGCCGCCAGCCACCAGCAGCTCCTGGAGGTACGGGGCGTCGACCGCAGCGGAGGCCAAGGAGGTGCAGCTCGGGCAGGGTGGACGGAGACAGGTGGCGGTGGTGATCCCACTCCTCCCCTCCCCTCCCCCATCACCACATCCTGGGGCAACTAACAACATGCTGGGTAAAAAAATATTTTTTTTCTTTTGCTGTTCTCACTCTCCCAACCTTCAAATTGAGTGGATGTTTCTTAGTTCTGGTATTTTCTGAGAGGGAGAAGAGCATCCCTCTATCCACTTGACTCATGCCCTGCATTATTTTGTATGTCTCAGTCATATCCCCCCTCAGGTGCCTTTTTTCATACTAAAGAGCCTGAAATGTTTTAGCCTTTCCTCATAAGGGAGGTCCCCCCCCAGCCCAGTAATCATTTTAGTCATTCTCTTCTGCACCTTTTCCAGTTCCACTATGAATTTTTTGAGATGCGGTGACCAGAACTGTATGCAATACTGTACTCTAGGTGTGGCTTTACTATTGTTTTGTACAATGGCATTATAATGTTGGCTGTTATTGTCAATCCCCTTTTTGATAATCCCTACCATGGAATTGGCCTTCTTTGCCACTGCCACACACTGGGTAGACAACTTCATTGAGCTGTCCACCAGCACACCAAGATCTCTTTCCTGGTCCATCATGGATAGTTCAGAGCCCTTGAGTTGACAGATAAAGTTTTGGTTTTTTTGCCCCAATATGCATTACTTTACATTTTCCTACATTGGAAAATGTCTCCATCTACATTGTGGTGTTTATCTTTTGCTGCTCCCCCTTCCTGGGCTGTTCCTTCCCTCTTTCCCCTCTTGCTGTCACTCCATTATTTCTGCGTGTAGAACCCCAAGGAAATGAACGAGGACCACTTGCTTACTTTATACAAAGGAAATGAATTTGGTACCCACTGCAGTGTCAACTCGGAGTTCAAAGTTCCTTCTTCTGTAATGTGTATATGCTTTTTGCCTTGTATTTCTGTGCACACCATGGGTGTAATTAGCTTGTGTTCACAAGTAAAACTATTGGGCTGTAAGCAATCTTGGTGGAGCAGGGCAAGAGGGTCCTAGAATCATCACAAACTTTGCTGCATGGATGATGTGCTATGAATGTGAATGGGTTGTTGTTGTTTTTGTACTGCTCCTCCAGTTTCCCCCCTACCTGCCATTCTGACCTTGCATCTCCCTCTGGATTCACACTTCTGACTACCTTTCTCTCTCGCCTCCGCCCCGCTCCCCATCTCTCCAACTGATCCCTGCTGTTAATGCTTTGAATGCCATTGACTTTACATTCTGGCTCTTCCTTCAGCTCAGCAGTTCCCTCTTGCTGAAACCGCTGTCGTTCCCCTGCCTCTTTATCTCTCCCAGTGTTTCACAGATGAAACTACGGATGCTCTTATGTGCTTAGAACACCTCTTGTTCTTGCCACATCGATTCCCGCAGGGGCCTATTGCTGAAGACTGTTTTCTGGCTACTGAAATGGATATTGGTTTATTCCACACAGCCCACAGCAGTGTGGTTTGTTGTGCTTCAGAGAGGAAACTTTGCATTTTCTCTCTTCCTTGTCACTTATTCTTTATATCTTTTGTATCTTTGCATTTTGTGTGTGGATGCTGGTGGCTCCAATGTCGGTGGAGCAGTCAATCCATTCCGGGGTTTATTTTTCACTTTACAGAAGCTACCCCCAATGCTGACCTTAGCCTTTAGCACCTTGGAAAGTCTCTATAATGTTGAGACTGAAACCCAGGGTGGATTTATTACCTGAATGGCATCAGAGCCACCATCCTCCACTGATGATGATGTGCCTAATTTGGATTTTCTTGGGCACTGAGCAGAGACATTCATATATCATTTCTAATCACAGGACAGCTTATCCCACCTTCCTATTGGAGGCACAGCTTTTAACAGGCATTGTTCACACATGTTTAAGCATATTTGTACATCTCTTGGAGGCTAGAAACACACTTACAAATGTGAGAAGGTTGAAATTTCGGGGAGAGGTGTATTCTTTCCTTGATGCTGCATTTCTATTATATTACACTCCTATCTGGCTGGTAGAATCAGAGATGGAGAGTTTAATTCCCCACTGGGCTGCCTGCATGTGACAGGAGCAGCCGGTGTGGCTTTGGGCACAAAGTGCACAGTCCCAGGATACCCCAAGAAGAAGTGAATAGTGAACGACATCAAAGTACTCTCTACTTAGGAAATGCTGGAAAAAGGTTGCCATAAGTCAGAATGGACTTGCCAGCAGGTGAAAAACCATAATCTTAGAACAACAGAGCTGGAAGGGACCCTGTATAGATCAACAACTCCAGTCCCTGTCAAGGAGGCACAGTGTGGACTCAATCTCCTAACCTCTAGCTCTACAGCTAGCTCAGGTATGTCCAAAATTCAGCCCTCCAGATGTTTTGGACCACAACTCCCGCTGTCCTTT
Source organism: Phrynocephalus versicolor (assembly GCA_023846285.1). Lineage (NCBI taxonomy): Eukaryota > Metazoa > Chordata > Lepidosauria > Squamata > Agamidae > Phrynocephalus > Phrynocephalus versicolor. Next base: position 3,216,740 of record JAHTLZ010000280.1, on the reverse strand, counting down.
GTCATTGGCAATCTAAGCTTAGAATTCTGGGAGTAGTGGTCCAAAACATCAGGAGGGTCCGAGCAAGATTTTTAAATTTATTAGCCTGTATAAGTGGCATAGGGTGTATCAGGGATAAGGATGAGGTCAAAATAGTTGCCTCTAATATAGGACAGTGTTGGCGAACCTACAGCATGGGTGCTAAAGGTGGCACTCGGAGCCATTTCTGTGGGCACCCGACATTGCCCTTCACAGCCACCTGGGTTCAGGTTAAATTGCTGTATTGGCACTTTGTGGGGAAAAAATAGTGGGTTTTGAATCACAGTTTGGGCACTCGGTCTCTAAAAGGTTCGCCATCACTGATATAGGACAACTGTAATTTAAAACATATCTATGAACAATGTCTAATTTACAGATGGAATGAAATGGTCTGTTTCAATGGAAAAATGACCATTTCATTTTGTGTGTAACGAAATGCTGCTTTCTTGTTTTGCTTTGTTTCATTTTGCTATGTAATGAAATGACAAAACAGCATTTTGTTTTTTTATTTCATGCCCATCCCTAATTTCTATCTGTCGGGGTGGGAAGGGGCAGGGGAGGCATTGTTCTGAGACTACTGTATTTAGATTTCAGTGACTCTGTCTGCCCGGTCTCTTGGCTTACTTTACTTGGCAGGGGTGCTGTGAATGTAAAGGAAACAAACTTGCTCCATATAGAACCATGAGCTCCCTGGGGGACAAGTGCATTATAAATTTAACATCTAAATAATAACAAAAAAGGTGTTGTGATCTACCTGTAATATTGCATCTGTGAAAGATGCCAGTGGGGGGATGACACACATAAAGCAACTGGTTGTGTGGCTAAGGGCGCTTTTACACGACCTTTAAAATCTGCTGGCAACTTAAATTCGGACCAGAGATCATGGGGGTTTGTTCTGCTTCCTGTGTTCCCACCCTTCCGCACTCCATTGCTCCTGTCTGCGTGAGGGGAGGGAGAAAAAAAAGGTAGAAAGGAATGCAGGCTCACCTCCGCTCACCTCCGTCTGCCGTCAGAGCAGCCCGGTAGGGATTCCAGGCTGTTAAAGGGGCAGCGGGGACAAAAAAACAAACAGAACACAAGGAGAGCCTGGCATCCACAGCTTTATAATCCGCATCAGAATTTTTTTTACCTCTGGAGACCAGGTATTTGTAAAATGTGCTGGGGTGAGCTTAGGTGGGCGTGGTCGTACTTATTTTTTTAAAAAGTCCGCAGCTGGTGGGAAAACTATTTTAAGCTCCGCATCTGGGAGCCCTTTGCCTCAGATTTTAGGGGTCGTGTAAAAGCAGCCACAGAGAGAGCTTCTTTATCACATCTCTAGGCTTCAGCCACCCGCTGCTCCACAGATAGTAATATTTTGGTTCTTCTTCTGCCAGCAGACATCACTAACTTCGTTGGCTGAGCTACAATCCAACATATGTTCCTCACCATGGGATTTACGTTTGAGTAGCTGAGCACCCTTGGAGCACTGGTTTCCTTTGGGAGGGAAGACACTGTGAAACTTGCAAGTGGGAAAGTGTCCAAATTGATTTTGTAATCTGTGGCGGGAGGGACACACCACGCCAACATGGTGGCTGCTCTTCATGTACAGATGTAGGTCATGAAATTCCTAATCAGCTTACATTTTGTATCCACATATTGCAGGAAAGTAATCCTGCTTAGCCACAGCCCTTTATGGAGTTTGGAGGCCTTTCAGAAAGCGACAATCCCTCCCAACCTTTAAATACAACACAAGGATTGCCAATGCAGTTAATACTCAGAGAAAGGCCCCATATGTGGGTATATTGTGTATGTTTGACAGGCAGAATCACTTTCCTTCGCAGGCAAAAAGGGGACTAAAACTCTCACTTCAAAGGCTCTGTGACAGCTTTCTGATGATGCACGGGTTTCTCAGCAGAGCTATTTCGGCAGTTTTTCAAGCAACCTAAGAAGCACACATATACACAGAAATCCCTGAAGCTCTGAAATGTGTGATTCCACCTTTTTAGTACAGACCACTGTTCGGGCTGACGTATGTATAAGATGTTCAGTACAGGGGAGTGAGTCCACACTGGAAACAGAAGCAAACTGCACAATGCATTTTTCAAGAAGCAACAGCTGTCTCTGTGCGATCAAGAGTCTAGTTTGTCTTGCAACTAGTTTCCTCAGAGTAAGCCCCACTGAATTCAACAGGATGGTACTTTTAGAAGTTGTGTATAGTAGCCCTGGGCAGTCATGGGTCCCCCCCCCCAGTTTGGCCAATCAGGGATCAATCTGGGACTTTAGAATAAATTCCTGCTTGCTCCAGAATGATTTGTGCTCCACCCAATTTGTTTGTTGCTCTGCATCTGAATTTATTTGAAAACCCACACGAGTCCCTGACCTGTGCCGGAAAACCAAAAGGATGGTCAACATTTTGGTTTTGCGGTGATGCAGGTGACGTTTTGAGGCATGAGCTGAAAAAATTCAAAAAACTAGCTTCAGAAGTTTGCACCCCCCTTTAAAAGTCAAAGTGATCTGTGTCCCATCTGATTCAGTGTTTATGCTGGATCTAAACTGATCGGTAAATCCATTTTACTTCACTCAAGAAACAATTATGATGATTCAACTTTGATCTGGACGTAATATGAACTGGACCAAATCAACCAATTCAGTTAGTAATTTGGGACACATTCTAAGATGGTGCACAGCTCTAGCCTATAAAATTATATTATTATTGAGTAATTATCTCTCTGTAAAGGGCTAGACAGCTTGTTGACCTCCAAGCACTGTTGGATAGAAACTCGCATGAGTCGAAGACCCTAGGAATTGCAGCCCGGTAATATCTGGAGAGTCACAGGTTGCCAGCCTCTGATCTATAACATTTCAAGTCCTACCTGTTGGCTCAAAGGTCACTCCTGAGGTCACTTATAAAGAGATTCTGAAATCAATATAAAACGAGTTAAAGTGGCTGAAAAAGGCACAAAACAATTTAAAAAGCACAAGATAATGCAAAAATAGCACCAACTGACCCAATAAAAACGGCCCAACTAAAAACCAAACCAAACCGGTACCTAATACTAATGTCAGGGTTACCCAGTGGGATGTAGCAGATAGAGTGATCAAATAGGGTTCAAAGAGGATCAAAGAGGCCCCTGCCCAGCCATGGAAACTCATTGGGAGTTTGGAACTGGTGAAATCCACTCCTTAAATACCTCACTTACTTTGGGAGGCCCACTAGGGTTGTGATAAGTCAGCTCCAACTGGATGGCACACCACAAACAAACAACATTAACATAAGCCAAGTATATTGAATGAAATTCGAAACTGTTGTTTAGCCTATCTTCTTGCACTGTCACACGGTGCCTGGAATGATTCAGAGGTCTAAAACACATCGCTTTTCCCCTCTACATAATCTCTGTTGACATCTCGGTAATCTCTTATTATTCACCCAAGAGTTGTTTCCTACTCAGGTTAGCATCGTTCAGAGATCAGCATCGATTCATGCATGAGCTACTATATAGATATGCCAATATTCTTGGTACACCAAATTCCTCTTTCTTTAAATGACACGTGGGGAAGTTTAAAGTGTTGATTGTGTAATGACAGAGTTCAGCCAATAGGTAGCATGGGATTTAGTTTGATCTAGTATTAGTAAAGCAGCATTGTTTTTTGTTTGTTTGTTTGTTTTTTTACAAAATGGAGGGCACTTGGGACTCCCTTTGAACCCAGGGCCTCAAATGTATTCTCTGTAGTTCATTTATTGGGAACTGTGCTCCATGCCTCAAATGTCAGTGCCTGCAATTTACATTTTGAGAGGAAATGTATGTGACATGGTGACCAAATGTTGCAGCAGAGGAGGGGTTGAAGCGTTGGCTTTAAAACGTCCATGTTCCGAGGAGCACCTCAGGGCGACGCTTCCGGTGCCGTGAGCTCATCCATTCTTTGCAAGGCACAGCTCTGTGTTCCATTCTCCCTCCACCTTTCTCTCAGGTTGTCCTTCCTTCCGTCTCTCCAGCCCTGCGCTCCCAAGCACCAGCCTCTCACTATCCATTCATTCTTTCAGCATCCCTCTCCATCCACTCTTCCTCCTCCTTGCATGCAAGTGTCCAGAGCTCGCTCATTCATCTCTGAGCAGCCTTCTCCTGTCCATCTTCCCACCTCCTCCTCTCTCAGGCATTAATCCTTCTTTCCTTTCACACCAAGAGAAATATGATTGTTGCTTTTGCCCCCGGCACATCTTTCTTCTTAAGTTATGAACCACTGGCCTTTACTGTAGCTGGCTCTAGCTGCCTTGCCTGGAGTGGGGTGACTTTGGACTTTACGAAAGTGAAGGTTCTCCCATAGTAGAATGTTTTCTTTTTTTTGGCCTGGAGCATTTTCTAGCTAGCACGAAAGGTTCAATCCCCCTTTTGCTCAAGAGAAGAAGCCCTGCTACATATAAAAAGAGATACTCTTTACCTTTTCCCTGCATTGATTGTATGTATTACCTTGGCATCCTCTGATGGTGGCGTATACAAAACCAAGCCATCCCCTTGCAGCAAGACATGCTTCTTTGCTATCCATGACCAGGTACACCCACTTCCTAGATGCCCATATTATATTTTGCTGATCAGCCAGAATCCTACCAGCCTTTGGGTTAAGGTTTGCTTACTTTGGCATGGCTAATTGCCCCCAATTTCCTGTGCCAGCATGCTTTTGGGGCCTTGAACTGGTCATACACCCATTTCCTGGTACTTCATTTGTTAGGTGCAATTAGCTGTGTCAAGGCATGCAGAAGTAGAATCTCGGATGGCATTCTTAACATTTGTTGCTTTCTTTTTAAAATGTTCTCTTTACTACTGTGATTGTGTGTCTTAGAAGGCAGGGGACCTAGGCAGAGGAACATATCCAAATGATAAGTTGTCTATCTGCCCATGCATGTGTCTCCTCTAAAAGTAGAGGTAAGGCCTATGTGTGTAGCTAGTCACATCCATTGAAAATGAGAGAGAGAGACAGAGAGAGAGAGAGGGGCTATGTGTTTGCCATTAAAGTCCCCCCCCCCACATGCGTACTAGTTGTGTCTGAATCTAGGGGCAGCACTCATCTCTGTTTCTAAGCCAAAGTGCTAGAGTTGTGCAAGTCTGTGGCCCTCTGGCCAGCATGGCTGAACACATTTCTGTGCACGGAATGCTGGTTACCTTCCCACTTTTTACGGCGGTACCTATTTATCTACTTGCATTTACATGCTTTTGAACTGCTTAGGTTGGCAGGAGCTGGGGTTAACAGCGGGAGCTCACTCCTCGGCATGGCACCCGGGATTCAAATTGCTGAGTTGCCGACTTTGCAGCCGACATTTCAGCACTCTAGCCCATTGAGCCACCATGCCAACGGGTGTTTGCCATTAGGGTGTTGCGGTTTCTATCAGTCCTGTTCCACGCAGACCCTTGGGAACCTCTATCAGTCAGTTGTTAATTAAGACACAGTGAGTACTGGCGATTTTAAAAATAATCCTTTGCAATATGAGCTTTTTTTTTTTTTTGCAGAAGGGTTTTTCTTTTTTGCACGTGGTAGTTTTAAAGGGCTTTTGTAAAAACCATGCCCCCCCTCTTTTTGCCTGAAATCCAAGGTTTTGATGAATACACATCTTCCTTTTTTGGATTTTTAAAATTTTAATGTGATTTATTTTTGCAAAAAAGCACAAAAAGTCCTGCAATCTTTTCCAGTGGCAAGAAACGCTTTCATTTTTTATTTTCACCTGTGAAAATGCAACAAGTGAAGATTTACATCTCTAGCTGTTGCTACTTGAAATGCACATGCAGGGGCTTGTAGTGTGTTTTTCACTGTGCTGTTTAAGGAGCAGCTGTCTCCTGAAAGTTAATTCCCCCCCCCCCGGGTGGGGGGGCCGGGGGGGCTCTCTTGCTTACAGAGAAGTGGGAGAAAAGATATTTTGACAATGAGGTACAATCTCCTTTCATGGCTCAAAATAAGGGACTAGAGATGGGTACGAAATGAACAATTTTTCATTTCCGTTTCTGTTTTTTCATTTTGTTACGTAACAAAACAACAAACGAATTTTGTCTCTAAAATGAAACGAAACGAACAGAAACACCGGAAATTTTGTCGTGCGTTTCGTTTCCGTTACTGCAATATGAGTGAATTGCTTAAAATCCTAAAAAAATCACAAAAAAAGAAATAAATGGTAACAAAATGGTAACAAAACAAACTAAAACGAAAATGATTTTTTTGCAAAAATTCACGAAAAACAGAAACGAACCAAAACGGACCCTCCAAACGACAAACGAAATGCCATTTTTTTGATTCGTGCCCATCTCTATAAGGGACCCTAGACCGCCACCACACTTCCTTGAGCAGTCACTTTTTATTTTGGGTCACCTTTTCTCCTCCAGGGGCCACGTGGTTGTAAGAGCGATTCTGCAGTTTGCACTTAAGCGGGTACCTAGCAATCGGCTTTCCCGTTCCGACTTGATTAAACTGCTATAAGACTTGTTATGCCAATGTGTTTCTCTTGATTGGCAAGACCTATGTAAAATAATTTGTTCCAATGCAATCATGATGGTATTACATAGTACACTTTCCCCTTTGTTTTACAAAAGGAAAACGGTTAAGAATCGGGGACAACGAGGGAAAAGGCGACTTATTATGTCCACAAATAACGCCAAATCACTTCAAAGGGAGGCACAGGAAGCGATGTTAAAAAAAACACACAAATTACCCCCAGTGGCCGTCGCAAGAAAAAGCACCACAGTGGCCAAAAATGGGTGTGGCCAAGGAGGTTCTTGAGATAAAGCATTTTGAAAACCAGAAAGTGATTTTTAAGGTGCCTTGTTCTAAAGGAAAAGGCGTTTTAAATCAGAAGTGCACTAGAGAGACACATATCGCTTCCTGATGCCTAGTATTGGAGCTTGGTTCTTGTTTTGCTCACTTTCTCCTCTGCTGTGAACCTGACATGAGAACAGGATACATAGTCTTTTTTTTTCAGTCTGTTAATGTGAATTGGGAATTGTATACTGCAAGTATAATGCTGGAAGTTGATATTACTAAGCGACCTCTTGGTCTACGATGTTTGCATTGGAATTCATGGAACGTTAAGATAATTGCAATTGAGTTAATTGATGTTCTGAACTGTAGCTATATCTTTTGTGTTTGTTTCTTTTGGGAACTATGAAACTGGTGTGGAAAATGCAGCATACAAATAAACTGACCATGACTTATGTACCGATCTCAAGGATATTGCCCTGGCAGAGATGTTTGCCAGCACAACTGGCCCAGTCATACTCACAATATAGTGAAGTTTTGTTTTAGTATATGATTTGTATCCAACCAATGGTTGATCCAGTCAATGGCTGTGGATGTTGCTCTGTGTCTTCCAATTTATGGTAAACCTATGAATGAGTGATCCCTTACATGTCCTGCCTTCAACAGCCCTGCTTAGATCCTACAGAGCATGTCAAACCCTTGGCTCTTTTAGGAACTCAGCACATCTCAAGTCTTCTTCTTTTCTTGATGCCTTCCCCTTTCCCCCAGCCTTATTATCTCCCCCTCCCCAGATAATCCCACCTTCTCACATGTGCCCAAAGGAGGAAAGCCTCAGCTTCCACATGTTTGCCTCCAGAAATAGTTCAGGCATGATTCGATCTAGGACCCATTTCTTGGTCTTTCTGGCAGTCCAGAATATCTGCAAGTCTCTCTTCCAGCACCCTCTTTCAAATGCATTCCCGCCCCCCCCCCCCCCGTGTCATGCTTTCATGCCCATGCATGGTCATCAGAAATACACGAATGTGGATGGTCCTGACTTTGGCCTTTGTCTATAGTGACACATCGTTATACCTTGGCTGCAGTCTCCATTAGAATTGCCAGTGGTTAGCAAGATAATAATCATGGAGTTATTGCTCAGAGCTTAGAGAAGTAATTTTTCTTTGGACAGCAGCATTTAGAATCACGCTTTTAGTCACCATGTAGTTCAGAGATATACTTTTTACCAAGCTCTGATCTCACCCTGATGTGAGGGTTCTTGTTTCACCTGAGATGGTTCTTCTAGGGGAAGTTTGCATAAGACAGGAGACAGGTGTGAAGAAGAAGAAAAACGCTATTTAATGACAGCTGTGGAGGCTATTCTTTAACTATTTCCATGGGTTCATTAAACTTTGTAATAAACAAAGTTTCAACCCAACAGTTCATTAAGTCCAGTGGTTGATCTGTGGCACTTAATTGGGTTATTTCCTGAACTGCTCGTGATCTGTTGGACACCTGAGGGGAGATGGTCCTCCTGAATATAATGTTTCACAACAGGGGTGTCCCCTCTTTGGCTACTGGTCCTCTCCTTGGTTGTTCACCACAATTCACTTGCACACCCCTCCTCCAAGCCCCTTCCCTCTAGGGTACATATGTATCATCCATCCTAATGGTTCCAGCTCCCTCAAATCCACCTGAACCCACCTGCTTCTTTCCTCAGTTTCCCCATTGTTTTCTGCCTCCTCTGCCCGATCACACTCTTCTGTCACTAACATTGCCCTCTATGCTTGGTTCCTTCCTTCCTTCCTTCCTTCCTTCCTTCCTTCCTTCCTTCCTTCCTTCCCACCTCTACTTTTGAATCCATCTTTCTCTTTTCCTCTCTCTCCATCCTTGCCCTCTATGATTGGTTCCTTC
>JAHTLZ010000280.1:3187602-3198396 GCA_023846285.1 Phrynocephalus versicolor | reverse complement strand
TGTGTGTGTGTGTGTGTGTGTGTGTGTGTGTGTGTGTGTGTGTGTGTAAGCAACATTTTGACTGCTTGACGATTCAGTTGAAGTAAATAGAAAATGTCATTTTTTAGGTTTAGCGATCATGTGGCTGTAAGACTGTTTGGGTTGCACTGGAACCCCTGGAAACTGGAGCTGAAAATAGTAGGATTTTTCCTATTTTCCTGATCAGGAAAATCATACCTCTTAAAAAATAGCATTCTTCTCTAGAACAATGTGAGCCTCTTATATTTTGTTCCTGTAAAACATCTATTTTTTTTTAAAAAAAAGAATTGTTTTCTTTTCTTTTCTTGCCAAGAGCAATCATCTGGTCACTTCTAGGGAGGCGATGTCATTTTTAATTAAGATGAGGCTGATGCAATCCTTAAGGAGTTTGGATCCGGGTGGGGTGGGGGCAGTAGGTTTGTCCTCTGCCTACATTCTACTAGGGAAGAATTTCTGCACCCACTTGTTGCATTGTTGTTAAAATACATTGCAGAATAAGTCAGTTGGAAGTGGCCTATAAGGCTATTGATTCCAACCCTGTACTCAATACAAGGATGCAGATCAAAGGGGAATCTGACAGATGGTGGTCCAAGTTTCTCTTGAAGTAATTAATCCCACACTGTCGTACTGCCCTAACAAATTTTCAGCTGAAATCTGGCTTCCTGTCACTTGATCCCATGATTACCTGCCCTGCCTCTGGGATGATGGAGCTCAGATCCTGCCCCTGATCATTATTACCCTCTCACTCTCCTAGTAATTTATTACAGGTAACTAACACATGGCTTGTGCCTTATTGCTCCCCAGAGCAAGGTGAGAAGATGCTATGGGTGAGGATGATCATATGACTCCACCCTCCAGTGAGCCACTGGAAGACAAGAAAGATGAGAATCCATGGACATTTCACAGGAAGGCAAGGGGGTGGGGGGGAAAAACCACTTCTGACCTGTGGCTGAAACCCATGTCCATGGCAGTTGTTGAATAACACATGGATTAGCCATTGACTGATTTACTGCAACTTACTGAGCACCTACTGCTGCTTCTGCTTGTTCCTATTGAAAGATCCACCAGGCATTGATAAACTTGTATTGCCAATGTCTGGCAAGCCACTCAAGAGGCAGATGCTGGCTTGGACTTTATGTAAGAACATAAGAAGAGCCCTGCTGGATCAGGCCAAGGGTTCATCTAGTCTAGCCTCCTGGATCTCACAGTGGCCCCACCATATGCCTCTGGGAGCACATGAGGCAACTAGATACCTGTCTCCTGATACCACTCTCCAGCATCTGGCATTTTGTGGTACCCTCCTTTTAAGCCTGGAGATACCATGCATCCCCATCATGGCTTTCTTCCCTCTCAGTGCATTATCCTTTCCTTCTCCCCACTCATAGGGCGTTCTTTCCTTTGTCAATAGTAACTTTGGTTGATCAATTTTAAGGTATTTATTAGTGGCTCTTTTTTCAAGTGTTCGGGGTGGGGGGAGAGAAGAAACAAAGAAGAACATTAAAATATATATAGAAATATAACAAAGTATGGTTATATAAGTCCATAAATTAATGAATTTATTCTTATATTTCAATACATCACTGTGCCATAACGAGCTGACTGCTGAAAGACAGCTGAAGAAATTTTAATGAATTTTTGGGAGTCTTCGGTAGAGAAATTACTTCTGATGGAAAAGCTCACTCTCCATTGACATCTGAGGTACCAGAATCCCAGTGCAGACTCATTTTTTATAAAACTTGGCTTCCTTTTATACAGTGTTGTAATAATCACACCGACTCGCTTAGCAGTCCTCCAGCTATTTTACTGATTCATGGAACAATGTATTATGTTAAGTAGTAGTGCCATTTGATATGTTTACCTTGTGGGGTTTGAGGGTTTATAACTATTTTGTGGGTTTTTTTATATTGCATCATTATTTTCAATTTTTTTAAAGAAAGAGGAATCAGCTCCCCCTCCATTTTATTTGACAATCAGTTTCTGATGCAAGACTCATTTAGCTGGGATTGTTCCTATGGCTATTCGACATTGAACTTAGCACCATAACAAGCTGGTTTATCTTGAGCCAGATCGTTGGTTCACCGCAAAGAGAGCGACTAAAATGATTACTGGGCTGGGGGATCTCCCTTATGAGGAGAATATTTGGGGCTCTTTAGTCTGGAAAAAAAGGTGCCTGAGGGGGGATATGATTGAGACGTACAAAATAATGCAAGGCATGAGTCAAGTGGATATAGAGGCACACTCTTCTCCCTTTCACAAAATACCAGAACTAGGGGACATCCACTCAAATTGAGGGCTGGGAGAGTGAGAACAGACAAAAGAAAATATTTTTTTACCCAGCATGTGGTTAGTCTGTGGAACTCCCTGCCGCAGGATGTGGTGATGGCATCTGGCCTAGATGCCTTCAAAAGGGGGTTGGACAGATTCCTGAAGGAAAAGTCCATCACAGGTTACAAACCATGAGGGAGATGTGTCATCTCCAGGCTTAAAACCAGGGTACTTCAAGGGCCAGATGCAGGGGTGTAGTATCAGGAGACAAATATCCAGTCTCATGTGGTGGGGCCACTGTGAGATACAGCAAGCTGGACTAGATGGGCATTTGGCCTGATCCAGCATGGCTCTTCTTATGTTCTTATGTACTTACGTTTTTATGTTCTGCCTAAGTCTTAAATAGACTGCCCTGGTATTCCCAACTGGTCTCCCATACAAGGCACCAACCAAGTCTGACCCTGCTTAGCTTCTGGAATCATTCACATATATGTGAAATAAGAAGTTGCTATCTTTTCCCCACCTCATACTCACACACGCACACAAAACTGTAACATCAACAGCACAACTGGAGACCTGGATGGTTTTGCACACGTATTATCATACTTGTGGCAGTGACTCATTTAAAAGGACTTAAATTGTCCAGGTTAGGACAAAGAGAGGAGATGTCATCTTTAATTAAGAAAAGGATGTGCCTTGTGCCAGCTCATTGGAGAGTTGCCAGTGTCTCCTGGTTGACAGGCCATTGATGGCCAGCAGTGTCCACTAAGCTGTTCTCTGGCTGAATATAATTGAATTTTCCTTGGATTGAGATTGCACCCTGGAATAGCTGCCCAACTCACAGCTCCATGTGTTATTAATCTCTGTATTTCATGTGGCTGCAGCAAGGCAGTGTGGGAGTTGGGTAGCCGATGTCTGTGAGGTTTCCCCCCCTTCCTCAGTAGAAAAAAAAATCTCACCATTACTGAAGCCATAACAACTCCAGATGGAGGGCCAAGGTGGTGCCTGTGGGCATCATAAGTGCCTCCCTCTTGGTGGCCCATGTTCACTGTCACCATTGCCCATCTGCTTGCCCTCTTTCGTGAACACTGCCAAATGGACAGTTTTAGATTGCTCTTCAACACCAATGAAATACGGATGTCATTCCAAGGCCCAGAGGGCTCTAACTCATTGCCATGAAAAGCTGCTGTCTTTAGGAAAGGAATGCTTCCCTATTTCTCAGAGGTAACTAAAATTAGAGAACCTTTTGGCACAGTAGTTCAACTGCCAGACTACAGCCAAATCTGTGCTCAAGACCTGGGGTTCAATCCAAGTAACTGGCTCATGGTTGACTCAGCTTCCCATCCTTCTGAGGTTGGTAAAATGACAACCTAGCTTGCTTGGGGGAGGGGGACAACAATGTGTAACCCACATAATTAAATTATAAATGGCCTAGTGAGGTTTTATGCACTACGGGGAAACAGCACACTTTATTCTTATTCTTTGCTTTAAAATAGTTATCATTTTTAATTTGAACACAACCAGCCACTGGCCTCTGATATTAAGCACCCTCTTCTCTCGTTCTCCATCCGTGTTGTTGCTGTTGCAGCACACACACAATGGAATAAAGGGTACAACACCACTAACCATTTCTTCCCTTCTCCCCCAATCTCTGCCTGGGGCAGCTTACAAGATATGTCCAAAGAACAAACCCACCCCCCCACCCCCCAAAACCCACCAAACCAGCATTAAAGAGGCATTAAATAAATGAATGCAAAGAACCCACAAAAAACAAATACATAATTATTAATGTCTTAAGCCATTTGCTGGACCCATTTAAGCCATTTAAAAATGGTTGACCTGCAAATGGAACCACCATGACAAGAACTTGTTCCTCTGCCAAATGCCTGCTTAAATGTCTCTTCACCTGCCAGCAGAAGATGACGAAGGAGGGGAACCTCTCCGGGGAGGGAGATGCTGCTGAGAATTCCTTCTTTTCAGTCCTCATGGAATGTCCTTGTGAGTGTGTCCCGACATGGGGGGAGGGAAGCTTCTCCTAAAGACACATCTTTGTCATTGGGGGTGGGGGAAGGCCCAAATAAACAATTAAACTTTGGGAACTGGTCACTTCCAGGCTTTCAGTGGAGAGGAGACAGGTGCATTTACAGCCAGCCTCTTGCCCAGATTATGGCCTGCTTCCCTGCCTTCTCTTCTCGTTCTCCCTCTATTCACATTGGCAGAGGACAGATTGTTTTTTTTTTTTTTTTAAATTAAATTTTTATTAGTCAGTAATCAGAAAACATAACATATACACTAAACAATACACCTAGAGTTAACAATACAAACCTACCCAGAATAAAAAAAAAACGAAGAAAAGAAAAGGAAAAGAAAGAAAAAAAAGACAAGAATACAAATAAGTACACACATTGAGATAAAATATAGCATCCGCCGGAGAAATCCACACTTTTTAAATTCCTATTGTAAATTACCATTAAATCTTAAATTAATACCCAAATATTTACTATTCAATTCTAATCTTCAGTACAATTCATCTATACATAAAACTAGTTATGAGTTAATCCAAACACAGCCATATACTATTCTTCCCTAAATTTGCTAAATATTTGTTTAAGTAATTCCATTCTTCTCTTAACTTATCATTATTTTTCTCTTTTATTTTACAGGTCATCTTAGCAAGATCCAGGTATTCACATAACTTCATTAGCCATTCATCCCTAGATGGGACTTGTGGTGTTTTCCAGTATTTTGCTAATTGTACCCTAGCAGCCGTAATCGCATACAACAAAAGATTTTTTCTATCGTTCGGGAATTCTGTGTTTATTATGTTCAATAAAAATAACTCTGGTCTTTTCTTGAATGAAGTTTTGGTTATTTTTTGCAATTCCTTATGTACCATACTCCAATAGCTTTCGATTACGGGGCACGTCCACCACATGTGGAATTGTGTCCCTACAGATCCTGCACATTTCCAACAAAAGTTATCGTTTGATCTTTTCATTTTAGCTAGACGTTGTGGCGGAAGGTACCATCGATGTAGCATCTTCCATAAATTTTCTCTTACCAATATACAAGATGTAAATTTAGTTGTCGATAACCATGCTCTCATCCATTCTTTTTCATCTAATTGATAACCAAAATCATTTTCCCATTTTTGGACTGATTTAAACTTTATTTGTTTATCCACAGAGTTATTTTGCAGTAAGTTATACATTATAGATATATTTTTTTTCTCTTGCTTTAAAAATTTCTTCTCGAAAATAGATATTTCTTTCACAAATCCAACTTTATCTTTGTCTTTTTTAAATGTACACTGAATCTGTTGATATTCAAGCCAATTAAGATTTTTTCCCCTAATTTCCTGGAAGTTCTTAAGAATAGGATTATCCGATCTTGCTTGAACCAGATCTTCATATCTCACAAAATCCCTATTGATATTATTATTAAATATTGAGGTGGCTTCATGGGGGGAAATCCACCATGGGGTCTTATTTATAACTTTATTTTTTGTTCTTAACCAGACCTCCAAAAGTGCTTTCCTAATAATATGATTATTGAAGTTTTTGTGTAATCGGGCTTTTTCATAAAATAAATAAGCGTGCCATCCATAAATTTTATCCCACCCCTCCAAATTTAACAATTCCCTGTTTTCTAATTTTATCCATTCTTTTATCCATGTCCAGGCCGCTGCTTCATAATATTTTTGAAAATTTGGGAGGGCAAATCCTCCTATATCTTTAGGTCTCATCATTAATTCTAATTTTATTCGGGCCTTTCTGCCCTGCCAAATAAAATCTGCTAAATCTTTGTGCCATTCTTTGAAACACCTAGTTCCTATGATAATGGGTAAAACCGAAAACAAGAACACCATCTTGGGCAAAATTGACATCTTAATTAAAGCTACCCTTCCCCAAATTGATAAATTTAACTTTTCCCATTTCTTCATTTTATTTTTTAGTTCCCTCCAATTATTAATATAATTATCTTTGAACAAATTTGTGTTACTGCTGGAGATCCACACTCCCAAATATTTTACTTTTGATACTATTTTCACCCCTATCTTATTTTCCAATTCTTTTTGGTTTTTATTATTCATATTTTTAGTTATCAAATTTGATTTTGCTTTATTTAGTTTGAAACCGGAAATGTTCCCATACTGGTTCAGTTCTTTAAAAATTTCGTTTATGCACATAAGGGGTTTTTCTGTAAATATTATTACGTCATCGGCAAATGCTCTGAGTACATACTTTATTCCATTAACTTTAACTCCCTCTATCTTATTGTTTTCTCTTAAAGCTCTCAAAAGAATCTCCAGCAGCAGGACGAATATCAACGGTGAGAGAGGGCAACCTTGCCTGGTGCCCCTCTCAATTGAGATTTCCTTTGTAATTTCCTTGTTTATAATCAATTTAGCCTTTTGGGTAGAGTATATAGCTCTAATCCCATTTTTTATTTTTTCCCCCATTTTTAGTTCCTCTATTACATAATTTAAGAATTTCCAATCAACTAAATCAAATGCTTTTTCAGCATCAATTAGCAACAAAGATAGTTCCTTACTTGGATTCAACTCCGCATATTCTATTATATTTATTACTGTTCTTATATTTTCTTTCATAAATCGACCTGGGATGAATCCGGATTGCTCCTTTCCAATGATTCTGGTCAGAACTTTTTTCAGTCTATTTGCAATTACCCCTGTGAAGATCTTATAATCTATATTCAGTAAAGATATGGGTCTGTAATTTTTAACTTGTCTTAAGTCTGCCCCTTGCATCGGGATAACCGAGATTAATGCATCTTTCCATGATTCTGGCATTACACCTTCTTTCATTACATTATTTATGATCTCTTTTAAGTATGGCAGAATCTCGCTTTGTAAGTTTTTATAATAAGCTACCGTTATCCCGTCCGGGCCCGGAGCTTTCCCCATCTTTAAATTTTTAATTACTTCTAAGATTTCTTCATCATTTATATCCGTATTTAGGTATTCGATATCTATTTCCTCCATTTTAGGCAGTGATTTACTTTCTAAATATCTTTTTATTTCCTCTATATCTGTTTGCTCAGATTTATATAACTCACTGTAAAATTTCACAAATTTTTCTTTAATTTTTTCTGGGTCTGTTATTATCTCTTCTTGATCTTCTATCTCCGTTATAATCCTCTCTTTTTGTTTTTCCTTGGTTAACCACGCTAACATTTTTCCAGGTTTATTAGCATATTCGAAAAATCTTTGTTTAGTCCATTTTATTTTCTTCTCAACCTCATGTTCAATCAGACTTGACAGGTGGTTTCTTAAAATCTTTATATCCCTCAGTAGATCAGAGTCCTCAGGCTTTAGGATTAATTTCTTTTCTAGGTCTCTAATTCTTTTTGTTATTTCCGTTATATTCTTTTCTCTATCTTTCTTTATTTTAGCCATTACCTGTATCCCTAACCCCCTCATATATGCCTTACTGGTTTCCCAAATTATATTCTTATTAACAGTAGCCGTATTGTTTATTTGAAAAAATTCTTTCATCTGGTTCTTAATCTCAATTATTGTTTCATCCATCTTCCAGATATCATCATTTAATCTCCATCTACCTTTTACCCTTTTTTGAACTTGTAGATAAATGGCAACCGGATTATGATCTGACAGGGTTCTCTCTTGAATTTCGGCTTTCTCTAAATTAAGAATTAGATCTTGAGAAATCCAAATACTGTCAATTCTACCACCTGATTTGTGTACCTCTGAAAAGTACGTTATTTCTTTTATATTCGGATTTTTAACTCTCCACGCATCAAATAAATTCATATCTTCCACCATTTCAAAGAAGGTAAGTGGTAATTTCCCCGAGTTTGTTACTCTTATCTTGTCCGTCCTATCCAAATCCATCGATACCACTCCATTAAGGTCGCCCAAAAGCATTATCTTTTGATCCATATGTTCCCTTAATGAATTCCCCACTTTCCGGTAAAACTCACTTTTTTTATTATTAGGAGCATAAAGCCCTACTATCAAGATCTTATCATTATTTACAGATATTTCCACACCTAATAACCTTCCCTCCTCATCTTTAAAAATCAATTCGGGTCTTAATTCTGGTCTAACATACATAACTATTCCATTCTTTTTTACTGTTGCTGATGCTATGAAGGTAACTCCCAGTCTTGGATTTTCTAAAATTTTACTATGATCACTTTTTACATGGGTTTCCTGTAAAACCATGAAATCCCATTTCCCTTTTTTGAGCACATGCTCAACTTTATTCCTCTTCAATTTACTGTTCATTCCATTCACATTCCAGGTCATACCTTTTAAACTATTAACCATTTTGATTTTCCTCTTATTCTCTAAGGTTCTTCAGATATTCCCAAACGATATCTGACAATAACTAAGAATTAACCTTTTCTTTATTATTCCACACAGGTATAGAGAACAAAGAGAAAAAAGAAAAATAAGTGTTGATAGAAATAATAAAAAGCAATACTAGCAGAAATACTAGGAAAATTATCTCATCTTAAGGGTTGGGCAGGAGGTAATGCTAACTTTATACAGTTGGCTCCATCTTTCACAGTCTTCCTCTTTTCTCGCCGCAGAGTTCTACTTCATACTTCCTCCAAAATATTCCAGTCTCTTCCACCGATCTAAATGTCCTTTTCTTATCTTTATATTTAAACGTCAAACCTTCTGGCGTTTCCCACCTAAATGGGATTTTATTCTTCTTGAGGGCTGAAGTCATGAACTTATAGTTTTCTCTCTTCCTTAATATACGGCTGGGAACTTCTCTCAGAATCTCGATCAGGTTATTCTCTATTTTCCATGGATCTGCTCTGTTCTTAAACAACATCTTATCCTTCAAGAGTCTTGAATTCAAATATAGGAGGCAATCATCAGATCCCTTCTTCTTCATATTATTCTTAGATCTCAGTCTGTAAACTTTATCTATATCAGGAATCAGGCTGTTTTCTTCTACTCCCAGCCAGGAAGCCAGTTCATTTTTAACTTTACCATAAAGATCTTCTCCTTGACTCTCTGGTATTCCTTTCAGCCTTAATATCATCTCCTTTTGCCGCATTTCAAGAACAGCATTTGCATCTAGGATTTGTTCCTGCAGGTTTTTCATCTTTTGTAAGTCATCTCTAAATTTTTCTTGTTCTTTTTTAATGTCCTTTTGTTCATGTTGCGTCTTTTTAATTGCCTCTTCTTGTTTATCGTTTACTATCTTCACCTCCTGAATGTTTTTTTCCAACTCTTGATTTTTATATGTAATTCCATTAATTTGACTTGTCAATTCTGTTATTAAAAGGGCATTCTTCTCTACCTTTTGAGCCATTCCTTCTATTTTTCCCTCAATCGATTTAAAATTCTCTTCCATGGTTTTGAAATTTTCTTCCATTGATGTAAATCTATCACTTATCCTCTTGTCCATTGATATCAAGAATTCTTTCAGATCCATGTGTTGCTCTGTTTCTGCTATCGAGTTCCTCCTTTGTTGGCCTTGGGTCACATATAAACCTATAGATGATTGTCCTTTTTTTGAGCCCATTGGCTTATTTATCTTTTGACAACTCACGTTTTCTGCTTTAAAGCTGCTAGGGCTGTCAGGTATAAACTGTAAGTTCCGTGTAGGGGCGTGCACAAGATGATACCTTTATGAACCCTCAGATTTATATTTGTTTGACCTCTCACTTCCAGAGATCGCCGTGATTTCCAGCAGCTGGCCTCTTTCTTTAAATTCCCTTCTGGTTCATGTTATTCAACTCCCCCCTCTCAGTTCTGTTTCTCCCCGGGCAGCTCAATTACGCCGAGTTCACATGTGATTGATTAACTCTCTCTGCACCTTGTGCTCTCCATATCATTAATTCACAGGTTTGCCAGAGGGTTCGTTTCAGGCTACAAACAGTAAGATTTCAACAAATAGATTCCAGTTTTCCGTGACCCTTAATCCTATACGTTTAAACTCCAAGCTTTTAATCTCCTCTACTTTCCTCTGCTTTCCTCTGCTTCCAAACTGTCAGCATACCAATCAACTCTATTCGCCATCTTCATCTCTCTCCTCCTCCTCTCCCCACGATTAAATCTCTTAGCTGTGTAACATCGTCTTGTTATTATTCCTCACAACCCATTGGTCATTAACAACTGCAGAATGCGGCTTCTCTCAGCCCCTTCTTCCACTTAGAGATACAGCATATAAATCACTCTTCCGGACCGGACTCCCCCAGCTATTTTACCACACAGTGTTAAGCTCTAATAAACTAAGGGGGAGGAAAAGTCTTCTTATCTTAGTTGGAAAGAAGGATATAGCAGTGGCTGGGTCAGTCTGGGGCGTCAGAAAACGGAGTATTGCTCCAATCCCTTAGCGTCGGGGCTTATGCCTCCCCTCCCTTGCTGCGTAGTGCGTCCTGCACTATCACACCGAGACTTGAGGGAGTTACTTGCTTCTTCTTATTTCAGTCCCTTTTTTTGACGCTGCCAGGGTGCTGCCCCCAAGATCCCCCCTTGGGGTTAGGTAGACTCACGCCAAAGTC
>JAHTLZ010000280.1:3172213-3185695 GCA_023846285.1 Phrynocephalus versicolor | reverse complement strand
TTTATTTATTTATTTATTTATTTATTTATTTATTTATTTATTTATTTTAATACTTATATACTGCCTGTCTTCCGGAGGAACTCTGGGTGGTTTACAACAAAATGAAAACAATAACAATAATAACAAACTACGTAAAACATCAGGATAAAACTACAAAAAGGAATCATTGGCAAGGAGTCATTGGCAAGATTGCGGGACAAGGAAGAAAAAAAATTAACAGTCACCAAATGCCTCGCAAAAAGGCAGGTCTTTAAGGCTTTTTAAAAGGCTGGCAGGGACTGCGCAAGGCGCAACTCACTCGGGAGGTGGTTCCAGAGCACAGGACCAGCCACAGAGAAGGCTCGGTTGTGAGTCATCGTAAAATATATTTAAATATATTTAAATCGGAAGGTTTATATCCTTGTTAAGAATACAAATGGGAAGGTTCCTGGATTGTTTAGGAACAGTCATCCTTAGGGAAATATAACCATCATCTTTCAGCTGCAGACCTGGAAGGGACCCTATAGATAATCAAATCCATCCCCTGTCATGGAGACCCAGTGGGGAATTGAACACACACACCCCATCCTTGGGCGCCACAGCCAGATACATCAACTACTGACATATCCAACCGTTCTAGATATCCTTTTCTTTTTCTAGAGAATTATTGGGAGGCTACTACAACAGGAGTAGTTTGGAAATCTACAAACTACAATGGGAGTGTTTGGAAATCTGTATATGGGTATGGAGTGTTCACAAAACAAAGAGACCCTTTTGTGCCTTCAGAACTCAGAGGGGGGTGGAGGGGCTAATAATGCTATTTGTCTTTCCTTTCCCTTCCTGAGTTGGGAACTATAAATCTTTTTTCAGTCTTTTCTTCCACCCCTTCAGAGCCAATTCGTTTCTCAAAGCAGTATAAATAAATAACACGAGGGAGGGCTGTCAACTCTTGGTTACACAAAACCACTTCATTTTCATCTCTTATTGATTTTGGCCTTGGTGGCCCATGTAACTCAACAGACTTCACCACTTCATTCAAATATGTGTCCGTCGAGGCAGACCGGCCGTCAATCAAAAACAGGTTAATTTAAGTCTCTTGACATATTTGCCACTTGCCCGTTTTGAATGTGGCTATACAGTGATTTCCATTTGAAATTCAAGGCATATTCGGAAGACAATCTCCTCTCCCCCACCTCCCTCTCCCCTCCCCCTTCCCCCAGTCCCCCCCCCCCACACAAAATGATTTGGAATGATGTGATCATTTTGTTATAGCATGAACCAGTTCATAGAAAATCTGATCTTGCTCAAAGTAATTCATTTATAGCAAAAAATGCTTACACTCCCACATAGCTGATAATCTATACCTTCTTTTTTAAAAAGTCATCAGAAAGTTCAAGCACAGCACAATCTTTCAAGACTTCTGAAAAGGTGAAGAAAACTGCCTGATCTCTGCATTTTCAATACGAATTAAGCATCAGAAGGTGATTTATAGGAGTTGTAATCTTTTAAAGCTGTATTTCTCCCCTAGAATACCTTCTAGAGTTGATTCAAAAATCAAAGGGTGGCAGTTCACCCCACGACCTGGGACTCTGCAAGCCTTTGTTATATGACAACACTGCACATTGGTCTCCGGTCTTGTAGGGACATGAACATCCAGTGTCTTCCCACAGATGTTTCTTGGAAGGAAAGAACAAAAAGACAGAGGTTTCAGCTCATGATTAAGGTGCATGTTATATCAGGTTAGCCCCTTGGGTGCATTTGGCTTCTTTCTCTGTGTGTAGTGCAGAATCCACCTCAAAGCTTCAAGAACCTTCAGTTTCCTAGAGATCCTTTTGTGGAAAGAGAGAAAGTTCTCCTTGGAAGCTCTGAAATGGAGCTTACCGGTGCATCTGCACATACATGCAAACATTTTTTTTATTGTTGGGGCTAAAGAGTAACAAAAACACACCATGAAATTAGGCTTTGGATCATTTGTCTGAAAATACTGTACCAGAGAATTTTATGCAAGACCCACAACTGTCCAACAAGGTCATCCAATATCCTGTAATATTTAACTGCTGCATTCAGAATGATGAACTGCAGCTCTATTGCCAGCAATCCCAAGGCATGCTAATTGTGGGTAAATAATGACATTTTAATGCTGATTGCTATCTAATAGTGTCTGGTACACTCCCAGCCCCTCCAAACGGATACTGGATTGTACCAGATGCTGTCCTATTAGTGGCATTTCCTATTAATTTAACATGGCTTGCAGCGTTATTTTTTTAAAAAAGAATTCTAGTCTTATTATTAATGGTATGCATTTTAAAGACTTGTCAAACAATCAGGGAATCTAATGAGAGAAAAGAGGGGGCATTTATTTTAGGGTTGACAAAAATGAATCTAGCACCTCTTAAGATACCTCATCACAACCATCAAGAAAGACACCCGGTAAGAATCCACACCTTTGGAAGCCTTGTGCTTTCAAAACTCTACACATGCTTGATAGGTGAGTGGCTTAGATGTGCAGAAGCATATCAGTGAGGTGGTGGGGGAAGTATAAAGTGCAGAAAAGCACTCATAAGGAAAATGCAACAAAAATTCAATGGGGGAAGGAGAACAAGATCCTGCAACCTGACACAGTAGGTTAACATGCACCATCCACCCTGCTGCAAAACTGCCTCTCTGCCTGAGCTGACCGATCTGGTCTTGATATGATCCTGATGTCAGCTCTGCTTGTTGGCTGTGGGACTTCAACATCCATGAAGAGACCAGTTTATCAGGAGTGGGTCAAGATTCCATGTCTGCTATGATGACCACGGGGTTGTCCCAAGAAATATCTGGCCCCTGTGGGCAGGAGGGTGGTGATATGAATGTGGAGGGCTGTGCATCATTTCATTGACATGGAAGGACCACTGCCTTCCATGATTTCGAGCTGTCAGAGAGCTCTTAAGCAATGGAATTTTGATTTAGTCGTAGACTATTGGCACATGCCAGGCTAAGGCACACAAAGATTCCATGCTGAGCGGTGGAGATTTCATTGCTGATTCAGATGGGTGGGAGGCAAAGGGCAGTTCTAATATCACAGGAGACAGCAACTTCCTGGGACTAGTAAGTGTGCATGGCCACTGTGACAGTTCACAGGAGCAGCACTTTGCAGAAAAATCAGTGACCACCCCCCCCACTCAACCCCCAGAAACATATAGTTATCCCATTTCTTGCTTGGAGCTGTTTGGTTTCTGGAAGGAAGAGATTTCTGGGAGCAGCTGTTGGTTTCAAAACAAGATCCATGCCCTCTGTACACCATGTTACAAAGAGTTTGTTTCTTGAAGTTGAGCTTGTTTTGTGCTGCTGTGCAGCAAATTTCAGCTCTAAATTTACAAAATAGAACAATTTTTTTCATGGGGTTGGCCATCACCTGCAAAATAATGGGATGGATGGGTGGAATTTATGCCACCAACAGTCTGTGCATTAACTGCCTCTCAAGGCTTGTCAACTCTCAGCTTCAACTACATGCTGTTGCATGAGTTATGATCTGCAGAGGCAGTGAAGGACAGCACAGGTGTTACTCTTGCTTTTTAAGATTAATCCATACAGATCCCTTCAGTAAAAGGATCACACAGTTTATAGAGTCATATTATGCAAACCTTGTGGGACTTGTGACATTGTTACTCCCTCCCTCCTCCCCTTACTGGCCAATCTATTTCATGTCAATCAGCCATCTTACCTGGCAAAGTGGTGAATGCTTTGTTGTCCCCTACTAGAAAATGAGTCAATGGATCTACTTCAAAAATCTCAGAAATGAAAATCTGCTGGCTCTCCAACTCTTGGTATTTTCATTTACCACCAAAATAGATAGATAGATAGATAGATAGATAGATAGATAGATAGACAGACAGACAGACAGACAGACAGACAGACAGACAGACAGACAGACAGGAAGGAAGGAAGGAAGGAAGGAAGGAAGGAAGGAAGGACATACGCGTTGTAGACACTTGTATTAAGCCTCCTGTGTTTTGTTACTCAGGAGAAAGAGGTTTTGACTGCAGAAGGTGCTATTTCCAATGCCAATGAAGTAGTTTATTCAGTATTTTTGTCTGATCTTTACATGAGTTTTTCAAAGTGCTGGACCTGCTCCAGGGATCAGGTTCAGGACCTTGGAGAACTCCTGTATATTTGGAGTGAATTCACTCCTTCTTGAATGTGGGAGCTGCTAAGTCATTCTAAACTCAGAACCAGAACTCATGCACACAATGGTGAGCATTCTATCGAAAGTCTAAGCCTGCATTTTATGCAGAGGACGATATTGGCTTGCAATATACAATATGTACCATGTATGGCACTGCAGCCTTTGAACATAGTGTTATCTATCAGACTGTGTGCATGTGTTTAAAATACGCCTCTATATATTTGACAAAGATAGCTCTAAATAAATTTATTAATTTCCATTAGTGTAGACCTACTGAATGAAAACCACTTTATAGACTACCACTTGTGCAAGTCCCATAGATAAATGGAGGTCCAGTCTATATGGGAACAATAACTGGAGGAAGTCCATGACCTTCTTGTTAACACTCAAATCTGTCCAGTTCCCTTTCAAGTAGACTTCCCCAGGTTGGTACCCCCTTGATATTTTGCATTACAGCTCACAGATCCCTTGCTTTACTACTAGGATTTATGAGTGTTACAATTTAAATAACTTGTTGGGCACCATGTTACAAGAGGCTATTTTCAATGGTGCAGCTTGTTCCATTACTTCCCCCTTTCCCCCACCCAAGTAAGTGTCTTTTCTATTAAATCGTAACTTCAGTTCATGTTGGTAACATATCAGTTGATTCAAAAGGGGCAATACAGATTCCCAGGAAGTCACACACACGTTTGCGGCAGGGTTTCTCCTAGCTCAGGGGAAATTGCTGGAGGTTGGATTGCTGTTATTGAGGCAGCAAACAGATTATTCACTGTTATTTGTATATTGTAATGCCTTTATGAAGATTTCATAATGCAAGTACAAGGGGGTCATCCACCTAAAATGAAGGATGGAAAATTTAAAGGAAGTATTTCTTTAAACCGGTGCATAGTTAAACTCTAGAATTCACTTTTACAAGATATAGTGATTGTTGCCAACAAGAAGAGGTTTGAAATTGGATTGAAATTGGATATATTCATATCTGTTAGAACCATCAATGATTATATCTCAGGATACCTAGCCATGTCCAATTTTAGACGAAATATGGTTCCATATAACAGCAACCTTTATTATCAATGTACAACCTGTGTACAATGAAATTGACTGAGCCTCCCTTCCCCCAACCCCATCCCACTAAACAAACAAACAAAAACCAAAACAAAAAAAACCCCACTCAATCTCATTCACTTTGTGTGCTTGTTGTACAACTCGCTGGCCCACGAGTCTATCATGCGTCATCACTTCTCATTCAACAGTTTAACAGCCCATGGATTAAAAACTATTTTTTAGCCTGTTGGTACGACTGGCTATGCTTCTGTATCTCCTGCCTGAAGGTAGTGCTAACCGGGGTGCAAATCGTCCCTGAGAATTTTCCTTGCTTTCCTAAAACAGTGCCCCCTGGCGATGTCATCCAGTGCAAGGGCGTATCTGGGGGTGGCACGGGAGGGTGCTTTTGTGCTGGATGCAGCAATCTGGGGGCACCTGGAGGGGGAGCAGGAGAAGGAAGCCGTGAGCCCTTCCACCAGCAGTCCTCCTTCCCCTGGGCTAAGGCTTGGCGATGGGGCCCACTCCACCACAGCCTCCTCCTCCTCCTCCACATGCCAGGTGAGTGGCAAAGCAGACAGGCAGGCAGGCAGGCAGGCGGTGAGCACGGTGGCTGCGATGCCCTCCTCCTCCTCCTCTTCTTCTTTGTCTTACTCTGAGCCTACCACGGGAGAGGTAAGGTGTGTGCACACACACACACATGCCTGCACACCCACACGCCTGCACACCCGCACACCTGCATGCCCGCACACCTGCATGCCCGCATGCAGGATTGCCCCCCTTGCTCGGTGGATGCAATGGGGTTGGGGAGGGCTGGAGGGCCGCAAAAACAACTTTGTCCCCAGGCACTCCCAAACCTTGCTGTGCCACTGATCCAGTGGACTCAGGGGACAGCCCATGATGTCTTGAACTGTGTTCGCTATCCTCTGTAAAGTCTTTTTGTCCGCAGCTGGCAACCCAGCAAACCAAACATTTGCTGGGGAATATAAGACAAAGTTTATAATTATATTCATATCCTGTTTTGGGCAACTGGCTGGTTACTCTGTAAGCAGAATATTAGTCTTGATCTGATCTGGTCTGCCTTCTTCCTAAGTTCTTATGTCTGAAGTAGGGGTGTAAATTAATTCCACTGGATTTGACAGATTTGACAAAAGTAGCCCGTTTGCACCTCCAAAGACTGAATGCAGATTACACAGTGTTTTCAGATAAATAAAACAATGCACTTATATTAAAATGCAGATGGCTCAAATGTGCATAATAGAAATTAAGTACACCAAGGTTAGTCAGTGGGAGAACGGTGTGTAAGCAAGCTAAAATGTGCAAATGGATGTGCAGATTTCTTGAAGGGATGCCTATGAAATTTACAATCATTTCAGTGAAAGAGGAAAACGCAGCATCATACAACCTGGTATAGGACAGGAAGAAAATGCAGGTGATACATGGAGAAACTCAATGAAGTTGAAATGGAGAGTTTTTCATTTTCCTGACCTAGTAAGAGTTGGGAAGCAGTGCTACCTTTGAATTTTGCCAATAATTTGGATCTACTTTGAAGAGAGAGTATAGAATCATAGTGCATTCCCCATCCAATAAATACAACTGTACAGCAATATGTATTCAATTGCTAAATGGTGGATTAACCCTCTGCAATCTTCAAAATATATTTGCAAAAATAGGTTACAGGCGATACCTTTATAGGCCACTAATAAAACAACAACAACAAAGAACATTGCAAGCTTTCACGTGTAAATCACTCTTCTTCAAAGCAGGTCCCAGAAGTTCAGACATGGTAAAAGATGTGCTTCATCAGGAGGTTACTTTTAAAGTCCTTGGTTAGATGATGTTCTTAAAGTCCATGGCTAGATGATGTTGCAGCCAGGGCAGGAGTCTTCTTAGGGTATTTGTACACGGCCCCTAAACTCCGCAGCAAATGGCTGCCAGCTCCAGAGCTTACAATTGTTTCCCCACCAGCTCCGGAGTTTGCAGGAAATTAAGTGTGACCACGCCTACCTAAGCACGTCCCAGCGCACTTTTCAGGTACCTGCTCTTGGAGGGTGAAAATCCCCTCTCCGGATGTAATCTGGTGAGTGCCCGGCTCTCCTCACTTCTGTTTGTTTGTATTGCCTCCCGCCCCTTTAAGAGATCTGAATGCTGCCGGGAACAGAGGGAGACCGGCAGAACGGAGGTAAGCCGGCATTCTTTTCTTTCTTTTTTTCTCCCTTCCCTCACGCAGACAGGATCAAGGAAGTGCGGAGGGGTGGGGACACAGGAAGAGCAACGAACCCCCAAGATCTCTGGTCCGAATTTAAGTGGCCAGCGGATCTTAGGGGTCATGTGAAAAGGCTCTTAGAGGCAGGAAGTTGGAGGGCAGTCATAAAAGCTGCTTAAGCATTGGATTTAACACCACCGTTCTTCAAACAAAGGAACATGGGTCAGTCACCGTCCTCTCTCCCTCACCCATCTCCATATGACTCTGTGAGACATACAAATCCCTGTTGGCCAGAGATGGGGGGGGGGAGGAGAGAAAACGGTTGATGCAGGGGACCCACATGCTTCAATCTGGGATTGGGGTAAAAATTAGTAAATCCACTAGGTTTGCCAATTGGAACCAAATTGAATTAAAGTGATATTACCTAGTGGTTGTAGTCTTGCCCTTTGGTGTTGAGGGTCCCTGTGCCTCATTCCAGGTCCATGGTTCAAAATATATGTATATATAAATTGTATATATAGAAAAAGATATTTTCAGTGAGAGATTCAATGCATGGTTAGTTTCTATTTCTATTTCTTTTCTTCTTCAGTGACCTTGTAAGGTCTTGCATTATTAAAGTGTCTCTCAAGGAGTATGGCCTACATTTTGAATGCTGTGACTTTGACCATGGCAGGAGGTGGGAAGGAATGTGGATTTTAGTCACACCACAATTTTAATAATGTTTAGTTATTTTGTGTCTTCTTGAGAGAGAAAAAAGACTTTTCCCATCTTCTTCCCCACCCACGTGAACGTCAGCTGAGTCCATTGTCCTAAAAAGGAAGAAAGGAAGTTTAAGAGTGTATATACTGTAAAATACGCCGTGCTCTAGATTCAGAATGGAAATGGGTGGTAGGCAGGAGGCTTGTCAAATGCTCACAGATCCTTAAATAATTGAAATATAGTATGCATCCTCCTGAGGTTTAGAAAGCAATCTAAGCAAAACATTGTGTGTCTGCTCTGAAAAATAAAGGTCACAACTAAAGGCCAGGTTCCTGCAACTTTTGTTTCGGCTATGAAAGCGAGTCTCAAGTGACTCTACCTTACAGATAAATAAATAAATGGAAAGATGGGTCTCTTCATATGTTCAAGAGGAGGTCTTCTCCAGCCGTGTTGACAAAGACCCTTCGAACTGACAGAGTCAGGAGTGGAGCCTAGAATAATAAAACTAATGATTCTTTAAGGAACCACCCCCTATTCAATGCAGGAATCCATATCAAAACAGATTTGGCATTCGAGCTTTGGGAGCCCTCACTATCTCTCAAGGTGGTCAGTTCCACTGACATAATGATCTAACAGTTGGGACATATTTTATGTATTCACACTTTATGTATGTTGTGGATATTGGTCACTGATAGTAATAAAGTCTGTCTGTCTGTCTGTCTGTCTGTCTGTCTGTCCAGATACTCCCAATTGGGCAACCAAGCTCATCTTCCTGTAAATCTGTGTAAGAATGTGTATGTTTGATGTATAATGTGGCTCTGCCTCCATTATTGTTGTTCCTGGGGTTTTCCTTGGACAATTTATATCCCGCAATGGGTTCACTGCAGGCATAGCAGGCATCCCAATAAATTCCAGATATATCTCTGAAGTCATATCCCCCCCCAAACTAACATTTCCACTGCTTCCGGTTTGTTTTCCATTTCCCCCAAATTCGTATATAGACACCAGAGTTTGTGTGATTTGCACCCTGCTTTCCTTCATGTATTTTTATGAAGATTGGGCCCTGTTTGAGTGGTTTGGCCAGTTCCTCTTATTGTACGTATGCCTCCATCTACTGTTACCTTTAAGCTCGTGTCTTCCTCCCTCTTCCAATTCAGTCCAAATCTCTTCGGATGCATTTCTTCAGTCTGTGCCATTCTTCATTCTTGTCAAAGGTAGTATTTCTTGTCTTTGTGAGATGCAACCCATCATTTGCCGGCAGTCTATGTCAACATCTCAAAATTTCGATAGACAATTATTCAGCTGCAATATGTTCCTTTCCCTTCCTATACCTCTTTTGAAGATTGGTAGGATGATAGAGAAGCCTGTCTCAGCCCAAAGTCCTTGAGTTTCCTTTTCAGAGCTCCAACATCCATTGTGATTTCTTTGTCATTCATCTTGGTTGTGTCTTAATTATGTGGATGAAAGGAAGGATATGCACCCTTGGTTTTATGAGTCCTGGTGATCCTCCTGTATGATTCCTAATCTGTGCTCCGGAGAGAGAGCACACCTGGTGAGTCCAGGGGTCTTCCTGGGATACTTCAGTTTCAATGCTATGGAGTAGGGAGTTTCCTAGTGCCACTACTACTCTCTTCATCTTTTTGAAGATTGTGGGTTGATTTCCTCTGCTTGGCTGAGCTTCATCCTATCTCATGTCCTCCTGTGGGGGTCTGTCTCCTGGTTGTCTTCCAATGCATGCTGTTTGCCAGAATCCTCTTCTAGAATCTGAAAGCCGTCATGCAGTTTCACTGATGAAGAGTGGAACTCTCCTTCTTCCACTGGTGTAACTGGGAGGGGCAGAAGAGTGCATTTGCCCAGGGGCATGCAACATTCTGGGGGCACCTGGAGGGGGAGCAGGAGGAGGAAGCCATGCACTATCCCACCAGCAGTCCTCCTTTCACCCTGTTGAGGCTTGGCGATCCTTTGTCGAGGGAAAGGAGGAGCACCTCCATCAATAGCTCCCCCTCCTCCTTCCTCCCACCCCCACTAAGGCTTGGTGATTGTTAGCCTGGGGAAAGGAGGAGAAGGAAGCATGTGACGGAGGTGCTGCTTGGAAAATAAAATACCATTGCCTGCTTCCCTCTCCTCCTTTCCCCAGGCTAACGATTGCCAAGCTTTAGCCGGGGGAAAGGAGGAGAGGGAAGCGGCTATGGAGGTGATGCTTGGAAAAAATTGCCTGCTTGGCGCTAACTGCATGCTGTGCGGTTTGCACAGGAGAGCCTTGTCTGGGAGACCTCCGAAGAGGGCGTGAGAAAGAAGGGCCCTCCTCC
This sequence comes from Phrynocephalus versicolor, assembly GCA_023846285.1. NCBI lineage: Eukaryota > Metazoa > Chordata > Lepidosauria > Squamata > Agamidae > Phrynocephalus > Phrynocephalus versicolor. Next base: position 3,175,293 of record JAHTLZ010000280.1, on the reverse strand, counting down.
CCCTCCCCTCCTCCACTGTCCCCCCAGGATGGGGCACCCTTTGCTTGGTGGATGAGACTTTGGGGGGGGGAGAGAGGGAACAAAAACTGACTTTGTCCCCAGGTGCTCCAAACTCTAGCTACGCCACTGCCTTCTTCTGCTCCTAAGTGTGACTGTCTTCCATGGTGCTTCTTCTGCTATGTTCATTCTCCCCTCAGTGTTCTCCCCCTCTGCTTTCTCTTCCTGTTCTACCACATCCAGTATCTCTTGGGTTGCCGCTGCTCAAGAGATCTGCCTCTGACTATGGTCCTCAACAGAAAAGGGTGTCAGCACACTAAGATGGCACATATAAAGAAAAAAAAAAAAACAACCATTCATAAGAGTGAAAAAGACCACCACATTTTATGGCAATGGCATATACCATTTTCCCACCGTATTTCAAAATGTATTTTTGGAGATAGAAAAACTGCATAGATATTGCATAAGGAAGTGCTGAACAGTGAAATATGCACAGAAACTCTTGTAGTTTTGCCTGGCAGGGTGAAAACTTTGCTGCTGCTGTTCTTGCCTGTGAGAACAAGATATTTTAAGACTGAAAGTATAGCCTTGAGTTTCCAAACCCTTGCAGTATCCTCCAGATGTGCTGGACTACCAATCTTGCCATCCTGAACTAGCATGATGGACCCAGCATGGTGTAGGGCAGCAGTTCTCAAACTGGGTGCCATGAGCATATGCCTGGGGTGCCATGGAAATAATGAAAAATTCATCCAAACAGTTTCATTCATCACATTAAAGACAACCAGGCATTAAATCTGCATTATTTTTCTTCTTCTCCTAAGTATTCAAACTGAATGTGTTACCTAAAGTGGTGTTTCTATTCCAGATGATACCAGTAATATTGAAAATATCATTTTTGTTGAAATGGATAAACTGGTTTGGAAGTTTATTTGGCAAGGAAAGAAAGCGAAGATTGGGAAGAAGGATTTACAAGACGAAGTAAGCAGAGCAGGATTGGGAGCTCCTGAATGGAAAATTGTATTATAAATAGAGATAGGCACGAAATGTACTTTTAGTTCATTTTGTTATTCGTTATTCATTTCGTTACCTAATGAAATGAATAATGAACCCCAGAGTTGATTTATAATGAAATGAAATGAACTGAAAAAAATTGGTTCATTTTATTTTGTTTCGATATTGTGGCACTGAAGATGTCTCCTACCTGTTGCTGGTCCTGGAGGTCCGGTCTTCCAGGCTGCAGGGAGGAGCAACCAGCATTTAAAAAATAATAATTAAAAATTCGTACGAACCCGAACCCAAACCGAACCAAGGGTGGACTCAAACCAGACAAACCCGAACCATGGGTTTTCTGGTTCGTGCCCACCTCTATAAATCTTGTGTACTAGGATGGGTAAGAGAATGGATTCTCTTAGAAAACCCATGAGTTTAGAAATTGGAAGGTCATGATTTGAGTCTGGGCTGGCATGCGTTTGAATGATATGAGAAGGCAAAAGAACAGAAAAACTTTAGTAATCATATGACTAGGAACGCTTTATGGAGAATATGGGAGAATATTCAAAAACAAATGTATAGTAGGATCCCAGGTTGGGTGTCCCCTATAGAAGCCTTCACACACCCAAATTTCATGACAGATGCAAGGCTTGGGAGGTATCAAGATATATTAAATAGTAAGACTGAATTAAAAACAGAGGAAAATTAAAAAAAAAACCTTATATTAGATGGGTAGCTATGCCGTGAATTTTTTTTTTTAGCCCATCAAGGGTGCTGCGGCGAAAAAAGTTTGAGAACCACTGGTGTAGGGAGCAGAGTTATAGGCTAGGGCTTAAGAGACCTGCGTCCAGATCGTGGCTTGGTCATGAAAACACACAGGGAGTAGAGAGGAGCTCCTTAAATATCTCAATCACCTTGCAAGTCCTTTAGGGACCACAGTAAGTTGGTTCTGACTTGACAGCACTGAGCACACTGAACTAGTAGGAAAAAACAGGATGGAACCATGAAGATGATGCCATTAGTGCAGTTAAGCAAGCAACGCAGGAAGTGAAATGGTCACCATTTTCAGGTGGTCCACAGTGCAGTTGCTGGAAATCTGGGGTTCGCCTTCTGCTTCAGGGACTGTTTGCTCTAGGGATGTTTGAACTACACCGTCTGCCAGTAAAAGAGCCTTGTGGCGCAGTGGTTAAATGCCTGTACTGCAGGTAAAACTGTGCTCACGACCTGGGGTTCAATCCCAGGTAGCAGGCTCATGGCTGACTCCACTTTCTATCCTTCCAAGGTCGGTAAAATGAGTACCCAGATCACTGGGGGGGGGGTGGCAATGTGTAGACTGCACACTGTAATTAAACTGTAAACCACGCAGAGACTACTTGTAGTGGTATGGGGCGGTATATAAGCAGATCACTTTGCTTTGCTTTTACCAAATTGTTTCCAGGGCCAATGTTAAATCTCAGAATTTAGTTATAAAACACCAAGAGAGTTTGAATGGCTGTTTCCCCCTCCCCACCACCACTTTAAAATTTGCCCAAAACTCTATATATCTGATATTGGAAGCTATTTTCCACATTTCCTGTGAGGTTTGCACAAGTCATATAGTCACAGGACTAAGTTTGCAGAATTCAATCCCTCTCTTATAAAACCATTACTATTACATCCTGGGTCTCTCCCCCCCCAAGTTGTAGTGTCTGATTGAGAAGGTGCTTGGCTGCACAACTGGGCATGTGACCCATTTAATTCCTCTCCATCTGCAGGGCCTGACTCTTGTGCATGGAGAAATAAAAGGTTTTACCATAGTAGTCCTTTCTTTGGTCTTTTTCTTTTAAATGGCCTGGTCTTTGCCCTCTTTATTCTCTTTGGTCTCTTAAACAGGAGTTAAAATTGACTTTCAGAATTATTTTTAGTTTGTTCTTTTAGAAGCACTGACTTTTCAAGCATGGCTGCAAAATGGCTTTCATCTGTGTGTGTAAGGTATATTTTAAAACCTCTTTCATTTTGTGCATTGCTTTGGGAGCTTTTTTTAAAAAGACAGGTATACATACAGCTTGTCTGTCTGTCTGTCTGTCTGTCTGTCTGTCTGTCTGTCTGTCTGT
>JAHTLZ010000280.1:3153499-3165565 GCA_023846285.1 Phrynocephalus versicolor | reverse complement strand
AGTGAAGGTTGTCTTCCATATACTAACCAAATGTGCCTGGGAAGGTGATGGGAGCCAAGGGAGAGGGCAAATCTGATGTTCTTGAGCAGGCTCATAAAGTTGCCTTACCACCACCACCTTCTAGAACTGTAGAGGTAGAAGGGATCCTAGGCATCATCAAGTCCACCCCTGTCAAGGAGGCACAGTGGGTGGGATCAAATTCCCTGCCTCTGGCTGTGTAGCCAGATGCCTGAACCATCTACACAGCAGTTCTTATACCTGTCCTTCTTGTCCAGTTTCTCTGGCAGAAAGGGTCCTTCCTGCCCTATGTTTCATGGCATCCTTTTAAAACTGCCTTCATTTTTGGTCATCTTTTTTTTGGCTCCCTCTCCCCCTCCATTGCTGCTCTTTTTCCTCCCCATTGCTTTCCCTGTTTGCTACAGACCATGCTGTCTCGTTATCTGGATGGGAGTAGCTGTAGGCACCTGTAAAATTTCATACCCCCTGAATATTGTGGCCACAGATAGAGATGGGCACGACCAGAAAAAATGACGTTTCGAGTTGTCGTTTGTCGGAACCGGTCCGTTTTGGGTCGTTTCCGTTTGTCTTGAAAATTTTCAAAAAATTGTCGTTTCTGTTTGTCGTTTGTCATTTAGGGTTGGGGTTGGGGTAAGTGGGCTCTGGGAGGCACCTTTCTGGGTGCCTCTGACCCACTAAGAAGAGAAGCGTTTAGCGATTAGCGCGTACCGTACATGTTAGGGTTGGGGTAAGTGGCGGAGACACCTCTTTGGGTGCCTCTGACTCACTAAGTAGGGGAGCGTACTGGCGTACAGGTTAGGGGTAGGGGTAGGGGTAGGGATAGTGGGCTCTGGGAGGCACCTTTCTGAGTGCCTCTACTCTGACCCACTAAGAAGGGAAGCATACTGGCATACAGGTTAGGGTTAGGGGTAGGGATAGTGGGCTCTGGGAGGCACCTCTCTGGGTGCCTCTGACCCACTAAGAAGGACAGTGTACTGGCGTACAGGTTATGCTTAGGTTTGGGGTTAGGGTAAGGGCTAGGGTTACGGTTACGGTTACAGTTAGGGTGGGTTAGTGGGCTGCACCTCTGGGTGCCTCTGACCCACTAAGAAGGACAGTGTACTGGCGTATGGGTTAGGCTTAGGCTTAGACTTAGGCTTAGGGTTGGTGGGCTTTTTATGCCCTCTGGCACATCCAGAAGTCTCAGTCAAAATCTGGCCATGCGATTGGTGGAATGGGTCAAAAATTTGCATGGTCCCATCCCATGGCCAGTCCATCATTGCGCATGCGCAGGTGTAAAAAAATAAAAATAAAAAAAATAAAATAAAAACAATGGAGATGTTTTATTGCAAGAAAAACCCACTGCTGCTACTATAAAAATTCAGGCATTTTAAATACCTTATTTTAGTGGGCTTTTGGACCACGATTTAAAAATAAATATTGCGGTCGCCATTTTGGATCCCCTCCCCCACCGCACAGCATAGAGACAGCCCAGGAAAGGAGGGGGAGGCTCGGGACCCCCCCCTCCAGAAAACACCCCTCTGGTAGGTGCCCTCACTCAGGCAGGCATATTTTCACCTGCTTTTTTGGCCGGGAATCGGGTTTTTTTTTTTTTACTTTTAAAAACTTTTTTTTCTGTGCTGCTTCTTGGCAATGGCATCGCGCAAGCCCGCAATGCCATGAACAACAACGACAAACCTAACGAAATTTGTCTTTTTTCGGGTCGGGTTCGAGCTGGAGTGGAGTAATTCTCGTTACCATTCTCGTTACGTAACGAGAACGAGAACCGAAAACGGAAACGAGAATTTCGCCGCTCTGTGCCCATGTCTAGCCCCAGATATTAGAAAGGTGGATCAAGAGGCTGAAGGGTACAAGCTTGACAAAAGATTTACTAAGCCCGTCTTCCAGTTGAGCCCAGTAACTGTTAGGGTTATTTGATATTTGGATATTTATACTGGTGGTACAGGATATTTATACTGGTGGTGCAGTGGTCTAGTGCTGTGCTTGTGACTATTGAGCCGTCCTAAGGATTGAAAGGAGAAGAAGAAGGTCTTCTTTGTTGTATACAGAAATATATTGCTGAATAGTGCAGGAGGAAAAGAGTCTTTTTTAAAAAGGTTTTTAATAAATATTATAAAACTGCAATACCAAAAAAACAGATAAAACAACAAAATGTCATGAAGGAAAGAACTATTACTCAAAACACACACCAATATAACAAAAATATTGATATGTTGATAATTCAAGGGAAATTAAAAGGAGAAAATTGTACCCTTGTGAACTTGTATGTGCCCAGTGACAACCAAGAAACTTTTCTGAGGAATGTCTTGGAGAAATTAGATAAAATAAGGAAAGGATATGTCAAAATGGTAGGAGATTTCAATCTGATTATGGATACAGTATTAGTAAAGATCGGTCAAAAAGTTGGAAAGCAGAAACAGGAGGAGCTCAAACTATATTGGAGGAAAACAGTCTTAAGCTTATTTGAAGAAGTTGCTTTAGTCGATCACCATATCAGTAAATATTCAGTAATGAAGTAATCAGTAATAAAATGAATTTTGTTTTAAATGCACTATTTTGACCTCTGAAGCTCTTTTTGTGTGATGGCGAGTTAGATCTACTATTTAGTGCACTAGCTTTTCTGGAGGGCATCATATTTTACCAAGGACTGGCTTCATAATCTGTATTTTCACAACTAGCATTTTAATTGTTTTTGGAAACCATTTTAAATTTGTTCAGCCTCACTGAGGATTTTCAGTTTTGGCTTCTTCCAAATATGTAATGAATGCTGTGGATTTTCATAGTGTGATACTGATTAATATTTAGCTTTTGAGGCTAAGGGTAAATACGTTTCTGGAAAAATAACCATTTATTCCTGCCTCTCCCCTTTTCTCTCTTCTCCTTTACGCTGCAAATAAATGTTAGGTTCCCTAAATCGTTTGTCATGTGTGAATTTTTGCCAGTTTTAATTCAGTAAAAACTAGTAGCCATTTCTCATATTTATCTGCAAATTACATTGACTCTGCCTGCAGTGATATTAGCTGGTAATGATTTATAGGCCTTCTAATAATTTATCTGATTATGCAATTTATGCTTCCCCCACTTTTTAAAAAAAGGGGGGACTATTGAATTAATGCTTCCAGGCATGGGACAAAGAGAATTAAGTTCCAAATGCCCTGGTAGCTTTGTGGTTTAGCGTTACCTATGCAATACATTAATTTAGCTGCATGCGCAAACCTCACAGGCTATTTATTATAGGAATGGAATAGAAGCTGACTGTTGCATGAATCAGAGAGAGGTCAGGGTAGTTTCCTATGACCATTGGCTGGTGGTGTTAGGAGCTGTGGGGACTTGTGTCATCAAAAATCCACATAGCCTGGAATAGTATTTGGCAAGGAACCAGAGAAAATTGGAGTAGGTAGCAGGGAGCGTGAAGTTATTGGATTTATATCTTCTGGTGTGAATGCTTGAGATGTGGGCAGGTCATGGACCAAGCAAAGAGGCTCCCCCACCCCTTTTCAGGTTGACATGCTCCAAGCCTTCTTATAGAATTGTAGCTGAATTCCTTTAGCTGAGCATAAGTACAAGGATTCGCAGAGCAGGATAACTTGGATTTCCCCAGATTCCCCTTTCCCTCATCCACTGGCACTTACAACCTCAGTAACTCACTCTGAGCAATATTAAAAATAAAATAGATTCCATAACTTAGAGATCAAAGGATCACACAGCAACCTGGCAAACATGGCTGAATGGCTTTCAGCAACAGAGCTGAACAAACTGTCTGACTTGCAACAGACAAAGGTCACACCTGGTTGCACCTGGCAAAATAACACTAGTTATAATTAGAGATGGGCACGACTTAGCGGTATTTTCGTTTTCGTTTTCGTTTTTTCGTTTTCTTTACGTAACGAAACGAAAACGAAAAACGGTTCAAAAATGGACCAAAAACGGAAATGAAACGACTAATTTCGAGCCAATTTTCGTTTTTCGTTACTGGAAAAACACATAATGGAGCTAAATGGGGAGAAATGAAAAATTTTTCGTTTTCATTTTCATTTTTTCGTTTTCGTTACGTAACGAAACGAAAACGAAAAATTTTGAAATTAGCTCACGAAAACAGAAACGAAACAAAACGGACCCTAGCCGAAAACGGAAACGAAATTTTTTTTCTGAGTCGTGCCCATCTCTAGTTATAATGATACAGCTGATGTTTAGATTGTATAAATTCCTGCCATGATGCATGACCAATCTTGATTCATTTTCCTGGCCAGTGGTTTATTTCTGGTTTATTTTCCCCCTGCCAAGAGAATTGTTTTAAATTGTACCAGTTATGCATCAATTCATTACTTGCTGGTTTAGCATGTGTGCATGCTCCTATCCATCTTTTTCTTAGCATAATGGTCTGGTTTCTGGGCACTAGGCCAGTTGATGGCCACTGTGCCTGTACCCTTAAAAACATTTGACAGGTATACTGTATTGTTAAATTAGCATTTTCTGTCTCCTACTGTGCAATGCATTAATGTTGTTTTTGACAACAGCTTGAAGGACATAACTTTCCCCCTCCCTTTGAATAAACATTTGAATGCATACATTCCCTGCATTGATTTGTAAAGAAAGGAGATGTTGGAGTGAGGTGAATGTCTGGAGTGTTCTCAGTCTGGAGAGATGGGCATGTGGTTTAGTTGTTTCTTCAAAAATGCAGACCACACGTTGCTTGTTGAACTCTCGTCCCACTGCACTCACTGAGTCCATGCTTCATGAAATTAATCTTGGGCTCCTTTTGTTTGGCGAAAGATCTAGGGGGAGATTAATTTGGTGTGAAATTACTTTTAAGGTTGGGGGAGGGGAGTATTAGCAGTTCAATAATGCTTTGCAGGTCTACCATAACTTTATTGAATGAATTTAAGTCCTCAGATACCACTGAGCCAGATTCTCAGTGCATCCTAAACATCTTTCATAAAAACAATGCTGTCAAATAATTTCTGAGCTGGAAGAGAGATTATAAGGTCACCTCCTCAAATCTTATTATCTACACTTGAGCTAATGACAAGGAACATTCCTGAATTCTTTTGCTGTTGCTGAAGTTTTTCCCTCTGCTTGACTCCTTATTGTTTTATGGAGGACCCTGACAAATACAAGTCTTTTGACAACATTTAATTTTTATGATGTCCTACTCAGTGGGACAAGAATGTAGATGATTTTTTTGGCAAATTAATCAGAAACTGAGAGACAATTCTGCAACACAGAAGTTTAAAATAATGATGACCACTGGAACATCTAAGGATGGAGTTATTTGTATTGCAGAATTTTGAATGTTGGGAAAACCTTCTCTACCTGCAGAGTAGAAGTGCAGGGATTCCCAGACCAGAATTAGCTTCCGGTTCCCCAGAGTAGCATACCTCCCCCCTTTTCTCCTCAACTGGCACTCACAGTCTCACTAACTCATCCAAGTGCAGGGTAGATTGAGAGTTACCCTAGCCTAGAACCATCCTTCCATGTGCACCTACTGCAGGCAGTATGTGAGGTTGTAAAAGTAAAAACAATGTCTTCTTCTTCCAGTCCTTCTGTGCTTTTGCTCTGCGTTTATGTGCCTGTTGTGCTTGTCAGCCCTCCTTAACCTTGGTGTGCTTTTCATGTGAGTTGGAACTCTCAGTTTTAAAGGGTTCTAGTTCAAATGCAAAGCTTACACAGCTACTGCACTGTAGGCTGCCTCCTTCATCTACATACATCCTCTTATATGGGCTGCAGGGTGAAGGATGCAATCATGATGAAAGGAAGTGAGTTAGTGCCTCTTCTCATGTTCAGATATGTGTGTGTGTGTGTGTGTGTGTGTGTGTGTGTGTTGTGTCATTACAGTCATGACTGACTCTTCGTGACCCCATGTCCATGGAGTTTTCTTGGCCCATCCAAATACTAACCAGGCCCGACCCTGCTTAGCTTCCGAAATAAGGCGAGATAGGATGTGCTTAGGGCATCTAGGCAGCATGTTCGGATATAGCACACTTGTTAACTGACTTAGGACATCTCTCTCTCTCTCTCTCTCTCTTTCTCTTTGTATGAGTAATAGTAATAATAATAATAATGTGCCAACAAGCAAATTCTGTCTTATTCAGGGTTTTCCAGGTAGAGAATACTCAGAAGTAGTTTCCCGTCCCCTTCTTCTGGGGGTGCCCTGGGACTGTGCAGCTTGCCTAAGGCCACCCAGGCTGGTTCTTCTCCCTGGAGGCCCAGTGTGTGTGGGGGTATTAAACCCCCAACCTCTGTCTCCCCAGCCAGAGTCCTAAACCACCAATCTACCCCTGGCAGCTTTTTCTCTGTCTAATCTCTCTGTCTTGATAACACATGCAGATTGGGGATCAGAGCCATTCACCACAGCAGCCCCTCACCCTGTCAGGTCATCCTGTAATGCCCAAGTTTGGCATGATGTCAGAATGGAACTGGCCTCCCAAATTCATGTGTGGCTTGGAACACCATTACAGTTGCAGTTCCACACTGCTCTGAATTTTATGAGGCCGTGTTCAGTTTTAAACTGTGCTAAAAATGCATATAAAAACGTCTATTATACCATGAATTTTATGTGGATTCCTCTCCTCCTCAGATTAATGTGTAAACAGGAATGAATGAACACACTGAACGCGGAAACAGGCCAAAAAACAGCCTGCTTCTGTTCTGCTTCTCTTGTTTTACGCCATCAGTTTCTCTTCTCCAGATTGTCTTTGGCGGTTACTTCACATCCCGTTTGTCCCTCTTTGCTGTCCTGCTTGGAACTGGTACAAAAAAATCTTACTGCACGTCCATAGCGTGACAGCAAAAAGTTGTCTCGACCACACGCCTGGAACCGGAAACAGAGCGTGACAAGCCGTACCTGCCCCCGGGCTGGGGAATTCTCTTGTCCTGGTTGGTTCCCAGTTCCTGTTCCGTGCAAGGGACCGTGTGGTAACAACTGTCATGCAACAACCAGTGTCCACCTAGTGGTCAGCGGCTGAAGCGGCATTCAACATTAGTTTCCCTATGGGAAATACCATGCAGTGCAAATGGTTACTAAAGAAAGTACTGAAAACTCTGCATCATTGATGTGTAAATCCCAGAAGACCAGTAATTCAAAATATCAAAAAAGTATTTACGATATTTAAAAAAGGGTTAAGAAAGCAAGACAAATTCAGAATTTGTCACGGAACAAGACCGTGAAGTAACAGTTGTCACGAGACAAGTAATCATGCCCATGAGTAAACGGAAACAGGGACTGAATGGGGACAAAACCATGTGACCATGAACAACGCTGTCACGGTACAAACGTAATTGCGGAACAAGGTAGGACGTGAAGTCTTTCCTTTTGTTATTCTTGCCATCTCTCTGCTTTTGGATCCACCTCTTTGCTGAGGGATGTTTCTCCATAACCTCTCTTCTTGCAGGAAGAAGGTAGCAACCTCTCTTGATTTCTGATAGATTGACATATTAAAGGCAGATGTGCAATCTTGGGAACATCTGTCAAAGCTATTCCAGCACAAAGCTTCTTTTGTATCAATATTTAATTTACACTGTCGTGCTTTCCTTTTTTTAAAAAACATGAAACCGATTTGTGCCATGGCACGTCATTCAGCTGTGTAGCATTGCAGACTCCCCCAGTGAGTAGAAAATGACCTCTCCCTTGGTAATGGTCCTGGTTTGTGTAAAAATATCGGTGGCTCTGCAAAGACTGGGTGCTGCTCTGGCAGGTGAGCAGCCCAGACAAATTTTGAAGGTTTCCCCTTGTTCTTTGGGATATTTCCCCTTCTTTCCTATTGGCTTTGTCTCTCAACAGCAAAAAGGGCATCCATACTCAAGAATTTCTGGGTCCAAGCAGATGGTGGAGACATGGAGGTATCCCCAAGCCACCCCACACATCCAGTGTTATTAGAGATCTTTGCAATCACATTTGACTGCATCTGGTCCCAGAAGTCTGGAGAATGGGAACCCAGCTTTCTTCAGATTTTGCTGGTTGTGAGATCTCCATAGCCAGGAACATCTGGATACAGTAACAAACCCCAGTGCACACCTTTGTGTAAGACACTTGAACATCCGTTGTACTTCTGGGTGCACAGGGACATTGCGACAGGGGTAATATCTATGCCCATACCCCAAAGGGGCCTTTAGGGTTGTTGCATACACATGAAGAATGGGTGCTAGAGATGGCCAGTAACCGAAAGCAGTTCCTTTTCATGCCATTCTTGTGAGTTTCTGCAAACAAAATGCTCAGCTTGGATGGACAGAGGCTGGAATTCCATTAAACGATTTGTGTGCAAGTATGAAAACCATCCGTTTTCCATCCTGAAGAGGCAAAAACCTGTAGGGTAACTAGCCTCCATGGGATTTTGGGAGCTTCGGGAGTGTGCCTTTGTAATGCTCCTGGTGACAGAGATGCTTCTGTTGTGCAACGTCGCTGGGTAGAACATCAGCTGCAACATTTTCTGGAAAGGCACAAGAATTCCAGATTTAACTCCCAAGAAAGGGGTTCCCCCCCCCCCAAAATCATAGCCAGGATTTGGAGCACCTGGGGGACAAAGTTTGTGTTGCCGCCCTTCCTCCTGCCCCCCCCATTGCACCCACCCAGCAATGGGGGGGTCAAACTTTCGGGCATGGGGTGCGTGCGTGCACACGCGTGCACATGGGTGGATGAGCAGGTGTGTGTGTGTGTGTGTGTGTGTGTGTGTGTGTGTGTGTGTGTGTGTGTGCCTTACGCCTCTCCCACCAAGACGAGGAAGAGGAGGAGGAGGGCACCGCGGCCACCATGCTCTTGCCTGCCTACATGCTTCGCCACTCACCTGGCGACTGGTGGCAGAGGCAGCGGAGGGGGCGCCATCGTCAAGCCTTAGGGGAAAAACAGGACTGATGGGTCGCGGGAGGGTGCACAGCTTCCTCCTCCTGCTCCCCCTCCAGGTGCCCCCAGATTACTGCACCCGGAGCAGATGTAACCTTCTGCCCCCCCTAGATACGCCCCTGCTTTCTCCTAATGGAAATTTTGGAAAGACTGCCTGATGCCTGGAGTAGAGTTGAGGATCTGGTGTTTAGATTGCAAATAAGCTGGCTGTGAACAAAGTCTATCTCGTAGTGTGCTTAGGCCAGCCGTTTCATCTACCCACTTTACACTTCCATATAAATTTGCACTTCACCCTGGCAGCTGACCAAATCCTTGGTGTTTGCATGAATACACAGCACTGTTTTTGTGTATGTGTCTTAGAGGGCTCCCCCCCAAAAAAAAAATGTATAGCTGAATTTAAACTCTGCATTCACTTCTCAAGTGTGCTATAGAGGCTTGATTATTGTTGAAAAGCTAGCACAAAATAGTCTGTGTCTCTGTTCACTAGCTAATTTGTTGTCTTATTTCTTACAGAATCTCTCGCACATACTTTTTTTAATGCAAGAAAATTAATATATAGGAGAAGACACTTGTTTGTTTCAAACATTTAATGTATTTTCCCCACTGGGGATTTAAAAATAAATAGCCAGCACTCTGAATTTAAATAGTGAGGTATCAGCCGTGTGGTTTCAATTGGCTGTCATTACCCACGAGGATTTGGTTACCGGAGATTATATAGAAATACCTGAGCCTTTCATTTTTACATTCTCAATCAGCGTATCTCAGATAAACTGAGAAAATTGGAGATAGCGTTTTATGATAATTGGAAGATGTTTTCCTTGAAGTATGGAGGGCCCATGAGAAAACTCAAATTGCCTGTCTGTAATTTTGTTATAAGCTCCACTGGTGTTTATTTAGCATCGGATTTTATTGAGCCTAAATTATTTTATTTTATTTCTTCTCTTTCAACTATTTGCATTTTTTCCCGCTGAAAAGCAACATTTATTTAAAAGTAACATTTAATTAAACTTCCTAATAATCAGAGCGGCTGATGTGGGGTGGGGTGGGGGGTGAGTTTCAAAGCAAACTCCATTCCACTTGAGAGGTGGCTGTAGAACTGTGCTCTTTACACCCATCTGGAACTTATCTGCAACCTAGGTGGGAGAGGGGAAGCATTGCCCACTGCGGCAGTCTCAAAGATGGGGAATATGTTTTCCACATACTTCAGAACCATCCTCAAGTCAAGTCCCTTATGTTTGTACTGAGGAGTGAATACTGGCCATGCCTTTTAATAGGAAACAAAACAGAAGGATGAGCAGAAAGCAAAAGGTATTCCCTATTCTGGTGTCTCTAGCTGCCTGGATGCCCTAAGCACATCCAATCTTGCATGATTTCGGAAGCTAAGTAGGGACGGCCTTGGTTAGTACTTCGATGGGAGACCTCCAGGGAATACCAGGTGCTGGAGGCGCCTGGAGTAGGAACTGGCAAACCACTCCAGTATTCCTGCCAAGGAAACTCCATGGGCATGGAGTCACGGAGAGTCGGTCATGACCGTAATGACGCAACACACACGCACAACACATTCTGGTATCTGGAAACTAAGTCATGGCAACTGGACTTCTATTCTTGTGTGAGATTGAAATGTTTTGCTACTTGTCTAAGCAGCGAAGGCTATTGGAATGACTACTACTACTTGGATGTAGTACTTGGAGCTCCCCGGAGCAGTGGTTAAATGCCTGTACTGCGGGTAAAACTGTGCTCACGAGCTGGGGTAACAGGCTCATGGTTGACTCAGCCTTCCATCCTTCCGAGGTTGATAAAATGAGTACCCAGCTTGCTTTCGGGGTGGGGGGATGTGTAGCCTGCATTACTGTAATTAAAAACTGTAAACCGCCCAGAAACTACATGAAGTGGTATGGGGTGGTAGATAAGTTTTACTACTTGGATGTAGTACTTGGAAGACTACTAGGAAGACTGACAAAGCTACTTGGATGAGTATCGAAATGTTTTGATCCTTCAAGAATAGAAGTCCAGTTGCTATGATTTAACTTCCAGACAACCTCACCTGGATGACTGAGAATCTTCACAGACATCTCTATCCTCCTGCTTTGATGGAAAATGTTTAGTCTGTTTTGAGTTGTATAGCCTAGGCATGGATATGGTTTAAGGTCTAAAGGTCCAGCTGATTCTTTTATTTTAACAACAACAATGCCCATGAAAATGACACTGTATCATAAGCACATGAGATATTGTCCTATATCAAGTAAGACCAATGTCCCATTTTGCTCAACAGTGGCTGCTCTGATTGGTAACATCTCTCCATGGTTCCAGACTGAGGTCATTCTCATCCATACTTGGATTTAAGAAAAGTGGTAGACCATCTTCCTTGTATGACAATGGTTCTTGCTTCAGTTTCTGGCAAATTCAGCTAGGGAAATGGGAGATTCCTTCATGGAGCCCTGGAGGTCTAGTGCTGGTATTGACAGTAATGGGTTAGATTCATTTGCTCCGTTAGAAGACAGATTCCTATGTTAATTTTAAGAATACCCCTTTCAAGACAGCAGATTTTATCTCATGGAGGAAGGCCCCCTCGAGGATTTCAAAACAGACAAGTAGGTCTTGAGAGTGGTGTGGAACATGGGCTGGTGTGTGTTTTGTGTATTTTGTGTTCAGATTTAAATATGTTTCTCTGTAGTTTTTAATATTATTTAGGTTAATTGAATTTTCATTTCTTTTCATTATTTTATCTGTAGTTTTTATATTCTTATTTAGGTTAATAGAATTTTTTTCTTTTTTGTCATCATCATCATCATCATCATCATCATCATCATCATCATCATCATCATCATCATCATCATTATTATTATTATTATTATTATTATTATTATTATTATTATTATTATTATTATTATTATTATTATTATGAGCTAACTACACTGGCTTTTGTATTACAAATCACTAGTCAAATGCTTCCCAAGCGTTTAGGACTATGTGATGTATCAGCGAATTATGCGAGCAGATCCCAGTAAGGTGGCTTTCTGCAGCTGACTGATGGTGACTTTGTGAACTCCAATTTCTTCTAAATACTTGCTTAGCTCTTTAGCCACCACACCCAGCGCGCCGATTACCACTGGGACCACCAGTACTGGTTTATGAGAGTCTCTGAAGTTCAATGTTCAGATCCTGATAATAATAATAATAATAATAATAATAATAATAATAATAATAATAAT
>JAHTLZ010000280.1:3099139-3153489 GCA_023846285.1 Phrynocephalus versicolor | reverse complement strand
ATAATAATAATAATAATAATAATAATAATAATAATAATAATAATAATAATAATAATAATAATAATAATAATAATAATAATAATAATAATAATAAATTGCTGCTCCAAGTGATGGGGGAAGTGCATTTTGTTTAAACGGCGGCCTCCTAGGGCAATGCTCCACCCAAGCGAAACAAATGAGTGAGCTATAAGCCTTGAAAGATGTTGAATTTGCGTTCTTGTCCCTCCCTCCATAGTAAAAGACCATGAGCAAATCTGGATCCAGTGTGTTGTATAGGCGAAAACAAAACATCCCAATGCTTCCAGTGGGTTTAGTCTAGTAGCAGAAGCGTTGCTTGACAAAACTAGCACATTTGTCTCTCCATGCATTTCACCGGGGAGGTTTGCAGGCTCTGTAAAATAACCTGCAAAGACAAGGCACGCACACGAGTGACTGTTGCGGGAAAGCACAGGAGACACACACAACCAGCAAGGAGAATGTGGGGCTTCCCAAAGCCCTGAGTGGTGTTAACGATGCAGGGACGAATGGAAGCTTCCGTAAGGCACCCCCTTGCTCTGTGATCCGTACACTGCTGCTCTTAACCCATTTCCTCAGGCTTCTTCTCTTCCTCGGTTTGCTTCGTTCTGACAGCGAGCCCTTCTCATTGCACAGATCGGTTAGATTCGCACAGCGAGTCGGAGGCATACACAGCAAATCTGGATGTGAACTTTTGCCTTGCCGTTCAGCCCTCCGTTCAGCCATGCTGGTTTGGGAAGCAAAAGGTGGAAACAATTTATAGATATAAAAAAATCTTTTCTGGCTAGAGAAGAACTTTCTGGCTCATTTGATTGGACAATCATTGGAGAAGTTCCTGATTCCTGCTTTTTCAGATATTGGCCTGGTTAACCTTCAAATCCGACAAGCAAGACAATCTGTGATTGCTGAACTGTTGACAGCCTCTCTTGCAGAAAAAAATAATAATAATACTTGGTTGGACTCCAACAGGGCAGGCCAAAGAGTTTTCTACGCTGCTGAGCAGAGGTAGTTTTAATGAAATGTTGGAAGTGGAAATAGCTCAGGGACAGGCAAGTGAGATGTGATGGACCACAGTGGTTGGAATGATGGACCGATCTGAATGGCACCAGGTTTCATACCACTGGTATCAACTCCTATTTATTAAAATGTGTTCCTAACATCCTTGAAATATATCATAAAGTTTAAAAATGGTTTCCTTTCTCCAAAGAGGGAGGAAGAGCTTCCATGAAAGCAAATCAACCTACCACCGTCTTCTTTACAGAGGGCCATTGTACCGTATGCTATAGGCCAGCGGTGGCACACCTTCAGCACTCCAGATGTTTTTTTGACCACAACTCCCAGAATCCCAAGCCTGTATTGCCAAAGACAAAGGACTGTGGGAGCTGTGGTCCAAAACATCTGGATTGCCAAAGGTTCGCCACCACTGCTGTAGGCATTGTGCTTGTGTTGACGTGCTGACCAAGTTGCAACATTGTCAGAAGACGTATGTGTGTGAGGTGGGTTCCAACATTTGTAGTTCACATGTACAGTGGTACCTTGTATAAAGGAATTAATTCATTCCAAATGAAATTATGTGAAGCAAATTTTCCTTTATACAAATTTCCCATAGGAATGCATTGAAAACGGAGTAATCCCTCATCGCGACCATGTCTATGCTGTACGGATTCACCCTATAGACCAGGGATGCCCAACTTAGAACAGGCCGAGGTCTACTTTTTCCAGACGAAAGTGCCTGAGGGCTACTACACTAAAACCTCTAGTTATGAATTTTATCTGTTCTCAGCATACGCTCATAAGTAAAAATATTTGTAAGTAAAGCAGCGGTTTCCCATAGGAATGCACTGAAAATCAATTAATCCTTTCTGGAGGGAACATATTTCAGTGCATTCCTATGGTAAGGCTGACCATGCACATACTTCCCTTACACCTGCTTGAGCCAGTGTGGACAGGTGCAAGGGAGGCGCGTGCATGCTTGTGCAGATCATCCCTTCCGCTTGCCCGGGCTGCTGGGAGACTTTTTTTTAAAAAAAGGTGCACTTTCCTTCCCAACCCACCCGGGGCCTGACTTCACTCTACTTCTCCTCCAGTTTTCTTCCTTCCAGCCCACTCGCTGCCACTGCTGCTGCTGCCCATAGCTCTCACTCAGTTCTGCCATGTTCTCTGTGCAGCTGGGATGGGCCAAGTTAGCAGCGGGGCAATCACATTGCCATGATGGCGCAAGGAGGAGGGAATGGCTCAGAAGGGGAGCAGGAGGAGCGGCAGGTCACAGTCTCTGTGAGGCAGCTGTGGGGGTGGGTGGAGGAGGAGGAGGAGGAGGAGGAGGAGGATGGGAGGAAGGAATTCTCCAGGGGGGGGGAAAGAGGGGGGTGTTGCCATGCAAAGGAGGTGGGCACGCCCACAACCCCACCCCCTCACTGTCCCCTCCACTCCCCTTCCTCCACTCTGCACCAACAACTCAGTTGGTCATGAGACAGTGGCACACCAATCATCTGGCCGGTAGGGAGAGCAGGGGACTGCGCTATGGCCTTTGAACTGCCCTGCTCAGCTGAGACAGTGGGCTGGCAGACCCAGAGCTTTGCTGGGGCAGTGTTGGCCCTTGGGTTGGGGGATGTAGAGGAGGAGAACCTATCCCCTCACATTTTTATTAATGGCTGGCGGGCTACTTTTGAGCCCTTCATGGGCTACTGGTAGCCCCCGGTCTACCTGTTGGGCAGGCCTGCTATAGACCATTTTGTTCTGCAAATTTCCCTTATCTCCAGAATTTTTTATGTTGTACAGATTTTATGTTATACCAACTGTTTGTTATACAGTATGAGGGTCCACTGTAGGTCATTGGTTGGCACCTAACAAGCCTGACTAGATGTGCATCACGATGAAGGCTTGTGCTGAAAGACATGTATCTGTCTTTTCTTCAAGGGAAAGGTAGCCCTTCCCTCCTTCCAGCATCTAAAAAGTTATTTTCCTGTTTTACTTTAACTATGGGTTTTCCTGCTATTGGAAAACTCAGAAAACTATGATCAATTCTAGCTGTCAGGTGAAGCTAAGGCTTTGTCTCAACTAAGATACAATGCAGCCATTCAGTGAATGGGACCTGTAAATGTGGACACCTGCAAACGTTGGCAGACACCCTGTTGCTTTCATAGGAAGTTGCACTAGACTCAGCTGCACTCAATCTGTGGGGATTTGATGAGACAACTCCGCCATACGTTCCATTGGTTCCAATGGGCCTACTCTAGTTGTAACTTACTTTAGTGTGGCAAATTGCAACCAGGGTGGGCCTATTGGAATCAATCAAATTAAAAGATAATTAGCAAAACCAATTCCCCACTGATTTAATGAGCCTACTCGAGAGCAAATTGCGGCACTAACGGAGCAGGATGTCAGCCATATTTGGTTCAGCACGTTTTCTCTAGATTGGACTATTGTTTTGATTCTAAAGGTAGTTTTTTTAATGAAACCAGCTGACTGCAAAGTATAGCTTATGGATCTGACTACTTCTTCTGTAAACTCTGAACCTAAATGGGATGAATCATGCACTCTGTGTCTTATTAAAACAAACCAGCTAGAGAATGTGCAGTTGATCTTTTTCAGAAAACTCTTAAGTGAGGTTAACCATGGCGTAGGGTTTGGATGTACTATGGTTAATTGAAAGTGTAGAGAAAAAGTTCTGAATAGTTTCTCATGCCATGCAGGAAGAGGAGACAGGAGGGGATTATAAAAAAAACTGCAAGAGGCTTGATTTATTCCCACCACACTTATCTAGACTTTGCTGCTATGTCCAAAGAGTTGGAGTTTTGTAAGCTTGCATGCTACCGGTAGTAGATATGGCTGAGAGGGATTTTCCTGAGCTGAAGTGACTGTCATTCTATCCTGCAATAACCAATTGTTCTCGTAGCGAGTTTGTTGAGACTCTAAGTGCTGTATGTGCGGATGAGAAAACGGGGGTGGACTACCAGGGAAACTTGAAGCTGTTCTGCTCTGCACTTCTGCTGCACAGCTACCAGAATTTCAACTAGAAAATTCAAAACATTGCAATGCAAGCAGCCTTTTCTGCATCCTTAAATGTGCTCCCATATATGTAAAACATACAAAAGATGGGATCTCTGTGGTCAGGAAAATGGGAGGGATGAGAAAAACATAAGAAGGGTGGGCATTTGGATGGTGAGCTCTTCACATGAATTCTGCTCTGAAGCAGATATTGTGAAAAGTTACTTTTTCCAACAGTGGTTATGCTGACTGAGAAATTCTGGGACCTGTAGTCCCAAAGTAATAGTATTTTTAAAAATTTAATACATTTTAACCCTGCCTTGCATCACTAACAGATAATATTTAAAGCCAAAAATAATAGGTAAATAAATATTAAAAAGGAACAAATAAATACCACTTGGAAAATGTAACAAAAGCAATACTAAAGACACATTCAAAGCAGTAAGGCATAACAGTCTTTTCCAGAATTCCATTCAGGCTTCTAGCCACTCGATAGCAGGAGTAATGAAGGACTTGATCCAATTGCTACTTGTAGCCAGTACAGATGTATTTACTCAAAGGCATTTACATAAGAGTTGACCTTGTTATTCTGTGCTGCCTTTCAATGTGCAGTGACACTAAGAGGAGTGCACAACACTAGAACTAGGGGGCACTCCATGAAACTTTTAGGTGCTGGATCTCAAACCAATAAGAGAAAGTACTTTTTCACCCAGAGGATCACTGGTCTGTGGAACTCCCTGCCAGAAGAAGTGGTGACAGCTGTCAGCTTTGACAGCTTTAAGAAAGGATTGGATAAGTTCATGGAGAATAAGGCGATCCTTATGGATGCCTCAGGACAACCCCCGGGTTGGAGAGATAGGCAGGATCTCTCTCAATGCCATTTGCAGGGAATCGTAAGCAGGCGAAGACATCTGTTTGGGAATACCCTGAAGCAAATGGTGAGCTGCTGCATGAGGCAGAATGCTGGAGTGGATGGGCTGTGGCCTGTTCCAGCAAGGCTGTTCTTATGTTCTTACTTTCAAGGTATAGGAGTTATTAAAGAAGGATGTTACCGTTGTGGCACTCTAGTGAACTTCTTTGGCCAAGTGGGGATACGAAGCCTGGTCTCCTGAGGGCTGGCCTGACGCTCTATCCATTACACACTCTGGCTCGTGTTGACTTTTGAATCATCAATTGATTCAGTGGTTCTACTGTAGCAGTTGGAGTGAGACTGAAATCCTTATGTTCTGACTAGGGACGCACACAAAATGAAAAATGAAATTTCATTAGTGGTTCATTTCGTATGATTTTTTTTTTCAAAAAAATTGTATGAAATGAAATGGAAAAAAAGTGTGTGTGTGTGTGTGTGTGTGAGAGAGAGACCAATCCCTACTTCTGATCTGAAGGGCAAAACAGTTCATATTGGCTCCCAACACACTCCAGAGTGTGGCTTTACTTCCTCGGGCAGTGTTGGCGAACCTACCGCACAGGTGCCAAAGGTAGCACTTGGAGCCTGGGACCGGTGCTTTTCAATCTGTTCATAAATGACCTGGAGACAGGGATAAACAGTGAGGTGGCCAAGTTTGCAGATGACACAAAACTTTTCTGTGTGGTAAAAACCAGAGAAGATTGTGAAGAGCTCCAGAAGGATCTCTCCAAACTGGGGGAGTGGGCTGAGAAATGGCAAATGCGTTTTAATGTAACCAAATGTAAAGTAATGCATATTGGGGCAAAAAAATCCAAACTTCATCTATCAACTCATGGGCTCTGAGTTATCTGTGACGGATCAGGAAAGAGATCTTGGTGTGTTGGTGGACAGCTCCATGAAGGTGTCTCCCCAATATGCGGCAGCGGTGAAGAAGGCCAATTCCATGCTAGGGATTATCAAAAAGGGGATTGAAAATAAATCAGCCAACATTATAATGCCATTATACAAAACGATAGTAAGGCCCCACCTGGAGTATTGTGTACAATTCTGGTCACCGCATCTCAAGAAAGACATAGTGGAACTGGAAAAGGTGCAGAAGAGAGCGACTAAAATGATTACTGGGCTGGGGCACCTCCCTTATGAAGAAAGGCTAAAACATTTGGGCCTCTTTAGTCTGGAAAAAAGGCACTTGAGGGGGGATATGATTGAGACATACAAAATAATGCAGGCTATGAGTAAAGTGGATAGAGGGAAGCTCTTCTCCCTCTCCCAAAATACCAGAACTAGGGGACATACACTCAAATTGAGGGCTGGGAGAGTAAAAACTGACAAAAGAAAATATTTTTTCACCCAGCGTGTTGTAAGTCTATGGAATTCCCTGCCACACAATGTGGTGATGGCATCTGACCTGGATGCCTTCAAAAGGGGATTGGACAGATTCCTGGAGGAAAAGTCCATCACAGGTTACAAACCATGATGGAGATGTGTAATATCCAGGCTTTAAACCAGGGTACTTCAAGGGCAAGATGCAGGGGAGTGGTATCAAGAGACAGATATCTAGTCTCATGCGCTCCCAAACACATCTGGTGGGGCCGCTGTGAGATACAGGAAGCTGGACTAGATGGGCCTTTGGCCTGAACCAGCATGGCTCTTCTTATGAGCCCTTTCTGTGGGCACCCAACATTGCCCCTTCACAGCCACCTGTATTCAGGTTCAATTGCTGTGTTAGGACTTTGCGAAACATCAGTGGGTTTTGAATCACAGTTTAGACACTCGGTCTCTAAAAGGTTCGCCATCACTGTCCCAGGAGGTGGTTCCCCACCATGCCTTCAGCTGTCTCTGGGCTATGTTACCTTTTTTCAGTCTGCCCACTTAAAACTGGTCCCTCCCTGCCCCCTCCATGTTTTGAAATAACACAAGCTGATTGCCTGCCTGCATTACGAGTCTCTCTGCAGAACCTAAGGTTGAAAACAAAAGTACTCCCTTGAGTAGCAAAATTCTGTTCAGCATCTTGTTTGTTTCGAGCTGGTGAGGAAAGCTGGGGATTATTCTTGCCTGCTTAAAATTTTAGGAGCCTTCTGAAAAAAAGGCCCCATAAAGGCAAAGTTAGATAAAGCAGTCAAGGGCTAAAGTGATGTTTAAAAATTAAACACAAAAATGGGCCCATAGTCTGCATTACCAATGGGTTTTTTAAAAATTAAAGTATGTACTGCATTTAATGTCTATGATCAAAGGTAATGTTGGAGAAAACCGCAATAATGCCTGATTAAAGAAGTCCCAGGTCCCTCTGTAATTAAGTAAGGGGAAAGCAGTAAAAAGCTCCCACTCGACTCTTCTCCTTCGTTCAGGCCTCTTAAGTAAATTTTAAATTCATTTAATTGCTAAAAGCATTGTTACAAAGCAAATGAGAAGTGACTTCTGAATATTGCCCTCTTGAGTTCTCCCTGGGTTGTCAGCACATACCCCCACTTCTGTTTTGCATGGTGTGCGTTAAATTACAATGCATATGAGGATGAAACCTTTGAAAAACAAATTGGAAGATATCAAAAAGAAGCAATGCAGTAGTAATGGGAGATCCCAATTGCCCTGATATTTCCTGGGAGGGAAATTCAGCCAAATATGGCCCACTAGAATAGGGGCATTGAGCTCAGTGGACTAAGGCTCCCTAAACGGTTGACTGCAAAGTCAGCAGCTCGGTGGTTCGAATCCCGGGTGCCATGCAGCGGAGCGAGCTCCCGCTGATAACCCCAGCTCCTGCCACCCTAGCAGTTCGAAAGCATGTAAAATGCAAGTAGATAAATGGGTACCCCCATAAAAAGCGGGAAAGTAAAGCAGTGTTTCCTTGCAGCCATGCCAGCCACATGGCCATGGACGTGCTCTGCTGCTTGAATATGGAGATGAACACCACCCCTAGAGTCGGACACAACTAGCATGCATGTGCGGGGGGAACCTTTACATTTATGTTTTTTATGGCCCACAAGAGGAGCAGCCCTCCTTGCCTTTAACAAATGGAGATGACTTGGATGAAGAAGTGGCAGTGAGAGGAACTCTGGGGGAAAGCAAGTACATTCTTCTTGAGAGTTTGATTTCAAAGGAAACAAAAGTGGATTGTAGCCACATGTATACCCTGGATTTTAGGACAGCCAATTTTACTCATAACAAATGATATGGCAGGAGATCCTAATAGGAAAAGGAGTCCTAGATGGAGGGAAGTTTATAAAAAGGAAAATTCTATGAAGGCTTTTGTTTCAACAAGGGGGAAAAAAAACTCAGGAAGACAGGGAGGAAAAAAGACCAACTGAAAACACTCAAAGTGGGTCTGAAAAAAAAGGATATATGTAAGAAACAGAAGGAAGGCCAACCTACAAAGGAAAAATAAAGACATAGAGTTTACTGCAGTGATGGCATTAGGAAGGCAAAATGGAGAATGAGCTGAGGTTAACAAGAGGTACTAAAAGCAGGTTTCAGCCCCCCCCCCCACTGCTGGGCAAGTGCGATGTGGCGGCAGCGGCAGGAAAGGTGCAAAAATGAACTTTGTCCCCAGGCACTCCAAATCCTGCCTACACCTCTGGATAGTGCAATACCAGAACATGGAATCGTTCCAAGGAAGCAATTAGGGTAATGCCCTTGGTTGGTAATTTCAGGGTACAGTTGGCTAGATTAGATGAGAACTTTTTATCTAGAAGATATCAGTTCACTGGGCCAGCCCTACCATGTGGCAGAATGATGAATTTAGTAGATGCTGGAAGGGCACAGTGGCAGCCTTCTGACCATTCTTCGTGGATTGTCCCATATATTTAGAGGGACAGTGATGCCACCTGGCCTGGCCTGGCCTTCCCTAAGAAAGCTTTCCAGCTGAGGGGGTGAGGAGAATAGTATTCTGTCACTAATGAAGAAATAAGATTCACCATAAACACAATCAATCTTGTCTTATAACGGAAGCTGACCAGGGTAGACCTGCTTAGGATTTTGATGGGAGAGCACCCAGAAACATCAGAGATCTCCAGGTAGGGCTAGGAAAATCATGTTCAAAAATCTGTTAGCTGGAGTTGATGGCTAGGCAGGCGACTCAATGATCAGACTTGATTTTGTGTTCTGCATTATTAGTGCATGTAGCTTCTGAGTATGGCATGGGACCACCAATGGGTCCTTTGATTTAGGAAGCCAAAATGCCCTGGACAGCCTTGGTAGACTGGCCCATGAAATGCTACAGTCAGCAACCTCGCTATTCATCGGCGCTCCATCCATAGGCAGCATTTCTAGTGAGGGCAGCCTGTGTTCTGGCAAGGAATTAAACAGGTTGCTTTGATCAGCTAAAAACCCAAGCACGCTGGCCTCTCCGTGGTCTGTGTGCATCCATTGCATCATCTAACAGCTGTCAAGGAGGCTGGGCAGACACCTAAATTTGGGTGGTTTTTTCCTGACTTCTTTGCTGCCTCAGGTTTCTTTTGTACTGCTGAGTGAACACATTTGTAAGAGCATTGGAAGTTGCTTGATGCAAAAAAGGGTTGGTGGCATTGTAATGTCAAGGGCATTTTAGCAAACATAAAGGTAGATTTCCTCTTTTCAAATTAGTTAAAGGTGTGTGTGTGTGTGTGTGTGTGTGTGTGTGTGTGTGTGTGTGTGTGTGTGTGTAAACAGCTTAAAATGCCGCCGTCTTTGCCAACCTCACCTATAAGCATTAATGCTTTGCAGAGGCAGAGAACTGACTTGTTTGGTAGAGATATATTAGTAGCTATCTAGCACAGCCAGACGTAGGAAGTTTGATTGATTCCACAGTGTGCTCCCTAAGGGAAGAGTCATCACCAGCCTATGCCACCTTGGGAAAACTTCAACATGCCAGGGTGCCTCCAGAAGAAGTAATTACTAGAAAAGCCTGGAAAGAGTTATCATACAGAACTGACTTGATGATACATTAGTAGTAGTAGTAGTAGTAGTAGGAGGAGGAGTAGGAGGAGGAGTAGGAGGAGGAGGAGGAGGAGGAGGAGGAGGAGGAGGAGGAGGAGGAGGTGAAGTTAAGGCACATTTGTGATGGGTTAGAATCAAAACTATTGACACTGGTTTTCAGAGATAAAGCAGGAATGATCGGCACTTCTGTGGAGCATGATGTAATTGTATTTACATAGTATTCTAACATCAGACAGCTTTTTCAATCATCTTAGTTCAGCAATGATGGGGTAAAAAGAAAGGATGGGGATATTTTACCTGTTGTTGAAGATAACGCTGACATTGTCAACCCCTCTGCCCCGGCTAATATTTTGACCAGAGACAATCCATACATTTCAATTATACCTCCTCTATAGTTCTGTATGGTTGAGTCAACCTTTCTGTGCCTCCTTCTCTAACACTTGCCCCTCTCTGACTGGTAAAATTTCCTGTTCTCTTGCTGCCTGTTCCTCCGTTGCTGTTGTGTGTGCAAAGTATTCTAACAAGTTGTCGCCCTGCTCGAAGTGCTGCATATTTTCCCAATGTGGCTAGAAAAACTGACTGGCTTAATGGTTTGAATGCATTCCTGACAGCAAATGTCTCCCTAAACATTTGTGATTGCACTAATTTCAGGCTTCTTGTCCTTTCATTTCCATACATCAGATCTAAGCTCTGTTTGAGCAACTCATGACTGATTTGTGAATCATGTCATGATGTGTGCTGGGCATTGCAGGAAACATTACTGATGTTAGGAAACTCGACGATGATCAGAATTTATCCTTCTTGGTTGTTCATTGTTGCTTTCTAGATTGTAAGCTATGGCTGTAAGGTGGGGGGGAAAACCTAACATCCTTTTGTTCTAAAAAGCATAAGACATGACTTGTGTCTGATAAAGGGGGGTATGGGGAGAAACACCTCACAGGTACTGTTGTTAGCCCAGAACCTGCTTGGGTAGACAGCAAAAGGTTATTGAGTCAAAGGGCGTTTATACACGACCCCTAAGCTCCGCTGCAAATGGCTTCCAGCTCCGGAGCTTTAAAATGTTTCCCCACTAGCTCCGGAGCTAACAGAAAATTAAGTGCGACCCCACCCACCTAAGCGCGACCCAACACACTTTCAAGTACCTCCTCTTTGATGGTGAAAAATTTTGATGCGGAGAGTGCCGGGCTCTCCTCGCTTCTTTTTGTTTTTTGTTTTTTTCCCTCCTGCCCCTTTAAGAGGAACCAGGAAGTAACAGGGGGGGGAGTCGGAGCAACTTCCATGGCACTTCGGAGGTAAGAGTGCATTCTTTTCTCCCTTTTTTTCTCCCTCCCCTCACGCAGACAGAACAAGGAAGTGCGGAGGGGGTGGGAACGCAGGGAGAGCGACAAACCCCCCAGATCTCTGGTCCGAATTTAAGGGACCAGCGGATCTTAGGGGTTGTGTAAAAAGGCCCAAAGTTAAGGCTTTGTCTTTGAAGGGACTTATATGAAACATTTGCGTATTAAATGGCACACTCGAGAGTAGTTGCACTTCTCTTGTTCAGTCTGTACAAATATAAACTAGAAAACAGGCTGAAATCCTGTTGCACTTTGTGTAGCATGAAGTTATGCCTGTGGCAGTTCAGGGAGGTGTCCACATATGTCTGATTACACAGCTGGTGGACTCTTTGCCAGCTTCCGTCTTCATGTGAACGTCACTGGTGGCTTCCAGAAATCACAGAGGTTTAGTTATGCAACAAGATTTTGGCCAGTAGGTTTGCATGTCAAAGGAGGAAATGCTTCATAACTAGAGATGGGCACGAAATGAATTTTTTATTCATTTTGTTATTCGTTATTTATTTATTTTGTTACATAATGAAATGAATAACGAACCTAGGAGTAAAATCCAAATGAAACTAACCAAACTGGGAAAAATTAGTTCATTTCGTTTCATTTCGTTAATGGCAGCGCACAAAGAAACAAGCTGTTTTTAAATGCTTTAAACAGATGAGAAACACTTCAAAAATATCGTAATTTTTTAATGCCTTATTATAGCTATTAGGTTGATGCCAGTGATTTAAAACATCTAAAAATGTGTTTTTAAAGAGATATTTTTTTAAGGGGACAAAATGGCTGCTGCATACTTTTGTTAATGGCGGTGAATCTGTGCAGAATGGCATTTTTAAGGTAGTAAAACCTCCTGAATATACTTAAAAACCCAGCGAAATTTTTTTTTCTGCCTGATAATACCTAGCAGGGGGGTGAGGAGTGCTTAAAACGTCTATTTATGTGTTTCCTCAGATTGCTTTTTTTTTTTTTTTGAGGATTAAAGTTTGTGCAGTTATCAACTTTTTAATTTTCTTTAAAATTTTTAAATGTTTTCTGTCTGGTCTGGGGCGTTGGGATGCCTGCGCGCAATCAAGTGCTTTAAACCACACAAAGCGGGTAAAAAAACAACAACAAATTAATGAACCAACAAAACTTTTTTTTGAAAAATTTGTTTAAAATCAAACAAAACAAACTGAAGGCTTAAACGAAATGAATCACCATTTTTTTCAGTTCGTACCCATCTCTATTCATAATACCAGACTCCAATAAGCTCTGCATCCGGACTGGGAAAATAGCAAAGATCATTCCCACTACCCCTCAATCTCCCTTTCCATCACTCCCTCCTTTTGTTGCCTAGATGAGGATTGTGGAACCCGAGATCCTCTAGATGGCGTATTTTGGACTTCTGTTTCCAGATACTGTACCTGATCATCTATCATGCTGGCCGGGACAAGAAGAAACTGGGAGTCTAACACCTCCCCTCCCCCCCCCAATATAGATCATGACCTTGCAGAAAGAGACTTGTGCAATCTACCCTCTGTACAGCATTCACTATTTTTTGTAAAATGATGAGTATGACCAATACCAGTAGTTTCGCATTCACCCTCTATCCCTCTGTCAGAATAACAGCCTAGTTTTGCCAGGACCTTTATATATTTATAGGAATTCTGTTTTTACTTTTATTTTAAGTTAAAAGTGCAATACTTTTGGGGGGAAATAAGCAAGAATACACCACCATAATTAAAAAGAGGACCTTTAAAAACAGAGAGGAGAAGGTGCATTCCCCATTAAGAACGCCCAGAATAGCCGTGCAGCTAGATGGAGCGGTATATACATTTAATTAGAGATGGGCACGAAACGACCTTTTTTCGTTTCCGTTATTCATTATTCGTTCCATTCCATAACGAAACGAATAACAAAAATTTTGATGAAAATGGAACGAAACGAACAGAACCACAAAAATTGGGTTCATTACGTTTCATTTTTGTTAATGGCGACGCGCAATGAAATGAGCTGTTTTAAATGTTAAAAAAACGCCCTGGACATCCGTAAAACCCCAGCGATAATTATTTATTCTGCCTGATAATACCTACCAGGGGGGCTGGGGTCCTTAAAATGTGCATTTATGTCTTTTCTCAGATCGCTGTATTTTTTTTTCCCCTTTAAGGGGTGTTAGGGGACATTGACCCAAAATGGCTCCCAGATGCCTAATATTGATTTCTTGGGTATTAAAACACCCTGGACATCCGTAAAAACGCAGTGATAATTATTTGAAATTATTACCTACCAGGGGGTGCAGTCCTTAAAACATTTGTTTTTGTCTTTCTCCCACCACGATGTATTTTTTTCTTTTCCCTTTAAGGATGACACAAAATGGATTCCAGCCACAAGATGGATGCAAGCCATGTGATGGGATCATGTAAATTCTTGGACAATTTCAACCAATAGCATGCCCAGGTTGCAGACTGGGTAGGTGTGGCAGCCACAGAGGGCGTAAAAAGCTTTGGCAGCCCCCGTCCTCCTTGCAGTCTCTGGTGGGAGTTAGGGTGGGATTGCTGTCTCTGCGACTCTAGCTTCAGTCCTGCAGCCTCCCTGTGTGCGTGCGTGCGTACCTCTCAGTGAGTACCCTCCCCTGCCCCACAGTGCAGTCACTCTGCGGCTGCCTTGAACCCTGGGCAATGCCCGGTGCTGCCTTTGCAGCCTCCCTGCGTACCTAGTCTATACTGTGTCTCTGCCAGCATCATATTTTTAGTGTTTTCCCTTTGGTCTGGGTCGTTGGGGGAAGCCCGTGCATGGAAATGCTTTAAAAATCGCGCAAAAAGCGGGTAGAAATGAAAAACAAAAAAAGAAAACAAAAATGATTTTTTTCCAAAAAAATCGCAAAAAATGGAAACAAACTGAAATGGACCTCTTAACGAAAAACGAAAAACCAAAATGACATTTTTTTATTTGTGCCCATCTCTACATTTAATAGATAGATAAATAAATAAATAAATGTTCTATGCTACCCAGTCAATTGTCTTAAGAGAAAGATCTTTGCCTGCCAGTAGAAGGATGGCAGATGAGGGGGGCAACATAGCTATCCATGAAAGGGAGCCCCATAGCCTGGGAACCGGGCATACCTTGAGACCCCACCAGATGTACCTTTAAAGGTTGAGGGAAACCATGAAAAAAGGCTTCCCCTGAAAATCTTAAAGCTTGTATGAGAAGATACAGTTCTTCACCACAGTTCACATCATCTTTGCCCACCCTGGCCGGGCAGCAAGTGACATCTCTAGGTCTACAACATCTTCCGTTCCAGGGTAGGAGATCTTAATCTCAATGAGAAATCACATGCTCTTTTCTTTCTAGAGAAAGTATGCAGTAGTTTAACAGAAAATTGGAAGATGTATGACATTCCGGATGTAGTTGGCTGGCAACTCCTAAAAGCCCTAGCTAGCCAGCAGTTAAGGATAAGAGTACAGCTAGTGTTTAGGGCAGTGATGGCAAACCTTTTAGAGGCCGAGGGCCCAAACTGCGATTCAAAACCCACTAATTATTCACAAAGTGCCAATTAAGCAATTTAACCTGTATACAGGTGGCCGTGAAAGGGCGATGTCAGGTGCCCACAGAAAGGGCTCTGAGGGCCACCTTTGGCACCCGTGCAATAGCTTCGCCAACACTGGTTTAGGGTAAAGGGAATTAAAATTGAGAAATATCTGGAGGGCAGTATGTTCCTTGTTCTGCTGTCACACAAAGGTCTGTGTGAAGCATGTCCAGGAGTCAGAGCTGGCTTGCCATCTTCTAATTGTCCCTCCTTGGTTTAGACTTTCTGAAATTCCTCAGCTTGCTTTATAGAACTGACGTTCTCCCTTCGATTAGGCGCTTGACACAGATATTGATGAGACCTTGTATCCCCTCCAATTATAACTGCTTCCCTCTGAAGATTGCTTTCCTCAGTAGGGGTTCCCTCTGCAGACTTGCCAAGCAAGCTTCCAGCGACCAATCACAAAACAAAGCTAACTGGGATGCAAGCTAGGAGGGTGAGCAAAAACCTTTCACTACCAGAGGGAGCCTGGCTTTGAAATAGATTTTTTTTTTAAAAAAAATTTTTTAATACATATATGGCCCATCTTCCAGGGGAAATCCGGGTGGTTTACAACAAGATAAAACTATGACAAAAGTAACAAATGAAGTAAAACATCAACTAAGAAATCAATGGCAGGACGGCAGGGCTAAAAAATAATAATTAACAGTCGCCAAACACCTCCCGAAAAAAGCCAGGTCTTTAAGGCCTTTTTGAAGGCTGGCAGGGACTGTGCAAGGCGCAGCTCACTCAGGAGATGGTTCCATAATACAGGACCAGCCACAGAGAAGGCTCGGTTACGGGTCACCATTTTCCGAGCCTCCCTGGGCCTGGCCACCCAAAGTGAGTGCATCCGTGACATTCTGGTTGGTTGGGCCTCAGTTGACCTTTGAGAGATTCGCTCTGCCAGGTATTCTGGTCCCAAGCTGTGGAGGGTTTTATAAATTAGAACCAACCCCTTGAATCTTATCCGGGACGCAACAGGGAGCCAATGCAAGTGGGCCAGTACTGGGCTGATGTGGTCATGATGATGCACACCCACCACCAGTCTGGCGGCCGCATTCTGCGCCCGCCAATGCTGTGTTGTCCCTGTTTTTAGGACATGTGCTTGCCATTTTAAGCTGCCCATCTCCCTCTCTGGATAGAACCATGCCCTGCAAATCACGATCGAAAGAATAGTGCCCAAATGGAACTTTTCCTACACGTTCTGGCTCATGCAAGCTTTGCTTTTGTGCAACTTTTTAGCACGTAAGCAGGTCTCTCCAGGTGCAGCTTCTAGCATCCTCTCAAGAGAGACCGCCTGGTCTTTTGCTCATGCTTGGTTTACCATTGCAGTTTCTGCGAAGACAAAAGAAAGGGCTGATTTCAGCTCTTTTGCTCTGGGTGTCACTGTGTCCATTCAAATAGTAATTGGGAGGCCAGGCACCATTTTCCCCTCTTATGGAAAGCATAAGAAGGAAGAGTTTTTTAAAAACCCACAAGTGGGCAGTGTCAATGCAGAAGGTCACAACCGATTAGCAGGTGCTTTGTTGCAGTTCTGGGCCTTGGATGGAGGATCTAGGCGAGATATAAAAAGACACGTGTTTGGAGCAAGATCAGTGCCGCCTCACTGCCTTGGAATATTGTTCGGAGACCGTAGTCAGCTCTCAAACAAAGCAGCAGGGTTCATGTTGATTTCTCTTGTTAGTTGGAATGTTTTTTTTAAAACTGTTACAAACGTTGTGGGAGAACAGGGAAGAGGAACAGAGAGACGCGCCTGTTGAATGAAATTACATCTACTGAAGCATAATGAACATGGCTGCCTCGTGCTTGTTGTGACACTTAATCTCTTGACGCTGAATGACTGAGCAGGAATGGAATGTTCACAAATATTCCTGCTGCCCATGGGACAGAACTGACAGTATGATGGCAGTCCACTTTCAGCAATGGGGCGTGGGGGTGTGGGAGAAGTCAGTTTGCTTGGAGTTGAACATGAGGCTGGCATTTCTTACAGGAGCAATCTGAATGCTGGAAAGGAGGCCAAAGAATGAAAGTCTGAAAACCAGATTATTTCGGGTTGGTGGGGAAAAACAAAAGTTTTAGCCAAAAGAACTGTACAGTAGGACCCCGGTATCCGCTGGTTCCAGGACTTCCCAGGGATAATGAAAACTGTGGAAAAGAGAGAACACCCAAAATCCCCAAAACTTCTGTTTTGTCACAATAGCTTGCTTATGGCTGCTGTTTTGTGACAGTACCTTACTTTACAGCTGCTGTTTGTGACAGTAGCTTGCTTTATGGATGCTGGTTGATGATTGAAGCTAGCTTGACAGCTGCTATTTGTGACAGTAGCTTGCTTTGCAGCTGCTGAATTATTTATTTAATTTTTTCCCCTGCCAACCATGGATAACTGAATCAGTGGATAATGAATCAGTGGATATGGGGGTCCTACTGTACAAGTCCTTGGACTACAATTCACAGGAAACCTAAGCCAATCTAGCTGGTTGTCACAGCTTCTGGGAGTTGCCGTCCAGGAATATCTGGGGCTGCAAATTTGGGAACACTTGTTTCAGCCTCCTATGACACCAGAGGCTCCCCCACCCCATCCAGTCATTGTGTATATTCCAGATGTTCAGCTTTTAAAAGAAATGTTACACATCCCTGAAATGGAGTACATTTTTCTTCAAATACCCAAGTCAACCAAGCAACCAGTCACTGGCTGGCTGGCTGGCTGGCCATCCTTCTGTCCAGCAGGATTCTTTGCTTCTCCGCAAAAGCTTGACCCCACTAATTAACTATACCCTTCTCAGTTCCCACTTCTCTCCTCTATTTAATTATGCCCAGAAAACAGCCTATTAGGGGGAAACTTGTAACCCAGGAGGAGAGTGAACCACTGTTTGGAATTGGAACGAACACACACACACACACACACGCACACACACACACACACACACACAGAGAGAGAGAGAGAGAGAGAGAGAGAGAGAGAGAGAGAGAGATTGCTTACAATATCAATATTGATAAAATCAGGTATTATAAAGCACTTCTTTGAAAACTCCCAGTTTCCGGGGTAGGGAGCAGACAGATGCTGAACTTTTATGTATCAGCGGACATGGAACTGGTATCTGGTGGGAGCAGCAGGTAGCAAACTAATTAGTCAGCTCTCATTAGTTAAACAGCTTGGTAATTACCTTTGGTGCCTCAATGTTGTCTAAAGGAAAACTAAAGGGAAGTCATACAAAGCCAAACGGGGTGAGTGTGAGGAAAGAAAGGACTTGAGGATGAAGGAATTTGGAAACACACACACACACACACACACACTGACAGATACGCACACACACAGAGTTCCATAAATGTTGCCTTTAAATGCTGTAAGATTTAACACATAAAATAAATAAATAACTATTGTAAGATGAACTATTTCC
Organism: Phrynocephalus versicolor; assembly: GCA_023846285.1. Classification (NCBI taxonomy): domain Eukaryota; kingdom Metazoa; phylum Chordata; class Lepidosauria; order Squamata; family Agamidae; genus Phrynocephalus; species Phrynocephalus versicolor. Next base: position 3,135,399 of record JAHTLZ010000280.1, on the reverse strand, counting down.
TGCATGTACAAGGAGAACCTTTCCCTTTACTTTTTCTAATGCTGTAAGATGCCCCTCAAATGCCTGTTCTCAATACTTGAATATGTCTTAATTGTCCTGGACTGTATATTGTTTCTCATTACTGTAGGCTGCCTTGGGCCATTTTCCAAGGAGAGAGACTTGGTAAAAATGCTCATAAATAAAATAAAATAAAGACGTAATGGTTGAGCAGGTCTAGATAGGCTGTCAGGCTCCATCACATGAATCTACTGGCATTGCCTCCACTTACCTGCCATTGTTAGGATCGTTTTCTAGAATAGCTCAGCTTTCGTTTCTCCCCAAGAAACAAAGACAGAGAAAGTTATTTTTAGCAAGTAATTTGTTAATGTTACATTGTCATTTGAGTAACTCATGGGATGGCACATTGTGTAAGAGGGTCATAATTTTTTTGACTTGATTATGCACAGGGGGACATCCAGGACATTTTTTGTTTAAGTGAAAACCTCCCCCCATACACCCCCCATGAGGTGATCTCCATTGGTGCCATTGCGAAATGGAGATTGTGGGCAATGGCATGAGCAAAGAAACAGGATTCTGGCCCACAGTCCCAATACCCTGCAAAGTAGCTAGTTACTGCTATTATTTACTTCCTGTTTCTCAGAAGTAAATGGTTACATGTTGTTCCTTAAAACCGAACACTACCTAAATGCTCAAAGCTGTTCCACTGTTCAGGAATATCTAATCATTCTTGTCTTATCCTTACTTCTAAAAAAGAAAAGAAAAAAATAAGGCTTGTATGTTCTCAGAGTCTTGTTTTTTTGCATTTTCACCATTTTTACAGATTTTCTGGAAAACTGCAGGATGGTCTTACGTGTATTTGAAAACGGCCGTGTATTTTGTTTTTAAAACTTTGCATTGTTCTCAACCCCTCCTTGTGTATTTTGTATGCAATGAAATAGGATTCTATACCATAAGGTTTTAGCACAACAGAGATTTCTACATGAAGATCAAGTGTCCTCCGTATCTGCTACTATTATCTTGGAAAGATGAAAATGCTATTTATGTGAGCTTCCATGGCTAACAAGCCTGCTTTCCATGGGTTTTTCTCATGCTATTGACCCCCACCCCTCCAAAAAAGCATCTAGCTAAGGGCGATTACCATCACATTCTGTAAATTAATTAGAAGATGGATGAAAGATGTATTATTCGTCTCTGCTATATTAATCTATTTCACTGGGTGACCCTGAGCTCTAGTGCAATAAGAAAGGAAAGAAATTGTCTTGGATCTCTCTTGGTCTTTTTCTCACTTGACAATTCAAAACCTAGTGGTTTGGCAATGGGCTGAAATCAGCATCCAGTGGCACATGACGTTTTTTCTTGCTAAAATGCAAATGCCTATATTTCCCCTAATTTTATTGCCCAAGTAGTGTCTTAATTGATGATAGCACCCATACATGCACTGTGTTGTCTCATTTCTGTATTGGGTTTATGCTTTTGCTTTTAGTTTTAGCAAGATGTTTGGTTGAGTTCTGTAATGCACTTGAAAGTCTAGTCTTGCTTTTGAAAAAAATAATGCATTGAAAAGAATCATGGCAGCCTGAACTGGTGCCACCTAGTAGGGGCTGCACCATATCATGTAAGCTCAGTGTTCACAGTCCAATTATTTGCATTGATCAATGTAGTACCCAATGCCAGTACATTTTAAGTGCCTGAAAAAGCTTATCTGACCTGATCTGACCTTCACCCCATTTGCTCGAATGCCAAGCACTTAAAATAGCTCTACCAAGCATATGATGCAGCCTAGTATCTTCCCCTTCTATTATTGCCCCACTGGCTGACTTGGGTATTGGCAGATCTGCCGTGTTCTGGCCCAGGCTGCCGTTCAACCTTATTCCGAGGACCAGGTGGTTCTCACCATGGTCCTAAGGAGACGCTATGACAAATAAGGGAAGAATGAATGGGAAGGAGCCAAGGGTATTTCCACAAGACAGGGAGGCTGAGAAACCAAGACTCAAAATGCATTGCTTTCCCAAGAAATAGACGTTTAATTGGGTGTGTTGGGAATTGGTGCCAGAGCCGAAGATCCTGCAAATAGAAGCGTCATTCTTAGATAAATCAATGACTCCCATAGGGGCATGGACCTTGTTTCAGCCAATTTATAGCCTAATCTAAATGGGACCATTTGGATTAAAAATGTTCTAGTTTCATAGTTTTTAAAGCACAGTATTAGGTTTTGAAAGGTCAAACCCAAGATCGCCTAAGGCTGCCATCCTATGCATTCTCAGCTGGGAATAGACCCCATTGAACTCAATGGGGCTTGTTTATCAGGGTTGAGAAGATGGAAAATTGCTGTGTGGTGCTTTAGTTGGCTGGAGGAAAAGAACCAAGCACCCCCGTGGGCATTAGTCAAAACCTACTATAAGTTAAGTAGCAACTTGGCTCCCAGTCTGTATGGTTTTGAATCCAGATAGCAGATATCAGCCTGCCCATGAACCAGAGCAGCTACTCTGATGTGCCTCTCTAGATTTCCAAGGGTCATGTAGAAGATCCTGAGCTCACCCATAACATGAAGCGATGGAAAGGAACACCAGTATGCAGTAACTACGATGACAAAGGATACGGCACGGTGTAAACATGGAACAGAACTTGACTGGATCTCACCAACTTGCATTCTGTTTCTTTTTCTGGCTGATGTGCACAGTCTGTCCCATCAAAATGATTTCTTCCTGCTCATAAACTGACAGGCAGGTGATGCCCCAAAGCCATGTTTGATTGGAAAAAATTCTTGCTTGGAATTAATCATCTTATCTTGCAACCTACATAATGCAGTTCAACTAGCTGCTGTCCTGTTGCCTCTTCCTTTTGATGGTAGGAAGGTCAATTGGCTAGTTTATGGAAACACTCTTTGAACCATGTAATGTCCAGACTCCATTTGTTATTTTGCAGTTAGCAGCGTGTGCTGATGGGCATGTGTTTCTCCTAATATTTTGCACCAGCATGCAAAAATGTCCAGATTTTGGCTTCCAAATTAATTCACATAGATCCTGCAGTTCCAGAACTGGTCTAAAACGGATGGAATAAGCCATTGTTAGCAGAAAATTCATGATCTGTTGCAAACAGCCATGCAAATACCCTTTCATTTTGATGATGGTTCTTCCTGAATAGTCTGCATATCTATGGATATTCAGAATGGTGCAAATTGCAATTGTAATGACATGCTGAGAAGTCAAAGTGGGATCTGCACTCTCTCTCTCTCTCTCTCTCTCTCTCTCTGTGTGTGTGTGTGTGTGTGTGTGTGTGTGCATCCGTGCAATTTCTCTACATTTTGACTTTTAATCTAGTGATTAAGTAAAACCTCAAATGATAACTAGTAACCACCATTCAAGAAATGGTCCAGGTTACTGTTACTTTAACACAACTGAAATATGCTTGGGAAAGAACAGAATAGGTATTGGAAGTACGTAATACATTTCTTCAAAAAGCAGGTACTTATGAGGTACCACAAGTGTTGATTTGTCATGTGGCTTGTCCATCAGAGCAACTGGAGCACTGCCCACTGCAAGCTGGTATTTCTCACAAAATACCAGAACTAGGGGACATACACAGAAATTGAGGGCTGGGAGAGTAAGAACAACAGACAAAAGAAAATATTTTTTCACCCAGGGTGTTGTTAGTCTGTGGAACTCCCTGCCACAGGATGTGGTGATGGCATCTGGCCTGAATGCCTTCAAAAGGGGATTGGACAGATTCCTGGAGGAAAAGTCCATCACAGGTTACAAACAATGATGGAGATGTGTAATCTCCAGGCTTAAAACCAGGGTCATTCAAGGGCCAGAGGTAGGGGAGTGGTCTCAGGAGACAGATATCTAGTCTCATGTGCTCCCAGATGCATCTGGTGAGATACAGGAAGCTGAACTAGATGGGCCTTTGGCCTGATGCAGCATGCCTCCTCTTATGTTCTTATGTTCTTAAGCTCAGGCAACCCCCAGCCATCTTACTGCAAGCTGCCTCCTCTCCAGAGGGAAGGAGAAACCCACTGTTCCTTTGAATGTGTTGATGCTTGCTGGGCTGCCTGCACTGCATGTATTTTTGTGAGCCTGCTTCTGTCTGTGCACTTTTCTTCTTGCCTTTGCTTGCCATTGGTTACTCTGACTGCAATGGCACCAGCCGCAGTGGGCACTGACACCACTGTTTAATTTTGTTCCAGTTGTGCGTGTCTGAAATTTGCTTGACTCTGGGGATAGTAGAGCAAGACTGTATGGTGGTGCATCATAAATGAAAACACTCAACAGAGGTGGGGGGCTCAGGTGCAGTCCATCTGCTACTTATCAGCAGTGGTTTCAACAAGCCCCAGACAGATCAAAAATACTTCACACCTCCACCAGCAGAGCCATGGCTAATGACTCATACTTTATGGATGTTGGGAAGGTTGTAAAGGTGGGACTTTGACGCTCCTTAGGCCATTGTCCACCTAATGAGCTCATTGAGACTATTGTCCACCCAAGGAGCCTATTCAGGCCATTGTTTATCTTATGAGCCTATTTCAGACCAGGGTGACGTGAGGTCAAAGTGAACTCTAAAATGGAGGACTCACAGCTCGCTTTCCTCAGACTGACGAAGCTGTTTGGATGAGCAGCAAAACGTTTCACTCTCTCAAGAAAAGAAGTCCAGTTTCCATGACTCAACTTCCAGATAAACTCACCGGGATGACTGGGAATCTTCACAGAAATCATAAATCATAAGAAAAGTGAATTGCTTGCACTGGTGCCCTTATCTGTTAGAAGGAAAGGAAACTATGTTGGAAGTCACTGTTGGCTGCTCAGTAAAGGGAGATTAGAAGAGACACATGTCTCTCTCTTACCCACTGCCGCTTTGTGCTCTAACCCAAATTGCTTGCTTTTACTGCTGTAGCTTTGACCTTTTTGTGTTTCTGCCTTATCAGTCTTGACCTAAGGTAAGGTTTTCTGTTCAAATAGATATTTATCATTGTTGTGAAGGATTAACTGTCAGGGATTGCATTGGGGGTATTCTATCACCCTTATCAGACTTATTCATCATTTTTTGCTAAGACAGGATTGATGGAACTGCTTCTTAACTGGGCTTTAAGCTGCCTAACACCCCCCTCTTCTGTACAATCAGGACTTGCCCTTTGGTGGTTCCTTTGGATGATCTTTTCCCCATATTTCCTAGACGAAGGATTACTGTTTTGTTTATTTTTCTCAAATGGCTAGTTTTTGCTCAGTTAAAAACAACTGAAAGCATTTTCAGGAATGCAGTCCTCTAGGGATGTGCATTTATGGTGGGTTTAAAAAAGAGACCGATTAGGGATGGGCATTTCATTTCGGAACCAGTAGGTTACAAAACGAATCACGCAAGCCCAGGTGGTCCTCGGAACCAGCTGATACATGCAGATCCAATTGCTTTACCTTTGTCTTGCGCAGGGTTAAAAGCCAACGAGGGAGCACACTGCAACGTCATCTTTCCTGCTTCATTCTGATGGCCAATCAGAGAGGGAGGCGGGATGATGCCTCCCCTGCACAGCTCCTGATTGGCCAGCATCACAGATCTAGCACAGATGACGTTGCAGCATGCTTCCTCGTTGGATTTTAACCCTGCACGAGACAGAGAAAGGTAAAGCAATTGGATCTGCATGTATCAACCAGTTCCGAGGACCACCTGGGCTCATGTGGTTCATTTAGCAACCTACTGGTTTCACAACGAAATGCTTATCCCTAAAACAGATTTCTCCCAAATTTCTCGAGGCAGAATTCTGGGAGTTCCAACCCATAAGTGCACATTTGGAGACATCCTCATTTCACTCACCTGGAGAATGGATTGACCCTCCTTCTGGGCCTTTACCTAATAGGCCTTATTCCAGCGTTTCCCTAGAGCAGTGTTGGTGAACCTGTGGCACGGGTGCCAAAGGTGGCCCTCGGAGCCCTTTCTGTGGGTGCCTGACATCGCCCCTTCACAGCCACTTGTGTTCAGGTTAAATGGCTATATTGGCACTTTGCGAAAGATTTGTGAGTTTTGAATTGCAGTTTGGACCCTGTCCATATGAAGCTGGGGAGAAATCCACATGTGCCCTCAGGCTAAAGATTTCCTCCCTCTCATAAAGATGGTTTTTTAAAAAATAAAAATTAAAATTAAAAATGTGCTATCTCACCTTCTCCTGGTTTTAGATCATCCGGTGTATGGTCTACATTTGATAGGGCAAAATAAGGCTCAAGCAGGGATGAGGATTTACCTGGATGGGTACCAGACAACAGGGGCTGTGTCCCAAATAAACAGGAGCAACTGGACCATGTGCAAATTCTTTTTGTTTGTATGCATTTCATTCTCGTAGCTGGTCTTTGCCAAGGGGGTTCCTTTCAGGTGCTGAACTGGTTTGAGGGTTATGGGAAAGCCTTGCCTAACACTTTGGAAAATGGTACGGTTGCGGGGAAGCAGTTCTTTTGAAGCTGCTTGGAAGATTGATTTGTACTGTGGTTTGCTTATCAAGACATACCTCTCCTCTCTCCTCTCCTCTCTCTCTCTCTCTCTCTCTGTGAAGTCCTTGAGCTTCAGCCAGTAGTTTAATTACAAGCAAATGTTCATTTTGCTCAGGTAAATAAAGGCTTGGCTTCTCAACGGATAATTAAGTGGCTTTGTAAATTGGGCCAAGGTTTTAACTGTGATGGAGGGAGTCCTTAAGTTTCCTTTGATGGCTGCATCCATAATGAAAGCGGGGGATGGGAGGAGGGTCATTTGAGAAAGTGAGGACAGGTTTTAAACTTGACCCCCTAATGAGCTAACATTGCTGACCAGCATGGTGTTTCATCCGTGGAACCAGGTGACTGGCTTCGTATTCAAAGAGGATCCTCAGCTGTCATGTATGTCACCGTCACCTCACAGCCTTCTGAGAAAGATCCGCAGGACGTTTAGCAGACAAATTGTGGACTCTGCTCTGACTCACATTAGCAGTTGTAGTTACAGCCACGGTGGATGCACTTTTATTTATTTATTATTATTTTATTTATTTTGAGAATTTTTACCCCACCTTTCTCCTTGGAAAAGGACCCAAGGCGGCTTAGAGTAAGGAGAGACAATTAAGACATATTCAGTTTGAGTAACACTGAATTGAGGGGTTATCTTAGAGCCTTTTCACACGACCCCTAAACTCTGCGGCAAATGGCTCCCACCTCCAGAGCTGAAAATTGTTTCCCCACCAGCTCCGGAGTTTACAGAAAATTAAGTGCGACCACGCCCACCTAAGCGTGTCCCAGCACACTTTTCAAGTACCTGCTCTCCAGGGCTGAAGAATTCCTGATGCGGATGTAACTTAAGAGTGCCGGGCTCTCCTCGCTTCTGTTTGTTGTTTTTTGCCCCCCCCCCCGCCCCTTTAAGAGCTACTTAAGAGAATGGAATGCTGCGGGGGCAAGAGCGAGACGGCAGAACGGAAGTGAGCCATGTTCTTCTCTTCCTTCCCCCCCTCCCCTCACGCAGCCAGCAGCCAGGAATGCAGAGGGGGTGGGAACACAGGAACAGCGACAGATCTCTGGTCCGAATTTAAGTGGCTGGCAGATCTTAGGAGTCGTGTGAAAAGGCTCATACAGCATTAGAAGGCAACATTAAAACTAACAATTAAATAACATAGTGTCAATGCAATCACACAAGGAGAGATATAAAAACAAAGTTATAAGTGGTTATAAACACAAAGTCTGTGTAGCCATGTATGGAGAGAAAGGCTTCTCCTGATGACCTTAGCACCCAAGCTGGTTCATACTGTGAGTTCAGATTAAGGTCCCAAATGAATAGTCTTGCGTATGTGTTGTTGTCACTACCACCACATAGAGCCTTGAGACACTTTGATAATGAACCAGCATATACAACACTGGCTCTTTGACTTAAAAACGGAGATGGGCACTTCTGCTTGTCCACTCATGATGGATGCCTTCCATTTTGCGTGACCTGAGGATGTGGACACGGTCCTTGGAGAAGGTCTTCACTAAAGAGAAGTCCTTATCTCTCCTTCCATCTTCACGGTGTGTGTGGTGGGGATACGGGAGAGTGCCATCTCTTTGGCTGCTCCCAGAGTCCACCAGCAGGTGAAGACTTTTCTCTTCCTACATTTAGTGGCTGACTGAATGGGACTTTTAAATGGATTGTTTGAAAGTGACTTTGGTGTTGTTTTTGTTTACCATTTCTTAGAGTGGTATTTGTGTAATCCTTTAAACTTCGCATACTTACTGTTTTTGGCTTTAAATGCTGTCTTTTAAGGGTATAAGATGCTTTGGGTCCTTTTTAAGGAGAAAGGTGGGGTAAAATACAGCCAGACCAACCAAGCAACCAGCACTGAACTCCCGCTAAAGATTAGGTTTTAGGCTTTGGTGTATTTTCATGTTTTATTTATATCCTACTATTTTGTACTATAATGTAATAAGTGCTACAGCACATCTGATCTTGCCTGATTTCAGAAGCTAAGCAGGGTTGTCCCTGGTTAGAACTTGGATGGGCGACCAACAGGGAATACCAGGTGCTGTCGGCGCCTGGAGTAGGAACTGGCAAACCACTCCAGTATTCCTGCCAAGAAAACTCCATGGACATGGGGTCATGAAGAGTCGGTAACGACACAACACACATAAAAATCTCTATATTGTTTAAATTTGAAGGCCAATGAAAGAGGGCCTTGGGGGGGCAGGGGGGCTCTCAAGTCCTTGAACTCCATGCTGAGGGAGGAAAACAGTTTTAATCCAGTTAGGTCACATTCAAAATGATTCTCAGGAGCTGTGTGTTGTATTGGGATGGGAAGCTAACTTGCTAACTTCTTTGTTCTTATCAATTTAGGTTGTCTTGCCCCAACATGCTCTTAAGAGCATGCAAGACAAGGAGTCCCCCCCCCTCCCTGCCACCTTGCCAAGCTCTCTGTAAACTGCAGAAAGTGTGTATGGACAACATTAGTGTCATTCAATGTATTATTGAAGGCTTTCATGGCCGTGATCCGATAGTTGTTGTGAAAACTCAGAGCACAGAGACAACTCCTAGTTCCCTGAGCTCCTTGCCCTCTGAAGATGCTGGCCACAGAGTCTGGAAGAAAAAAAGTCAGGAAGAAAAAAACTTCCAGAACACAGCCAAACAGCCCAAAAAACTCACAACAACTATTAGTGTTCCCTTGTTCCATTGAGAACAAGGGAAGTCCCATGGAACAAACAGAGAATGGCAGACTGGTTGTTTTAAAACACACAAACAGCCCGTCTCATGCTTCCAGTCCCTGACCGTCTATGCCACAAGGGCCCTGCCAGCATCATTTTTGGCAATTTGCATTACAATGTGATTTGTGTGCTTTTGCATTATTTGTGCAGAAATTCACTCTTCTCCTCTTTTGTGGAAAGTGCCAGCATATCCAGGCTGGGGCGCATAATTTGGTAAGCAAGACTGAGATAAATGAGGATGCCTACCACTATTAGTATTCCCTGCCTAAACATTATAAATATTATGCACATGTGTAAATATGCTTATGAGACATTCTTACTGTTCCTTCATGGTAGAATTCCACTTGCAACCAGCATTCTGAACAACTTGCAGTCTATATCCATATTGAGCCAATGGGAGTTCAGCAGACCAATGGCCAATTGAAAGACACAATCTGAATGTGTGTTTGCTTTGAGCTGGGGCTAAAAGACTTGAACTTGAGCTAAATTGGGGACTGAGGTGGGCAGCTTTGGTCGCTTTAATTTCTAGCCAACATGTTTTCTTTGTAGAGATGCATAATGCATCCGCTCTTGGCTGGTAACCCTTAATACAGTTGGGCCTTGACCTCATTTTTCCTGCGAATGGAGCGGCAACATGAATGTTTAATGCTGCAGCATATGATGACGGATAACAAAGAAGGGTGCAATGGCAAAGGAACGGCAGGAATCCAAGCATCGTGCTCAGTACTGGAGCCACCCTGCAAAGGGTGTGTGCGCATGGCTGATTTGCTGTCTTCTCACTGCTGTCTCCTTAGCATGACATGCCCATGAATGGTTTATGGAGGTCCTAGTTTGCCCTTAGGTAGAGTGAGGGAGCTGCCTCGGGCAGTAGTTGCAGGGCAGGAGTGAGCTTGTTAGATGACAGATCCTGTGTGTGCACAGCGTGCCTTGCCCTTCATTCTCTAAACTGACTTGCTTTAGGGTCATGGAAAAGAACGCGCCTTGGCCAGTCGCACAGCACAATTCCAAGGCCACTCAGATTGGCTTCTACATATGGAATGGGGAATAAGGTGCGATGCGATTTTGCCTTTTGCCATGAAGAGGATGTATATTTATTTACTGTTTAGGCATGTCCAAAGTCAGGCCCGGGGGCCAAATGCATCCCGTTTTCAAATTCCGAGCGGCCCGCAACCTCTTCTTCCCACCGGCACATATGTTTTTTTCGTTGTCCTTTTCACCACCTTTATAGAGAGAGATTTATTCACCCATGTTTAGATAGGCTAACAGTAGAGGCAAACGAGATGGGTTTGGAAAGACTTTTAAGTGATGAAAACTCTCTTATTATCAAACAAATAGCCAAATTCTGTTTATATCTGATTAAATTCCATACCGCGAAGACAGGCTAGTTTTAACTAGAAAATTCTCTACTGTCTTTTACTGGTTCTGGTTCCTTTTTCATTTTAATATTCTATGTATTATATCTATATTGTTTTTGTAACCCTACAATTTTGCAATCATGTTGGTTTTTAATGACTTTTATGGTTTTATACCACAATAAAAACTTATCTATCTATCTTCCCACCGGCTTAGCCTGTCACACATCCCCATCAGCTGCCCCCTCCCCATACCAGATGGAGGCATCAGCTTGCACTTTTAAGTTTTGCCTCTCCCTGCCTCTGTCCACCACCACCCCAGCCACCTGCCCAGCCTACCTGCCCCCAGTTCTGTTGCTGCAGCGTCCTCCCCGCCTCCTTGCATGTTATAGAGACCTGTCCAAAGTCCGGCCTGGGGGCCAAAAGTGGCTGAATGGTCGGCCTCCATACATTTTCACCTCACCCAATCTGGCCCTCATTGCAAAAAGTTTGTACACTCCTGGTTTAATGGAATGTCATTTTGTATATATTGCTTTCAATTGCCATTAAAGTATCCTGAAAAGCATACCCCCTCATTGCAAGCTGAAGTGGTACAGTCTGTCCAGGGCCACACCATGTGACCCTGCGAATCTGCCCTGCTTTCGGAGCGCCGTTATCATCTGGATCCATGCAACACTGATATCTGTACATTTTCGTAAGTGTTCTGCATCGGAAGTGGAAGTTTAACTCCTATTAAAAGGCAGAGCAGAGTATTTTGAAAAACCTCGCATCGCTTACCACTCATCTGGGGGTCGGAAGGAAAATTATAGATTCAAAATGACTGGTACTGTTTTCTATCAGGAATTTACATGGTTCCTCTCTGGATAATGGAGGACTAGGCACTTCCCTCACCCACCCCTCCCAAGCCGCATCCCCATAGCAACAGCTAAAGAGTAACAAAGAAGAAACTAAGTAACTGATCAGTGTCATTTCTGTGGCTATCTTCTGTTGCATAGGTTCTCCTCCTCCTCTTTGATCCTCTGGATTGTTTTTCTTTTATGTGGAAAGCATAGTCAAATGATGGGGAAGAGAAGCAGCCTTTTCTTCTTTCGCTCAAAAGCCATTGAATATTTGAGTTGGTTTAGCCTTCTCAGTTCTGTGTCGTCTTTATTGGAGGTCATGATTCTGCCTGGACCCCAAATAGTCCATTGTTACTAAGGTTGCAAATACCATTAGGATCTCTCTCTCTCTCTCTCTCTCTCTCTCTCTCTCTTTGTATATGTCTGCCTGTGCTGGCATGCAAGTGCATTCGCGCTCTCGCTCTGTTATACACACACCTACAGGGAGAGTCCATGTATTTAAGGACCTCTTAGATAGGATTGGAAGGATTACTGTTTGTATCCCATTCTCATTTAACCTAATTAAATAATCTTGGGATGGGAATGTGATCTTTAAATTCATTGAGATTCCTTGCCTCCAGCTGATGAATTCCTTGCCTCCAGCTGATGTACCATGATGGTTCAGAAAGATGAAAGCAACCCATCTGGTGCTTGACATTCTCAAGCAAAGTACACTTAGCCTAATATTCAGCAATTTGTGCAACTTGTAATTTCTACAAAAAGGGCAATTGGCACACATCGTAGCTCTCACCAGGGTCAGCTGGTCCTGGCTATCGCATTCTAGAAGGTTCATGGAGCAAAAGGGAGCAGGAACTCTTGTTTGGCACTCTTTGTGTGCATTTTGTGTAAAAGCTGTTCTCTGTCTGTTCTTCATAACACCCAGAAGTCTCTTGTATTCACTGACAAGGAGGAGAATGTTGTAGGACCACAAAGTAAGGATTTACATTTCTCATCCAATGCATGCAGAAAGTGCCAAGTTGGGAAAGACAGATTTACCAGAGATTTGTCCTCCCTATCTCTGCAGCCGTACAAACGGGGTTCCGTCCAAGGCCTGCTGTGAAGTTATTTCATACCTCTCAATTGTGCTTGGAAAGCAAAGATGGACATTGTACCAGGCAGATGTGGCACCTGTTCTGAAGAGTAGTAGAATAATATTTTTTTTCCTTGCAAAGGCTTTGTGATGTCACTTCCAGTCATGCGTACACTGAAGCCATGCAGCTGGTGACTATTGCACCAACCATGGAAGCATGAGTTCTTCAGAATGATGCATTATTTACTATAAATTAATCTATTCATAGGACAAACCACAGTTGGAGGGTTAAATGACATTGTACAGTGAAAGAGTTATGAGATGGGTTGTAACCACTGTGCTCCGTGCATGGTGTGTGTGTGTGTGTGTGTGTGTGTGTTTGTAAGAAATATTCTGCTCTTTAGGGAAAACAGTGTAAAATGTAAATTTCTTATGATAGAAAAGAAAATTCTCAATATTTGGTGACAAACTAGGATGGCTAAATCAGCAGTTTTTCAAATACAGAGGGTCTGTCCGTCCATCCCTCTTTATGTGCAGGTCAGTGAAGTCACTGAAACTTTAGCCTCTGGTCACTTGCCTCTTTGTGCTATTGTATTTGTAGCCTTTTTCTAGAGCTGGCCTCTCGATACCGCTTCCATACTTCACAGGTAGGCTCCATCCCTACCGTACATAAAAGGTTATGCTGCAGTTTTAAATTTCTGGTTAAATTCCTCTAGCTGTTTGGAGGAACTGCAGGTATTCACAGAGCAGAATATCTTCAAATTCTCTACATAGTCCTCTCCTTTTTCATTATCTGGCACTTACAGCATCAATATTTCACGCTGAGGTGTTAGTAGTAAAAAGAATAAAAACATTTTTAATAAAAACTTACAGTTATGAACAGATAAAACAGCAAACTGATAAACATGGCTGCTTTCAGCAACAGACTTCAACAAACTAAAGAGAGGGAAAGAATAAGAGCAGAGAAGCAGGGCTTTTTTTTTTTTTTGATCCAGTGATAGGAAAGTAATGATAAGTTCATGGTGGATATATTGACAGTAATGTCAGCCCAGAAAGCGGCCCCCCAGCCAAATGTACTAAAAGGAGCATACAAAGTTGATAACATTCCAACAGGTTAATACCCATTGACAGGTTGATTATGGAAAAGAAAGGTATGCTGCTGCTATTACTCCAGCAGTGGTCCAACTTCTCTTCACATGTATTGCAACTAGCACTCTTTACCAAATTCCACCCAACTCAAGGGAGGCTACTCTTAAGTAGCCATGGAGGTGATTGCAGGGTTATCTCTTCCTTCCCATTTGCGATAATGGTTATAAATCAAGGTATAGTGAGCAGGGCCAGCGCTAGGGTTTTCTCCGCCCTAGGCGAGGGGCGGGGGCGGGCGTGGGGCGTAGGCAGGGGGCGGGGTGGCGGGCGGGCAGTGGCAGTGGTGGGTGGGCAGCGGCAATGGCAGGGGGCAGAGCGGTGGGCAGGTGGGCGGCGGCGGTGGTGGCGGGTGAGCGGGCGGCAGCAGCAGCCGGGGGGCGGACGGCGATGGGCGGTGGGGGGACAAATGGCAGGGGGCGGCAGCAGGGGGTGGGGTGGGGGGCAGCAGGCTGGCCAGTGCCCCCTGTCCATTTTAGCGCCCTAGGCAACTGCCTAGTTCGCCTTAATGGACGTGCCGGCCCTGATGGTGGGAGCTCTGGTGGATTACTCCAGGTTATCCAAAATGGAGAAATGGGGAAGGAAATACAAAATCTGACAGGTCCAGTTAGCTGAAAATCTAAATTGTATCTCTTGGAGGCCCTCTGTCGCCATACCACCCCAGCTACCATTTTGCACATGGTAAGCAGCCTGAAGTTCATTCGTACATATTTCACTTTGTTTTTAGGCACTCAGTTTCTAGAATGCATAAAAGGAGATCAGAGCCTGTGCTGTTCATTTCTTCATCTTAAGGCTATGATTCTCAGCCTTTGAGTCGCCAAACCAAGCTCCACTGAACTCAATGCTCAGTATCCCAGTTCCGAACTGATTCAGCAGAACTGCTCTCTAATTGAGACTCGCAATAGGATACCAGGCTTTAGGCATAATTTCTGAGCAGATGCTGATGAGAAGGTGCTGTTATACTCAGGGCCGGCGCTAGGGTTTTTCGCGCCCTAGGTGAGAGGTGGGCGGGTGGGCGGCAGCGGCGGCGGTGGCAGCGAGTGGGGGGCGGCGGTGGCGGCAGCGGGGGGTCGGGCAGCGGCGGTGGTGGTGGGGAGTCGGGCGGTGGCAGTGGCAGGGGGGTCGGGCGGCGGGGGGTGGGGGCGGGGGGGCAGCAGGCTGGGCAGCGCCCCCTGTCCATTTTGGCACCCTAGGCAACTGCCTAGTTCTCCTTAATGGATGCTCCGGCCCTGGTTATACTACATTGCCATCTTGTTCGGACCAGCATTTTCTGAAGAATGGTGCTAGAAGCATAATCAGGAACAAAGAAAATGAAATACAATGTACTGTAATTAAATTATTTTTAACTCAAACTATGTTTGTTAATATGAAAAAAACCCTATTTTCTCAGTAGATTTTTAAACATTATTTTTAGTGGTTTGTCTGTGAAGATACTTAGTCATCCAAGTAAGTTTATCTGGAAGTTGAGTCATGGCAACTGGACTTCTTTTTCTTGAGAGTTTGAAACATTTCGCTGCTCATCCAAATAGCTTCGTCAGACTTTTTGTGGTTGTTTGTCCTCCAGAGTCAGTGGTGCAAAATGCCAATGAGTGGATCTTAAAATCATTTTGGAAGAACTTAGCCTTAGTCAATCCACTTGGAACAGTCAGAATGGGCAAGGTAAAGATCAGAGTAAAAACTGCAATGTAAGCACTGGTGTTTAGTATATGCTTATTTGGTTATTATACAGTGTTGTGTGTCTTTAGCCAAAAATAAGCATGCCAGGTCTCAAAGCCAACTGTTTGTGGTGCTTGTGTTTCTGCTCTCTTCCTTTCCAACAGTGTTGGTGGATGAACGGGGATAAACAACAGTTATCCTTCCACAAATATTCAGGTGATAATAAACTACTTCTGCATATACAGTACTGTAGTCTGAATTCATGTCTTGGGCAAAATGTCCTACTCTCTCTGTGTGAGTCTTTCTTTGAATATTGGCAATGTTAGTGTGCAGGTAGCATTAATATGAGTACATTGTTTGCATGACCTGTTATCCTACAACTTAATAACCTCTGTTTTTAAAGTTATAACTCAAAGAATCTCTTGGTTTGTGAGGGTGACTTTGGGAGCTTTCGTTCCTCCCCAAAGAAATGTTTCATTTCCCCAGGCAATACAAAATGATAGTAAGGCCGCACCTGGAGTATTGTGGACAATTCTGGTCTCCACATCTCAAAAAAGACATAGTGGAACTGGAAAAGGTGCAGAAGAGAGTGACTAAAATGATTACTGGGCTGGGGCACCTCCCTTATGAGGAAAGGCTAAAACATTTGGGGCTCTTTAGTCTGGAAAAAAGGCACCTGAGGGGGGATATGATTGAAACGTACAAAATAATGCAGGGCATGAGTAAAGTGGACAGAGGGACGCTCTTCTCCGTCTCTCAAAATACCAGAACTAGGGGACATCCCTTCAAATTGAGGGCTGGGAGAATAAGAACAGACAAAAGAAAATATTTTTTCACCCAGCGCGTTGTTAGTCTGTGGAACTCCCTGCCACAGGATGTGGTGATGGCACCTGGCCTGGATGCCTTAAAAAGGGGATTGGACAGATTCCTGGAGGAAAAGTCCATCCCAGGTTACAAACCATGATGGAGATGTGTAATTTCCAGGCTTAAAACCAGGGTACTTCAAGAACCAGATGCAGGGGAGTGGTATCAGGAGACAGATATCTCGTCTTGTGTTCTCCCAGACGCATCTGGTGGGGCCACTGTGAGATACAGGAAGCTGGACTTGATGGGTTTTTGGCCTGATCCAGCATGGCTCTTCTTATGTTCTTATGTTCTAATATTTCACAAGCAACCTTATTTCTTGCTTGTGAAATTTGGAATGCTGCAGAAACAGAATTTCTTTTTGTTGTTGGTTGTGATGGAGTCATTTTGCTCTCTCTCTCTCTCTCTCTCTGCCTTTTGGGGTTGCGATGCTTCATGCAGCATTTTAGTACTTTCTAATTACCTTAATAAAGATTGCTCTTTGGTGCTGATTAGTACACTGTTTCCTCATTAAGCAAGGTAATATTAGACAAGTGCCACTTGGGTGTCGGAGGAACTCGACTCAGCTGATCATTTCAAAGCAAGGTGTTATAATTGTGCTGTATTTTTGTACAACAAGATGTAGAACATGACTGCAAGACGCAGTCGTAAGTGGGAAGGTGTGATTCACTCTGAAGGAAATCTAACACAAAGGAAAAGCATCCTATTTTCCAACTGCTCTGTGCCTGAGTGGATGATGTCCTCACCAGTCCCATTTGTAAATTCTTTGAAATCTCAGGGCTTATACAATTAAAAGTCAGAAAAGTTGTGTAGAACAGAGAAACATTTGTGAATGTAGATATATAACTAGGAGAAAAGGAGGCTACTCATGATGATGAATTAAATTATGATTCATACAGGTGTGGGTTCAGCCCAAAGTAGACTAGAGCCAATAAATGGAGGAGGCATAACAAAAGTTGCAACTTAACATTTGTTCCACCAGTCAACTCTAAGGATGTAACAAATGCTTGCAAAATTCCTTCTTCTCATCAGTTTAGGGGCTGTTCAACTTGATGAAATACATCACTGAGGGATTCTCAAGCCCCCCCCCCCGAAGATTCCAAATGCTCGTTCCCCCTTGTTTAACTGTTGTTCTTTTCATGTGGCCTCCAATATATGGCAACCCTATGAAGCAGCAGTCCCCCGAATGTGCTGTCTTCAACAGTCTGCTCAGGTCTTGCAAACTGAAATATGGAGCTTCCTTTAGAGCAGGGGTGTCCCAACTTCGGCCCTCCAGATGTTTTGGACCACAACTCCCAGGATCCCAAGCCTACATTGCCAATGACAAAGGACTGTGGGAGTTGTGGTCCAAAACATCTGGAGGGCTGAGGTTTGGACACCACTGCTTTAGAGAGTCAACCCATCTTCTCTTTGACCTTCCTCTTTCCATGCTCCCTTCAATTTTTCCTAGCACTGTTGTCTTTTCTCATGATGTGTCCAAAGTATGACAATCTTAGTTTTGTCACGTTTGCCTCCAGAGACAGTTCAGGCTACTATTTACTCTATGACCACTTGTTCATCTTCCCAGAGGTCCAGTGTGTCCGCTAAACTCTCCTTCACCATCATATTCCAAACAAATCAGGTTTTTTTCCATGTTAGATTTCTTTGAAGCTGAGCTTTCACACTTTCAGATAGAGATTGGGAATACAGTGGTACTTCTTAAAAAAAAATTAATGCATTCTACGGGCCAATTGTTTTAAGAAAATTTTGTCTTACGAAACACAGTTTCCCATAGAAATGCATTGAAAATGAATTAATCTGTTCCAGAGGCTATGGGTCACTTCTTTTTACAAAAACTTTGTCTTGCAAAATGCAGTGTCCCATAGGAATGCATTGGGAATGGATTAATCCATTCCAGAGGTAGACTACATGGATACATGCGGAATGGTTTTTCATCTTGTGAAGCATCCTATTGGAATTTTTTTGTCATATGAAGCATGCCTATTTCTGGAAACTTTTACCTTCCTACAAATTTTTTTGTCTTACGAGCCTTTTGTCTTAAGAGGTGCCATTGTACAAGAGTATGGATGGTATTGTTTCCAGTAACATCTCCTTACACTTGATGATCCTACCCTTGCTGCCCTTCTTCTGATTGGCTGCAGTCTTTATTTAGATTTATGATTGAACCAAGGTGTACAAAATCTTTTAACAATTCCAATTTCTACATTGTCAATATTAAAGTTGTATAGTTCCTCAATAGTCATGAAGTTTGTTTTCTTAACATTCAGCAGCAGTCAGCACAGAACTGATGAAGCTGCTTGGATGAGCAGCAAAATGTTTCAGTCTCTCAAGAAGTCCAGTTGACTTGACTCAACTTCCAGATAAACTCACCTGGATGACTGAGAATCTTTGCAGACACTCTGCACAGAACTGATGTGCTTTCTCTTTAAGAAACAAAGCAAAGACTAATGTGGCAAGCACAGTTTGACTAGCTGATTGTGCTTCTAATAGTTGAAAACCCAAACAGCAGTGGAGACAGTTTTTGTACCATATGTGTGATTTGCATTGGATTCTTATTTGCATAAACAATCTGCACAAAAAAGTATCTTGGTTTCATTTTCTTTAATTTTTTTGAGTGCCATGAAATATCTTGCCCTCTTCTGAGATAGATAGAGTAATTGTAGCAAAACAATGTAGAGTAATTGTGTGAGTTTTTGCCCTCATCTGCAAGGATGTGGCAAGTCAGCATTTACATTTCTAGTATGTAGAGATGGGGCTAATAATTGGATATTGCTCTTGTCTTAGTGACTGGGGAAAAAAAACTTATTTAAACCATCCTTGAAGTAGAGCTTTTTCTATGCTATCTTGCCAGCCTCACCTTCTAGGATGCCTTTGGAAGTGCTCTTAGTTTCACTGATTACATTAGAATTCCTAAATCTGCCACTTTCTTTGCACTGCGTTTGTGAAGAAATTTGCGTATTTGGGAATGACACCAGTTACTAAGTAAATGAAATTCCCTGTCATTTCCACTGGATGAATTTAACAGGCTCACCTATATGAAGAAGATCACACTCTCTGTGCCTACCATATAGCTGTCAAACGGGTTGAGGAAGGTCATCATTTTTCACGAATGAAGGTATGCAATCTAGCAGTTAGTGATCACCTGTCAGGAACAAACCACTCCACGCAATTTAAAGCAAGCATTTGCTTTCCTTAAATAGTTTCCTGTAGTGTATCTCCTGATGAAGCACCACTCAATTCTACTTGGCTCAACATCACCACCCCCTCACCTAACTAACATGCCCATTTCTGGGGCACAATCTACGCAAGATATATCAACAAGTTGGAAAATGTCCAGGGAGCCATGGCTGAGTGACATTAGCTTTGAGACAAGAAGAGGTGTTATGGTATCTGTCATCATCACACAAGGAAATTCAACAAAACATTAAGAAGAGATTTGTAGTGAACGAAGCTGTTTGAGAGTAGAATGGACTTCCATGATTCATTTGGCTAGAAATTTCTAAGAATAAATTGGATGTTTGTCTCTTTCATTAAATGGGAGTTAATCTAGGACTGATTAGCCTTTATGCCCTTCAATATCTGCCTGGTGCCAACACTGATGACATTTCGGCGCCAGGTAAAAACCTTCCTGGTTTCTGAAGTTTTTTTAAACTAACAGATTTTGGGTCCTGGTGACAATTTTAGTGTTTTGTGTTTAAATGTTTTTATTGTTTTAATTGTCCATTGCCTTTTTGGCATTTTAACTGTTTTAACTCTTCATTTTAATTGTAAGCCACCCAGAGACCTTTTGGTAGTGGGCGGCATATAAATGGTATAAATAAATAAATAAATAAATAAATAAATAAATAAATAAACTCTATGAATCGGTGGTGCTACCACTCTGTAAGTTTTGATTAAATACTACTTGACATGGCTTCTTACCCTCTCTGTCCTTGAAATTGAGTGGCATGGTTTGCCTCTGAAATTCAGTGGTATAGATTTTGGGGACAATCTGCAGGTGGAGGGGTTTAAAATGAGCCCTAGGCTGTACAATTCACACCTGGATCTTAATGCAGATTGTATGATCTCCTCTTAAACAATGTTTAGTTCTGCTTAGGGCATCTACAAATTAAGAGAGCAGTGCAAGGATCCAGGAGCACAAGTTTGCGGAATCTTGTTTTCACCTTGTGTGATGTTTTGTGGATAAAATATACAGTGTGTCTGAAAAATTTACAAGCAACATAAAAAAAATTAAGTCAGGAAAGCTTTCTGTTTGTGATCCCCCCCTCCCTTTGCTTGTATATCAGTTATGCAAATAAAAAGTCTTTCCCATGTTGGCTGTTTTATTGGCAGCTATAAATGGTGCTGCTGGTTTTGTTTTGTTAGGTTGGAAAAACAGTGATAACCTTGTTATCTTGTTATGGCTGACCTTCCTGTTGAAGTTGATGGGACTGATGACACAACAGGTAATGTGGAGGGACAGTGCATTCATATTTAATGTGGACAGATAGGTTTGTTATAGAATCATGTAAAATGGCTTCTTACTTGGCACCTGTAGTGGCGGCTTCAGTTGGAAATGTATATGCTCAACTGTATCTTTCCTGCGCCAAGTTTAGAATGTCAGAAGGATGTTAAAGCGATAAGTAACATGGTCACACAGTATGTCTAAACCAGGCCTGCCCAAAGTCCGGCCCGGGGGCCAAATCTGGCCCTTCAGGCCATTCTGAGTGGCCCACGGCTGGTTGGCCTGCCCCTCCCTCCCCCTCCTTCGCCCCATGTTTTTTTTAAAAAAAAATCTTCTGCCAACACTGACACCACCGGGAAGCTTGAGGGGCTGGCTGGGCCATCCGGCTGGTGAGCAGAAGCTTGTGGGGCTGGGCGGGCGGGCAAGGGGGTGGGCCACCAGCACCAGCACCACTAGGAAGCTTGTGGGGCTGGGTACATGCACGGGAGGGAGCCGCCGCCACCGGCATCACTGGGAACCTTGTGAAGCTAGGCGCCTTCCTTCCTTCCTGCGGGTGGGGTTGCAAGGGGTCAATGGGTGGGGCTTATGGGGCAGTGGGTGGGGCTTGCAGTGGGGTGGCAGGGTTAGGGAGCAACCGGCCCCTGACACATTCTCAGCCACCAAATCTGGCCCTCCTTACAAAAAGTTTGGGCACCCCTGGTCTAAACCCAATACTTCAATTGTTTTTACTACCCTGAGATCAATTAAAGAAATATAGCCTTCTTTTCTTAGGGAAAGAGCTGTTAATAAAATGAAAGGTTTTTTCCAGGCTAAACCAAAAGAAAAAATAAGCAAAAGAAAAGAAAAAGTTTGCTGCATATATACAGTGGCACCTCAACTTACGAATTTAATCCGTTCCGAATGCATGGTTTTAAGTTGGACTACTCTTAAGTTGAGGGTACCTATCTAAAAAAAATTAAAAAGTTAAAAAATCAAAAAGAAAAAAAAGGTGATCAGACCGTATCTAAAATTTGTAAGGTGGCAGTTAAAATGCCAACAGTTTTCTGCTCTTAAGTTGAATTGCTCTTAAGTCAAGCTGCTCTTAAGTTCATCCACTGTACTGCCCTATAGTGATGAATAGGGGCATGGTGGCTCAGCAGAGTAAGGCTCCAAAAACTGCCAGCTGCAAAGTCGGCAGCTTGGCGGTTCAAATTCCGGGTGCCACACAGCGGAGCGAACTCCTGCTGATAACCCCAGCTCCTGCCAACCTAGCAGTTCAAAACCATGTAAAATGCAAGTATATAAATAGGTACTGCCATAAAAAGTGGGAAGGTAAAACAGTGTTTCCTTGCAGCCATGTCAGCCACGTGGCCGCGGACTTGCACAACACTGGCTCTCTTGCTTGAATACGGATATGAGCACCGCCCCTGGAGTCCGACACGACTAGAACGTATGTGGGGGGGGGGAACCTTTATCTTTTTACCTATAGTGATGAAAGCCCTCTCTGGATAGTTTATAATTCGATTATGCAAGCTGTAGATTGTGCCCCCAGCAAGCTCGGTACTCAGAGCAGAGTTCTGGTTGCAGGACTGCTGTTTAACCATTACACCAAACAGAGTAAGATGGAACCAAAACCACACCAAGCCATTAAACCGTTACAAAATCTACAGCTTACAAGATGTATCTACAGCGCTTCAGAAAGGAGGAGGGTGGCTATTTGGGTGTCACTGAAACAGAGGGCATGCCTCCCTCTAATGAAGAGGATTGTCAAAAATGATTTATAGGACAGCTCAGTGGGTTGGAGTAACAGCAGAGCCAGGGGTCAGAGTTTGATTCCTCGCTGTGTCTCCTGAAGGAGAGGGCGCCTCTGTGACCCTGAGCGAGTTGCTCACACCCAAGAGTAAACCACTCTCAAGCAATTACTGGCCAGAATTTTAGCACTTTCTCTTGGTATCACTTCCAGCGATGATTTGGTGCCAGTTAAGAAGTTGGTTGCGTTTCATGTCAAACAGCAGGGCTCCTTGTCCTGTTGCGTGCAGATCCAAGAGCCTTGGTTACAGGAAGTCTTTTCAAAGGCACTGTTGTGGGTTTCAAACCTCAGGGGTGGTTCCCAAAGGATATTGGATTTATGTGGATCAAGTGTACCGGGGATATTCAGCACTCTGAGCGGTGACCTGCAAAGGAAGAGATTTGTGATATTGAGGGTGGCTCATACTCATTTTATTCATGATGCCACATTCCCTGTCAGGAGGTTCATTGCAGCATTTTGCATAACTTGGAACTTCAGAACAGTTGAGGGCCTCTCTGAAACAAGCCAGTGATAAAAAGGATGAAGAAATCACAGCTTCAGAGGATCTGTAGTCCATAAAAACAGGATGCGGCACTCAAGTTATGGGACTTGCTGTCAAGTCAGACTTAAGTTGCACTGGGGACCTGACTCAGCCACCCCAAAAGCTTCAGACACAACTCATGATTCAGAACCCACTCACCCCCTTTTTTTGGGGGGGGACACTATGCTGGTTCATCCACTGGGCATCTTGAGATTAGACTATTGCAATGGTCTGGGTGTGGTGCCTAAAGAGCTAAGCAAGTATTTAGAAGAAATTGGAGTTGACAAAGTCACCATCAGTCAGCTGCAGAAAGCCACCTCACGGGGATCTGCTCGCATAATTCGCCGATACATCACATAGTCCTAAACGCTTGGGAAGTGTTCGACTAATGATTTGTAATACAAAATCCAGTATATTTAGTAGTAGTAGTAGTAGTAGTAGTAGTAGTAGTAGTAGTAGTAGTAGTAGTAGTAGTAGTAGTAGTAGTAGTAGTAGTAGTAGTGTTCCACTAAAAATGATGTCAGGCTTGTGTTTGGAGGTCTCATTGTTCTTTGCAAGAAAACCTCCTAAAAATTCAAATGCACATTGCATACCTCAGTCAGTTTCTATTTTTTGAGCATTCAGCTGACACATTCCTCTTTTCCTGTGTGCACATTTTAATTCTTATTTTGCACCCCCGGCCACTACTTTAAGCTGGGCTTAGTCTGGCTTGTATCAGCAAACCTTTCACTGGTAAGTAAGTAGCCCCAAGGGGGCTGAGGAAAGAGATAATATAGATTATACCCTTTGGCACAAGATAATTCTTTGTCAATTTGACTGTATTTTCCCCATAGGCTGAGATTGCAACATAGGAGTTGGCTTGTGCATTCGGCATCAGGAAAACAGGCAGCTGCTTCATGCAAGGTCAGGCTCTTAGTTCATGTGGCCAACTATGCTCTTCTCAGAACAGCATCATTGCTCCGTGAATTCAGTGACAGACAGAACTCTTTCCTTTCACAGTGATAAGATCTTTTTAATGTGGAGCCACATCGGAGCTTGGGAAAAGTTGCCTTTTGGTCATGGGGGGGGGGGCTTGGAGCAGAAAGTGGAATGTAGTCAATGAATTAAGCAATAAACACGATCCCAGTAAAAAAGGGAGGAGATACAATCACCAACTAAGTGAGAAAAGTCACATTAAAACATTGTAAGATTAAGGGAGCCGATTCATAGCACTGTCAGTTTTATCAGAATACTTCTGCATGACAGCTTTGCCAAATTAGACAGACAGAAACGGGGGGGGGGGGGGGCAGGAAGTAAGATCTGTGCAAAGCAGCCAGTCCCAATTAATCTGATGAAAGGCATTTCATTTCTATCTGGGCATGAGAGAAACCACAACACCTGGAGAATTCTGCACCACCACCACCACCCCTGGTAAAGACTTGTGTCAAATAAACTTGTCTCATGGAACCAACGTGTTTCAACATCAAGTTGTTTAATGGACACAGCTTTCAAGGTTCAAGTGCCAGCAGGCGGCGTTGTCTTTTTTAAGAATCAGATTTAAAAAGAAGCCTTGTTGGAACACATTTTGTGCATGTTCTGGACAGGATTTCATCCTCTTGTTATTAAAAACAAAACACCCACACAACAAACAACAACCACCCTAATTCACCTCAACCAAAACTCTGCCACAGCTGTTGAGATTAGATTCCTGTTCTCCCCGGCTGCAACCAGCAACTGACGTTCTGCTCCAAGTCAATAATCACACGTTGTAATAAAAGTGATGGGGCCTGAATTCTTTGTTTCTCCAGCTTCTCTCCTCTGCCGGCTTTCTTCTTCTCATGGCGCTCTTCTCCCCATCCTAATTCTCTTCTTCTGACAAACATATTTGCCTACTAGAGATGGGCATGAATCAGAAAAATAGGGACTCATTCTGATCCGTGATGTGTCAAGGTCAACGAATCACAAAAAATTGAATGTATGATTTGTTTCTGATGAATCAATGAATCAATCCGTAACTGTGGTTTTCACTTAAAAACCCTATAAAATGGCCTCCAAGGCACATAGAGAGACGAACTTAGCAGACAAGCTTTTTCTAATTCTCCCCCAGGATCACTCGAAGTTTGGTTAGGTTTCATGCCTCTGAAAGTATACATCCACAAAGTGCCTCCCCACAAACACACATTAGGAAAGTGCCCTTTAGAAACTGGTTAAGGAGAACCCAAACTCCACCAAATTTGTAGGGAAGAATCAGAAAAACAGCTTCCTGGAAGTTTGGTATCTTTCGATATCTGGGGGAACTTCCCTGGGTGAGCGGTTTTTTGGAGGTGCATAACTCGAACATCATAAATTCAATCTTCTCCAAACTTGGAGGGATTTTAGGGAAGTGTCAGGGGAAGCTGTTCTGCAAGGATGGTTTCTCTAGTTGTTTTGGGGTCCACTTTATTGCCCAATGGATTAATGAATCAAAAGTCGCTAAATATCCATCAGTTTGTATTCATGGGGGGTATTAATTCATATGAATATGAACTGATGCATTAGCATTTTTGGATGAATTTTGCAATTCATTTCTAATTCACGACCATCACTATTTCCCACTAATTTCCACCTTCTGCTTCTTTTCCCAATGTAGTCTTCAGGTAATGTTGTCTTTAGCCACTAGCTTAGTACTGACTACAAATATGCCAGAATTTACCTCACTCATGGTTATATTCTCCTCTGGCTACTAAATGCATTTTTTGAGAATTGAGTTGGTATAACAGAAGGTCTCTGTAATGCTGAATATACGGATTTGTGTAACATATAATTTGCTTTTTGCCCATTGAAAAGAAAGGGGTCGTTGGTCTTGGAGATATATTTTTAAAAAATCTTTACAAGGGATAAGTGTGCAAAGAAATAGTAAAATACATCAGATTCAAGGACCCTCAGAAACTCAGTCAGATGCAAGTAAGTGAGCACGACAAGGGTTAACCAGTTTGGTTATTTAAAAAAATGTTTTCCCTAGTCACTAGCCACCTGCTAGGGTGCAGAACCATACCCTTCGGGGACATGCATCTGAATGAATTTTTGACATCACAGTCACATCAGTTCAGCATTCTCCTGTCAGCTCTCAGTTCTGATTAACTTTTTCCTGAATTGACAGCTGCTACTGAAATTGCTGAGGTGGCAATTTAGACGGCGTGCTTAGCAGAGCATGGTTAATGCTTTTTATCCTCGTATTTGTCCCAGGGCAGAAATGCAGGTCAGAAATGAAGTGACTGGATGGGCCTTTTGCTTAAAAAAACACAACTCCTTTCCAGTGGGTGATAATATTTGGAAATTAACCAGCACTCTGGCACAAAATCTCAGGCTATTAGAATCAAACTGATAGATACTATTTTAGAAAGGGTGAGGGGTAGTAATCAAAATTCTTACCAACATTAGGTCAAAGTTTGCAAATGTGGCAGCAGAACTCTGTTGTGTGAAATAAGCAAATGCGTCTTGTACTTGTGAGGGTTGTGAAGAAGACTAATCAGAATCTATGTTCTCATTGATTTCATGTTTTCTTGAAGAAGCAAAGCTCCCAGCACAGCAAGGTCAGCAAGACTGGTTGTCCTTTTTAAAAAAGATACAAACAACCCATCCAGTGCTTCTGATCATTTGAAACCCACATACAAACAGCAGCAATGATTGTAGTTTTGGGTCATTGATACAGAATGCACAGAATGTAGCTTGGACAAGATGAATCATTTGGTCCAAAATTGTTCGGCAGTTACCATAAGTATTATGTCCCCTTCCAGCACAAAAACAATTATGTTTTATTTGTATTTGTAGTTTTTACAATTCTTCATCTTTGCCTGCCATGAATAATTAATTAATTAATTAATTTTTGGATTTATATACCACCAAGTTTAATTCAAAGGACAACTCCAGGTGGTGTACCAGTTAAATCAATAAAATAAAAACAACATTTTACATATATTAAGTAAACATAATAAGCACATAGAACAAACAAATCATAACAGGGAATCAGGTAGTTGATGAGCAACATGCAGCACTGCCAAAAGCCTCACGGTAGAGGCAGGTCTTCAAATTATTCTTAAACATTACCAGAGATGGAGGCAAACAAAAATCAATTGGCAGTTTATTCCAAAGAGCAGGGAGAGTCATTGAGAAAGCCCAGTTTCCTGTAACAGTTTTTGGGGGTTCCCTAGAGGTGGCTACCCTAAGTGCCAACATTAAAGAAGATCTAACTGGACAGGCATTTATTAATCTAAGGGACAGGTGCTCCATCATATATTCAGTTTTGTTCTCTTCCATATCCACATGTAAAAATTGTCATTGTGAAATTATTGGACTGCTGCAGAAGGCAAATTTATGGTCAAAACATGTTTGGACTTGTATACGAGTATTTCGTGTTTGTTTATTTTAGAGATGCATTAAGCTGCTTGCTTTTAATTTTGTGGCCATCAAATTTATTACTCGTATTTGCAAACTGTTTGTGCAATATATTCATTTAAGGAGGGAATAAATATTAATAATGGTGT
This sequence comes from Phrynocephalus versicolor, assembly GCA_023846285.1. Lineage (NCBI taxonomy): Eukaryota > Metazoa > Chordata > Lepidosauria > Squamata > Agamidae > Phrynocephalus > Phrynocephalus versicolor. The sequence continues at coordinate 3,108,051 of JAHTLZ010000280.1, read as the reverse complement.
GCTGTTAAGTCAATGCTGGCAACCCGTTTCAAGGTTTTCTAGGTAAAGACTGCTCAGAAGTGCTTCTGCCATTCCCATCTATTGGGGGCACTCTTGGACTGTGCAGCTTACCCAAGGCCACACAGGGTGGTTTTTCTAGGATGCACAGTGGAGAACTGGATTCCCATTTGCTTGTCTGCCTCACAAGGTATCTTGATATCTTGGGCGTGTAACAAGGCACTGGAGGTGCTCAAGGTTATGGTTTTTCAAGGCAGAGACTGAGAGTTTGAAACAAAGCTGAAGTTTCCAAACTGACATGGCGAGAAAACCTTTCAGATGCTGCTGGATAGCAAATCCCAGAATCTCTGATTCATAGAATCATAGAATCATAGAGTTGGAAGAGACGTCAATGGCCATCCAGTCCAACCCCCTTCCATGCAGGAACCCCCATCACAGGACTCCTGACAGATGGCCATCCAGCCTCTGCTTAAAAACCTCCAAAGAAGGAGACTCCACCACCCTCTGTAGCAGCATATTCTTCCTAATGTTCAAATGGAATCTCTCTGGTTTGACCAGAGAAGAATAGAGTGGTACTATCACTTCCCTTGATCTGGAAGTCCACCAGGTTCCCTTGAAATCCCTTGATTTTTGGTGCACCTGGCTAGAAATGATGGAAGCTGTAGCCCAACAGTGTTGAAAAGGTGGCATGTTCCTCACTCCTCCTCTACAAGAATGTGGAAGCTGATTGCCATCCCCAGATTGACACCTGTCTTCTTATCTCAAGATGGAACTGCTGGATGGCTCAGTTGTTTAGGTCTCCGGCCACAGAGCCAGAGGTTGGGAGTTTGATTCCCCACTGGGCCTCCTTGACATGGACTTGATGTTCCTCAACACTCCAGATGTTTTTGGACCACAACTCCCAGAATTCCAAGCCTAGATTGCCAGTGACAAAGGACTGTGGGAGTTGTGGTCCAAAACATCTGGAGTGCCAAAGGTTCACCACCATTGCACTATAGCACCTGCTCCAGCTCTGTGGTTCTAAGATGAAGATGAAGATGATTTTGCTACACAGCAGAGGTAGGTGACCAAAGACTTCCAGCTAATTTTGGCCTACAGTGCCCATAAGCCTTCCTGACCAAGACCAATGGGAGGTGCAGTCCTAGAGGGCCCATGAGTGCCTGCTTCTCTCTGGGGTTTCATAGCTTTACAGTGATCACTAAATGACCAATCATCTCTCATAATAACCTGTGCCTAGTGGATTCAGAGGTCTAGGTTTAAGCCCCTGCACTTCTTTGGGGTACCTTTAGCCCAATGTTCCTGTCACATTTGATGCATTCAGACAGTTCTGCTCCTGCTGATCTTCTACCTGACAACCATAACAATGATTTATGGTTGGAGGACGAGTGTAATGGAATTCTCTCTCAGATACCCTGTTCTACAGAGGTTTTCCCCCAATGAAGCATGATGCTTGCCCGTGTCTTGGCGTTAAGGGTCTTGTAAATGCAGACAATACCAGTTAGATGACCACTGTTGGCATGCTTTTCTAATGCCCTGTGTGACACATGGCTCCCATTATGAGCACTGGGTCTCTTCTCTTCCTGCAGCTGAGACATTTTAGGAAGCACTTAGACCAGAGCAGACGGAGGGAGGGAAATGCTCTGTTAGGCAATTTTGGGGTGGGGTGAGGTGATATCAAGGAATCCAAGAATAAAACACCTTGCACACTTCTCCCTCCCAGCTACCTGACCTAGTTTGTTCAATAGATACAATTTCGCACAAAATTTGCTAGATAACAGCTGAACACACACCATTATAGTTAAGAGCTATATCAGCATATTCTTTATAAATGGCCTCTTTCTCCCAGCTTTCCCCAGACATGTCTCAAGTAATTTTTCTCTAATGATCCTCTCTGACATTCTTAATGGTGTTCTGAAGAGTGTGTGTGTGTCCTTTCCTTGGTACTGTGGGATGACTTTGTTTTCTTTGGGAATTCATTTTCATTTCTCATCTGATTTTTTTTTTGGGGGGGGGATGGCCCTGAAAGCAAAAAAAGGTCAGCAGAAAATGAACTGGGTGGGCTTTTCTTTCCCCCTTGTCTTTTTCTTTCCTTCTTTCTTTCTTTTGAAGAGAGCATGTTATGGGTTTTCAGGGGAAAGGTGTTCAAAAATCAGGCCCCTCTGAGCAAAGTCCTGGAAACAAGACTCTCTCTAACATACGCACCTGTCCTCCTCCTCCTCCTCCTCTCCAAAATGGTTTTCAGCCCCTTTGGCAACCCTGCACTTCTCTTTGGGGTGGCAGAGACACGCGCATGAGGGGCATAAAACTAGAGGGAGTGTGAGCCGACCGGAACACATTTTGCTATCTAAGTCACAGCAGCAAATGATGCCTCTTCCACTTATGGGGCCCAGTGCCCACAGCCAGAAAAAAGCTATCTCTGTGTGCAATGCAGGAAATTTCAAAGCTTCTCTTGCAGGAGGACTATTTGCCTTTTCACACGACCCCTAAGATCCACTGGCCACTTAAATTCGGACCAGAGATCTTGGGGGTTCGTTGCTCTTCCTGCGTCTGCACCCCTCTGCACTTCCTTGCTCCTGCCTGTGTGAGGGGAAGGAGAAAAAAAGAGAGGAAAAATGCAGGCTCACCTCCGAAGCCACCCCGTCATCGTCCTGATTCCTTCTCTTAAAGGGGCGGGAGGCAAAAAAAAAACCCCAAACAGAAGCGAGGAGAGCCCGGCACTCACCAGATTACATCTGGATCTGAGGATTTTCACCCTCCGAGAGCAGGTACATGAAAAGTGCGCTGGGACGTGCTTAGGTGGGCGTGGTCGCACTTAATTTCCTGCAAAGTCCGGAGCTGGTGGGGAAACAATTGTAAGCTCCGGAGCTGGCAGCCATTTGCGGCGGAGTTTAGGGGTCGTGTACAAATATCCTATATTAGCAAAAAAGCAAATACCTGTTCTGTTGCGACACCCAACCTTTCCTGCCTGAGGCATTCACCTCCCTTCCCTAATAACTGCTGTGAAAATGGAGAACTGAGGCTGTTTCATCTGGGGAGAAGACCCCCAAGGAGGTCTTCAGGCCATAAGTCTGTGAAGGTCCTCAGTCATCCAGGTGGGTTTATTTGGAAGTTGAGTCATCTGGAAGTTGAGTCAGTTCAAGTCTCTCAAGAAAAGAAGTCCAGTTGCCATGACTCGACGTCCAGATTCAGGCCATAAGGAATTCACACAAAGGGCACCGTTTCCTGTCCACCCCCTTTACTGTCCTGGCCACTTCCCATTGTCTGGAAAGGGTGGTCTTCCAAAGAGGTGGGTCACTCACTTACACTGCCTTTCCCTTCTTCTTTCAGAAATATTGCAGGCTTTTGAGGAGGATAGCAGGAACAGAGAGAGGATAATGGTACAGTGGTACCTTGTATAACAGACAGCTTGTATAACAGAAAATTTGTACAACATAAAAAATTCCGGAGATAGGGGAAATTTGCTTAACATAATTGCCTATGGGGAAAATCCGTACAACATAAAAATGGGATTACTCTGCTTTCAATGCATTCCTATGGGAATTTGTATAAAGGAAAATTTGCTTAACATAATTTCATTTGGAACGAATTAATTCCTTTATACAAGGTACCACTGTATTTTCCACCTCCTTTGTGCTAATATTGACTTGTCCGAAGACATGAGTGGCAGAAGTAGTAGTCCTCTTTATGACATGACTTGCACACAAATGATACGGTTTCTCAAAGGAAAGCCTGAATTGCTTGGCAAGACAGTCACGGCTGCCAGTTACATATCTTGGATGGGGATTCAGATAATTGATAAGGTAGCACTGAACTGTGGTGGGTGCTTTGAGAATGTCCATAAATTGGTAAAGTTTAACAGGATACAGTGAGAGGCTCAACACTAAGGGATCACTATGTTTTGGTCCATTGTATTGGGTTAGGGAAAGAGGACCCGAGTCAAATTTCATTACTAAGGGAGCTGACCAATTTAGTTGCTAGTCCACGGAGTGATCTGAAATTAAAAGAAGCAGGATTTTTGCTTTTGCAAAACTTATAGAATTATGCAAATATGACTCATAGTACAGCCGAAGGGCAGTGGTGGTGAACCTTCGGCACTCCAAATGTTTGGACAACTCCCAGAATTCCAAGCCTGTATTGCCAATGACATAGGACTGTGGGAGTTGTAGTTCAAAACATCTGGAGTGCCAAAGGTTCACCACCACTGGCCTAGGGCTTGAACAAAAGTTTTTTTTTTTAAAAAAAACTAAACTAAAATCACCAAAAAGCCTCAGCAGAATTTCTGAACGCTGTAGACCAATATATATATTTTTCTAGACCATATCTTAATCCGTTTTACTGAAAATCATACATAGATTCTCTGTAAAATGGATCAACCACATCAGTGTTCAATTGCAAATGACACATTGATCCATTTTACAGATATTGTGATATTTTTGGTTACTTCCCATGCAATGCCTTGGACTTGGTGTCCATGAGTACGTGCTGGTGACCTGAATTTGTTGTCTAGAATTCAATGGGAAAACGGAGCCAGAAAGGGCTGTAAAAATGTTTATAGTTCAGATATCTTTTGCAATCCAAATTTGTGGTTATATACAATCAGTCACTTACTTTGCACAAAGAGCAAAGTGCTTCAGGGACTTTTCTTACTATAACTTGGTTATTCTATTTTTTACGCCGGTGGCTTCTACTTGCCAAGAGAGACAACAGGGAGATCCTGGTCAGCTGTCAGCTTCCTAATTCTGTCCAAAATATGCAGCTGTTGAAAATCCAGATGTTTTTAAATTACATTTCAGCATGTTGTCTCGCTTTTATGGCACATCGTTACAATAACCAGCCCAATAAAAATTAAAGCACAAACTGTTTTGGCTTCTAAACCCAATGAGCCTTTAAAAAGAGGACAGTTATCTTAAATAGGAATGTAGAATACCTAATTATCTTGGCAACCAATTGCCTTTTCTTCTTCTTCAAAATTTTGTGTTCTGCTGTGCTTGTGGAATCTGAACTGGAGACTTTTTCTGTATAGGTCATCTAGCATATGGAATAGTCCATTAGATTTCTGTTGACTTTCACCTCATTACAATGGATAATGCAACTCTATAAAGATCATATTCCCAGTATTATTTAATTGGTTGAATATCTTTACCTTTTGCCAGAACCACTCTTATGCATGAATGATGAGTTAAATCCATGAGGTTTCATTTTCTCCCACATTCAAATTTTACGAATGTAGGTATAATCTATTCAAATATGAACTAAAATGAAAAATCCCTAGCCATATCTAATGGGTATCTTGGTTTTTGGTATGTGGGAGGGGAGAGTTTGGAGTTCAGTAACGGAGAATGTTCACCACCTCATGAAACAATAATTTCCAGGCTTCCATGACAGATGCCATGAGATTCCATGTACAGTACTATCCAAGTAGTTGTGGTGTCAAAATAAACCATGGTTTATTGCAATGGAAATGACCCTTGCTTATTCTCAGACTTGCATTTTCACCTCCCCCTTCGACATGTCTATCGGGCTGAACTCAGTAGCGTAGTCTTCAATCCACTTTCTGAATCTAAGGGATTTGCTTATTTCATGCTCACTAGAGAGAACAAAAGCTTTCAAAATCTTTATTTGTGTAGGTATAATTTTTGCTTTTGGGGATTTTTATTTTTATTTTTTACTTTTTGTGAAATACTTTATGTGCAAATAACCAGCTTTTCCTCTGAATACAACATCCACCGCCACCCATTCTGCCAACCTTATTCATTATTTTGCTGATGTTGCTACTGATGGATCTTGTGCAAGAGCAGAAATTCTCACAATGGTTTGTTTGTTTGTTTGTTTGTTTGTTTGTTTGTTTTTGTACTTATTAACTGCCCGATTTTCCTTCAGGAACTCTGGGCAGTGTACAACAAATTGTTAGAAGGCAACTTGACCAAAAGAAAACAATCCACGAACAAGATATATCATAAAAAAGAGGAAAAAATATGAAAACACAACACCAACACCCATATCGACAAACACAAACTCTGGCAAGAAAAGTTTGGGGCAAACAATACAAACCAATTAATCCCCACCCCTTCAAGTTTTTGCATTCTTATTGTTAATTAATCCCAACTTATATGACCATTCAAATCAGCACCAACTGAACTTTGCCTTGTTTGAAAGAAGCAAACCAAACTCCTAATTTGGCTCATTTCAATTGATGAGAGTGAAAATTGTTATTTGGATTTCATTTCTGTTGAATTGAGTTGTTTTTTTCTGAATGTGGTTTGTATTTTTTTTTTTGCCCATTTGGATGGCACAATAGTAATTTCCTGGTTGGTTCAAAGTGAAGTGTTCAAAACACATCCTCCTACTTTCCGCTGGAATTGGGAAAAGGAGGTGAAGAAAAAGAAACCTGAATGTCTACCTAGGCTTATTCCCTTTACGGTACCTTCCTTGTGATGTCTCAGTTAGGAATGGAATTGCGGGCTTTGAACTGTTCAATGAGAATCATGTTTTGAAACCTACTGAAGCTTGTTGTTAGATAAAATGCATCTGACTTTGAGAGTTCACGCATCTGCAAGCTTTCCAGGGAGCATTTTTAGAAAATAATGTGCCTGTTTCAAAAACAGCACATGCCTAAAACATTCACACATGCATGCTTTAATAGGAGAAAGTGTGATGATGAGGGGAAACGTGCACATTATGTGTAGGAAATGCATTCCATTCCAATCTTAGAAGACAAATCCTTGCAACACAAGGGAAGGGGAAGGTTCTAAGGAACTCCATAAAATTGCAACACTGAGATTGTCAGTCACTAGTCTGAAGGCAATGTGATATGCTTGGGTAGCAGTTGTTGTTATGCGCTGCCCAATTGCTTTCAACTTACGGTGGTTTATGAATGAGCAATCTCCAAAATAGTTCAGTTTGGCTCTTGTTGATTCCAGCCTGTGGCTTCCTTTAGAGAATCAATCCATCTCGCAGTTGTCCTTCTGTCCTCCTTTCCTGCTGCCTTCCACCTTTCCCAGCATTATCGTCTTTTCCAGGGAATTCTGCTTTCTCTCAAGTGCCCCAAAGAAGACAGCCTCAGTTTCAACATTTCGGCATCCAGAGATATATCAGGCTTGATTTGCCCTAGCTTCCCCTGATCCTTGTTTGTCCTTCTAGGAGTCCGAGGTCTCTGTCTGCAACACTCTCCTTCAGTGCCACAAATTGTTTCCCTAAAATCAGCGACTGATTAGTGCGCTTCCATTGGAGAGAAAAAAGGAAACCAATGCCAGCCTTTTCCCTGGCGTATAAGCCAGGCATGTCAAAACTTTAGCCCTCCTGATGTTTTGGACCACAACTCCCAGAATTCCAAGCCTGTATTTCCAATGGCAAAGGTGTGGGAGTTGTGGTCCAAAACATCTGGAGGGCCAAAGTTTGGACATGCCTGGTATAAGCTGTCTACATGCAGGGACATTTTTTTTTTAAGGAGGCGAGGTTATTCAGAGCCATGCCCCTGAAGACCTGTAACGTATTTCTGTTTCAATGATTTAAAAAAAAGGAGTTTGCTTTTGTATCTACACCCAGATATCAGCATCTGGGATTGTACACACATCTGTATCTGATTGATCCTCTTTCTTTTTTTCTTTTTTTTCGGTGATGCAGAAGTGGCACCGGTGACTCAGTGATGCTGGAGACGGTGTAGTTGCTCCTTCATCACCTCTCACCACTGAGCATGTCTTTTATGAATCTAGGTGAATCATTTTGTTTAATGATTTAGGATGATGGCTCCTGCACAATAGAGACAAAGGTTTAAACAGCAGTTTCTTAGATGAGACAATAGTAATAGAAAAAAAAATGTGTATATCTTCCATTGCCTTGATAAAATGAGAAATCGTTTTTGCTGATGCACACACACACACACACACACACATTGTAGTGCTGCTATTTATTCTCCCAGCATAGGTTTAGCAGTCCCAGAAGACTGCTGGATTCCCTGGTGGGATTGATAAAGGCATATCCAGCCTTAAGCCATTTCAGTGTCAGGATAGGTTTTGGTTGTGCTCATTGTAAATTTCTCTTCTGCTTAATCTGGGGCACCTGGAAGGAGCCACTGCCTAGGGCATCATCTTACAGTGGCTTCTAATACCAATTTAAGACATTTCCGACTAGTAAAGAAAGTGGCTACTGACATGCAAGCTCCCCCTCACGCACACACTCCGCTGCCCTGCATTGATTAAACTCTCTTAAGCCCTGGGTGCAAACCTGTTGCCTCTAGGAAGGAAGTCTTCCAGCAGGACATGGCTGATGAACTTCGGTCACAGAGTCAGTCCATCTAATCCTGTATTATCGACTGTGACTGGCAGCAGTAGCTCTCCAGGGTTCTGGGCAGGATCTTATCCTAGTTTTATCTAGAGAACTCTGGTACAGGAAAAGGAAAGGCCCCCACACCTGTGGGTTCAAGATCCATGGTTTCACATATCTACAGTCTAAAAAAAAATGTTATGCATAGCACTTTATCTGGCATCCTCTAGTGGCCAGTTTTGATAATGCATGTTAAAATATTTTTTGGGTTGGAAAAGTGGGGATCATCTTATGCACGGGGGGCATGGGGGCATCTTATAGACAGGGGAATGTGATATTTAGCATTTGCTATTTCCTGTGGATTTCTGTATCTGTGGGGGTGGAGGTGGAACCATTCCCCCGCAGATACAGGTGTTCTACTAGATTCCCTTGCTGTCTCTTATTCAAGGTCTAGGCAGGCCTGAAGAGTTTAGCTTCTAAAATCAGATACAATGGGTGTGTGTCAGGGTTATATGAGTGGTAGACGATTCCATCAGCCTCCCTGAAGCTGGTGCCTTCCTCCAGATGTTCTTCAACTGATGCTGTTTGGGGATGATAAGATCATCTTATCTATCTATCTATCTATCTATCTATCTATCTATCTATCTATCTAT
>JAHTLZ010000280.1:3075519-3099129 GCA_023846285.1 Phrynocephalus versicolor | reverse complement strand
TATCTATCTATCTATCTATCTATCTATCTATCTATCTATCTATCTATCTATCTATCTATCTATCTATCTATCTATCTATCTATCTATCTATCTATCTATCTATCTATCTACATATTTATTTACATTTGTGTCCTACTCAACTAGTAGCAAGGCTACAATTCTAAGTGGCTAACAGAAGGATACATGGTCATAAACAATAACAACAACAGTGAAAAACCATGTTCCAGACAAAGCAAGAAGCCCAAAAAGAAAAAGAAAAAGAAATGAATGGCAGGCTGACAGCAAAAGGGATAAATAATATTACTTGATTAGGGGCAAATTATTGAAAGGCTTGGGAGAACAACCAGGTCCTCAGTTGCCTCCTAAGGTCCAGGCCCAGGAGAGATGGGGCCAATCTCCCCCCCCCCCCAGATGGGAGGGAGTTCCAAAGTCAATCAGCCACCACTGACAAATCCCGATTTTGAGTGACTGATTTTGGGGTGGCCATATGGAGCCTCCTGATATGAGAGGTGCAGGTGGGACAGGCAGATGTTTTGAGGGAGAGGTTTTCAGGCAAGTAGCCAGGCCCTAAACTGCCTTAAACCAAAAGGAGCCCCGTAGCACAGTGGTTAAATGCCTGTACTGCAGGTAAAACTGTGCTCACGATGTGGGGTTCAATCCCCAGTAGCGAGTTCAAGGTTCACTCAGCCTTCCATCCTTCCAAGCTCGGTAAAACGAGTACCCAGCTTGCGGGGGCGGGTGAGCAATGTGTAGCCTGCATACTGTAATTAAAACTGTAAACCTCCCAGAGACTACTTGAAGTGGTATGGGGTGGTATATAAGCAGAACACTTTGCTTTAATTGCTTTTTTTAAAAAAATCACATGAGCAGCTAATAAATGGAGGCAGCCACAAGGTTAGGAAGGCAGAATGCAACACAAGAATGGTTTAGCTTGTTGAATTCAAAATCCCTCGATCAGGTAGACATATTCCTTTCTCTGAGTGGGCAAGCCAGAGAAACATAAAGGTTGTTTAAATTATTTAAAAATTTCTTAAAAGTGTCTTTTCAATCGCAGGCATGTCGTAACACTCAGCTTCGTCTGTGTTCTGTTTTTTGGTTCCGTCTTGGAAAGAGCGGAGTAGAAAATGTGAATAAAGAGGTAGAACAATATTTTGTGCTGACCCTCCTTGCTCTCCTTTCCTTTCGGAAGTCCGTACAGCAACTGTGGGAGCTAAGTAGGTCAGTATAACAATCACTGTGTTGTAGACAAAGGCCTGAAGTACCAGACTCTGTTTACCGTATTTTGTCACTTTTGTTAGGTAGAGGAGATTTGAATGTTGTTGTTGTTCAGTTGTGTCAGACTCTTCATGACCCCATGGACCAGAGCTCGCCAGGCCTTCCTATCTTCCACTGACTCCTGGAGTTTTGTCAAATCCATTTTGGCTGCATCGATGACACCGTCCAACCATCTCATTCTCTGCCGTCCCCTTTTCCTTTTGCCTTCAATCTTTCCCAGCATCAGGGACTTTTCCAAGGAGTCCTCTCTCCTCATGAGGTGGCCAAAGTACTGGAGCCTCAACTTCAACATCTGTCCTTCCAGTGAACATTCGGGGTTGATTTCTTTCAGGATGGATAGGTTTGATCTCCTTGCAGTCCAGGGGACTCTCAAGACTCTCCTCCAGCACCACAGTTCAAAAGCATCAATTCTGCGGCAATCAGCCTTCTTTATAGTCCAGCTCTCACTTCCATACATTGAATGATTTGAATGAGGAGCCCCTTAACTTGCTGTTAAGAGTGAGTGTGTATCTGCTATTTAAAGGCATATCCAGACCAAGTCCTTTCTAAAGCTAAAGCCGCCATTCTCAATGAGGGCTGTATGATCCCCTGGCGATGCATCTGTTCATGTTGCATCCTTTTTTGCACAAAGCACAAGGTGTTCCTTGTTTGATAGGAGATCCTGGAATCCAAGAAGGGCCATGCCCAATGTTCCCTCTGGGAACACCACACTGGAACCACATGGTGGCAGCTGAGGTCCCATTGTGGATGCCGAGAACAGTGGATATGCAAACCCTTTATACTGCACAGTCTCTGTTACCTCCCAGTGGCCAGTTCTGGTAATGCATCTTGGAAACACACATTTCTCTGTGCATGTGTGTGTTATATAATATTTTCGGGCAGTGGATAGTTGAAGTCAGGGGTACTGATCCTGCAAGTATGGTGGTCCTTCAGTACTATATTTTGCATATTCTTCCCCAGTCTATTATAGCATCTCACCAGATGAGCAGAGGGTATATAGGCAGCTACCTCATCTTGTGTCAGCTACTGGTCGGTCTAGTTTAGTACTAGGGATAGGCAAGAAATGGAAAAAAATGTATTTTGTTTCATCCCCGTGATTTGTTTTGTTTTGTTAGAAATGATTTTTAACAAAAAAATTGTACAAAAGGAAGCAGTAATGAACCAATTTGTTACGCTATTAAACACAACAAATTTGGTACCTCTAGGACCTAGGGGGGCTGTTTTTTCTGCAAAATGAATCAGTTCATTATAAATAAAAAAAGCCATTTCATTTTGTTAGTACATTAGATCGGCGCTTAAATAATTCAAAGGCAAGGTGAACCCAAAGATGAGCACAAGTAATATCCATCACTCAGTCTTATGGATGTCCCTGCCTATGATTCAGACAAGCAGAAAACATATCCAAGTAACAGGGCCTAATGGGATAAAGAACTGCAAGGGCCTGGAGCAGCGGACTCAACTTCTGGGAGGCCAGCATGGTGTAGCAGTCAGAGTGTTGCACTTGGAGTTGGGAATAGGATGGGGCTATCTGATTTCTTCAACTACAAAACCCATGATACCCCATTCTGGGAGTTCTACTTAACAGATCGAGAGACACTGTATGGACACTTCACCTGGAAGGCACTGAGGCTGAGCTGAACCGAGATCAGTGATGGCGAACCTTTTAGAGACCGAGTGCCCAAAATGTGATTCAAAACCCACTGATCTTTTGCAAAGTGCCAATACAGCCATTTAACCTGAATATGGGTGGCTGTGAAGGGGCAATGTTGGGTGCCTACAGAAAGGGCTCTGAGGGCCACCCTTGACACCTGTGCCATAGGTTCGCCAACTCTGGCCTAGATTCACCCAGATTTCCTCTTCCTGCTCCAGTGAACCGATGGAGCTTTCTTTCTGAACAAAATGGGGGGGGGGGGTATGGGATTTGTAGGCCAAGAAATCAGAAAATCCCATCCCTTCTTGGGAAGCCTAGGTTCAACTCCTTGTGTTGCCATCAAACTCACCAGGACAGTCACAGTCTCACTAGTTTGTCATGACTCTAAAAGTTGAGGAGCCACCCTGAGCTCAGTGGAGGAATGTCAGGACAGAAATATAACAAGCAAGCAACCAAACAAATAAAGTGGATGTCTCAAAGGGATGGTTAACGAGCTATGAGAAATAAGTTGTAAATAATTAAAATCTTCTGTGAGCCTAGACTCTAGAGCATCTGCCAGCAAAAAGAAACTCCCCGTGTTTTCTTTGCATGATCTACTGACTTCCAACCAACATCTGTTGAAGTGGGTAATTCTCCCATGTTTATATATGTATCAACCATATATTCTGCCAATATTATCCCATTCTGTCACTCTGGAGATAATGACTCAAAGTATTTGTTCACCCTTGGATAAGGCAGGCTGCTGAAGAGATATAATTATTCTTACATTTTAGAAAAGGGAAGCCTTTTTTGCTATAAAGTTCATCTGCCCTATTTCAGGTGTTTCAACACCTTGAGATTTTTAAAATGGAACAACAATGAGAGTGACAAGGTTTCTAATCCCATCTTTGCACTCCAATGTGTGTTGCAGAGTGCTGAATTTTTAGCTCAATTCCTTTGGCTGTGCAGCAAAAGAGCGGGGATTTTAAAAGCCTATTAGCTTCACATTTTCCAGAGGGGACCACCCATTTTGTCACTTATTGGCATGTATAGTCTAAGTAAATCTCTCCAAAACATTAGTAGGAGGAAGAATAAAAAGCTTTCATTACTTACAGTTGGACAGGTCAAACAGCAAATTGACAAATACGGCTGCCTGGACAACAGACTCTAGAGAGGGAAAGTAGCTCAGCAGGAAGGGAGTTCAGCTGCAGGGAAAGATCCATTGGTTATTTCTGGGTGGATTGACAGTCATCCCAGCCCAGTGAAGTCCCTCCCACCCAACCTTCTAAAAGCAGCATTCAAGGTTGCAAACACTCCAACAAAGAGTTCCCTTTAATCTCAATCATTCCTCCTCCTTTACTTTATTATTTGCCCCTAACTGAAAACCCTAGAGCAGGGGTGTCCAAACTTTTTGCAAGGAGGGCCAGATTTGGTGAGGTGAAAATGTGTGTGTGGAGTGATCATTCAGTCCTTTTGGCCCCCAGGCCGGACTTTGGACAAGCCTCTAGGACATGCAAGGAGGTGGGGAGGATGCTGCAGCAACTGAACCAGGGGAAGGTAGGCCGGGCAAATGGCTGGGGGGGGTGGACAGAGGCAGAGAGGGCAGGAAAACCATAAAACTGCAAACTGATGTCTCTCTCTGTCTGGTATGGGGAGGGGCCAGCATGCATGACAGACTGAGCAGGTAGGGAGAAGAGGCTGCGGGCCACTCAGAATTTAAAAATGGGCCGCATTTGGCCCCGGGCCTGACTTTGGACATGCCTGCCCTAGAGATTGAAGTTATTCCCACAACAGGGTGCATAACATTCAGAAAAGAGTCTAAAATGCAGATAAATTCTTGAGAAAAATATGTATTACCCATTTTTGCTAGAATTGATTAGTGATTTTCTCTCAATATGCCTGTGCAGAAGTTTGGAGGACTTAACTCCAGTGAACTGAGAGGAAACTTTTAATCTTAGCCTGCGGACACTGTGATAGCTGCATCCTGGCTTATTATCTTCCTCACCGTGTCCTAATGGGGATTTTGAGTGAAGCGATGCATCCAGGTTACTTAAAATGAGAACAGCGCCAAGTGCCTCCCTTGAGTGCCTGATGCGTCATGGATCAAGTGTTGGACTGGATCTCAGGTTCAGATCCCTGCTTGCTCACAGAAACTCACTTTGGGTTCGCAATGCCTTTGCACATTTTGCATATCTCAAAAAAACCCTATTAGGGTCGCCATAACTCAGAAGCAACTGGACAGCACATAACAAGCACCACCAGTTCCCTGTGAGAACGACTAATTGTGCTGAAGAGTAGACCTTCTCTGTTATCACCGTGTGCCAAGGGGTAGTGGGAGAAATCTAGGGTCTTTTCCTTGATCCTGGGGAAGAGCCAGGAGTGGAGCCAATAGCCGTGTGCTTAACAATTACAGATGGGCAGGAAATGCAGCTTGGCAGCTTGGCCTGGCCCCCTGCACAAGTATTCTGCAGGTGCCACATACTTCCCTCCCCCCCTCCTCTGTGTGACCCCCACCCCCATTGGCAACCAGCAGTGTGCCTTCCTTGTCTCTTGGGTGTGATCATCCACTCACCGGCAGTGCTTCAGGCTTCTCTGCCCCTGCTACTTTGGACGCCAGAGGAGGTAAGCTGGCACAGCTGCTGGTGAATGGGCAACAGTGCAGATGAGGTGGGCGAGGGAAGCACTGGTGTGGGTGCTGTGCTGAACTGGGCCAAACTGTCGAACTGCAGTCTGTGCTCATTTCTATTCCAGTTGCCCACACATAGAAGACTTCCTACTGCCTCCATTTGCTCAAAACCAGGAGGATTTTTCATTATAAAAGATCAAGGTGTGCACAAGGAGGAGAAAGAGAACATCCGTGTGTTGATGCAGAGTACTTTGCGCTGTGTTCATGGTGCTAGTCCTCATGAAGCACAAACGGCCACAGAGATTTTTGTTCCTATTCTTAGAATATATGTATACAATTTGTACATCCTGTTGCACAGCTCTAGAACTGAGCAGATAATATATACAGGCTCACCATTATAGTACATACTGAAACAGCATCCAACACAGGAACACGCGTGGGGCAGCAAACGTCACAGCAATCTTGAGGGGTAAGCAAAAGGAAACAGGTGTCTGCTGCTACGTGGTATCATTTTATGCCTCCTTACCACTTGGTCACTGTCCAGGATGGACACACTCAGACTTGCGTCCTGGAGTCATTTTCTAACTGCCGACACCTGGGTCGCAGCCAAACACAGCTTCAGGATGGGCGGCATATACGCGAGGGCTAACCGCCGTCCCCTTGAGTGGGTTAGCCAACGACAATTAGGGATTGTCGACGGCTCTCTTTGATGGAAGCTCTTGAGTGTGATTCATTTTGCTCCCACTGTCGCCCTCCTTCCCCTCCCCCAAACAATCTCTAAATGGAATTGCAGGAAACTGATTGAAGATAAATGTCAGAAATGATATAATGAGCGCTTAACAAGTGTGCCGCTCTATTTGTGGTGCACTCGAAAGTCTATTGGAGCAAAGTTTTATGAAAAGCTTTGACTCAGATTGGAACCGTCTTCCATTTTTAGCCTGCTCTCCGCTTTTTTTAAGGGGAGAAGGAGGTAAGACTTTAAATAGAGATAATAGGCATTTGATACAATGGTTTTCAAAGCACAGGGTGGGCTCCCCCCCCCCCACTTTGGACATGTGCTAGCATTGTCACACTTCTAGTTCCTGATTGTTCTGGCCAAGAAATCCTTGTCTTGGTGTGGAAAAAAATTCCCCAAGGAAATGGAATAAAGAACTTGAAGGATTGTAGAACATAATACAGTTTTTTTTTTTTTTTTGCAGCAGATGGGTGATGGGCCTTCTGGCCTTTAGGCCTCCTATTTTCATCATCCAATGGAGAAGGATGATGGGGATTGTAACTCTTTATCAGCTGGAGGGCTACATCCTCGTCCACAGCTTGCTTGCTTGGATGTACCTTTTGTCAGATTGACAACTTATGAGTGACACGTGTGTAATTTATTTATTTATTTATTTATTTATTTATTTATTTATTTATTTTGGAGTGGCTTCCTGGAGAGACTAAGGGGGAAGGCAGGGAACAACAGAGAAGCCCCACCTAAGGAAGCATCAGCCATCAACATTCTTGCCAATGTCAGACATTTTCACATGACTGGCTTTGGTCTCTCCTTTCAGTCCCTTCCTTTGTTTCAGTACTTCTTAGACTGGAGCACGTCCCTATATCCATCTCTCTACCATCAGGCCCACATTTTCAATCAGAACCCTGAGCTTCCGCTGTTTCCATCTTAGATGTCCGGTGTGAATTTGATCACTTGGAAAGTACCTACCATACACATCCTGGTTAAGAAAACATCTCTTTCCAACACGGACAAGATGAGGACTAACAGCAGGTGGAGGGACAGGAATTGCAAGTACCAGGGCATCATTATATTAGCTTCCTGAGATTTCTGGAGCAAAACCTGAGACCAGGAGGCCGGTCACTGTGGTGTCACAGAAGTAAGAATGGGAAGGAAGTAACCCAAGGACAGAGGTAAACATACTGACACTGAGCCAGTGAGCGCTGGCATGATCTGGAGTGAAGTAGAGATAAAGTAATTTAGTTATTTTTAATGCCATAAACAGGAAAATCAAATCTACTCCTCTGCCAGTGGTGCTTCCCCTTGAGTAGATGCCTTAAAGCCTGGGAGCTGTTGCTTGAAGACCATCACAGACCTGGCGCAAAGGAAGTTGACTTGACATGAGTCTGGCCATTGGCTCACCTAGCCCAACTCTGTCAACCCTGACTAGCAGAGGTTAACTGGGGGTTTGAGGCCAGAGAGTAACTTGGAGGGGCTGGAGATTGAAAGGGGGACCATGCCTTACACTGAGCTATAGCCCCACAGTGCTCCATGACCCCTCATGATATCCCATCCAACTGTCAACCCAAACTAACCCTGCTGAGTAGAGATGAGCACGACTTAGCGAAATTTCCGTTTCCATTTCCGTTTTTCGTTTTCGTTATGCAATGAACCGAAAAATGAAAATTGGCTCCAAAATGGAACGGAAACGGAAACGAAACGACTAATTTTGAGCCAATTTTCGTTTTTCGTTACGGCAAAAGCATTTAATGGCACTAAATGGGGGAAAACAAAAAAAAATTTCATTTTCGTTTTCGTTTTCGTTTTTTGTTTTCGTTACGAAACGAAACGAAAACGAAAAATTTTGAAAATTAGCTCACGAAAACGGAAACGAGCCGAAATGGACCCCTAAACAAAAAACGAAAAACCATTTTTCCTGAGTCGTGCCCATCTCTACTGCTGAGCTTCCAAGCTCAGGATGGAATAAAACAGTACATGGTATGTTGGAAGGGATACATTCCATGTCTCACTAGTCTTGTGACGGAAGGAATTGTGTGATCTGATAGCTAATCCTCTACCGCTGGACAGTGTCTGCTTCTGAACCAGATCATCATCATCATCATCATCATCATCATCTCTAGTCAGCTAAGTAAACGTAAAGGTTCCCCCTGCACATGCATGCTAGTCATGTTCGACTCTAGAGGCAGTGCTCATCTCCATATTCAAGCCAAAGAGCCAGCGTTGTGCAAGTCCATGGCCATGTGGCTGGCATGGCTGCAAGGAAACACTGTTTTACCTTCCTGCTTTTTATGGTGGCACCTATTTATCTACTTGCATTTACATGCTTTTGAACAACTAGGTTGGCAGGAGCTGGGGTTATCAGCGGGAGATCGCTCTGCTGCGTGGCACATGGGATTCGAACCACCGAGCTGCCCACTTTGCAGCCAATAGTTTTCAGATCCTTAGTCCACTGAGCCACTGTGGCTCCTCTACTCAGCTAGCCACTGCTAATTTCCAGAATTCCTCCACCAGAGTTCGCCCTCCCAGTGCTTTTTTGGAAACCTTGTGGGCTTGCATCCCACTCACTGGTCCTAGATGCTTCTGGGAGTGAAAAAATATATATGTATCATCAGTGTACCTCTCCCCTTCTTGTTCCCCCACCCCCGGAGAGGCACAAAAATAGCCACAGGGGGCCTCCTGGACTGCATGGGTTGCACTTTGTCCATTTCCATCCTGGATGGTTCCAGGTTCACCCATCGGCTGTTGGCTGCTGCCACAGCATCCCTCTTGGCTGTTTCTAACCTACCGTTTCTGACGATGGCTTCATTTTCCCGTACAAGTACAGCCACCTCTGCTTCTGCTGTCTTGCAGTTTCTCCAGCTGTTGCAACCTGACTCTGCCAAGGCTCAGCATATCTTGACTGTTTTATAATACCTGCTTTGGGCATACTCTAGAATCAGCTTGGCTTCTAAGCCTGGCCCCCGTTTGAGTTTTATGGCAGTTGCAGATCAGCCACGGTAGACTTGGTTCAGATTAGCAGCCCCCAGAACCACGATGGCTGCTTTTCTCCTGTGACGTTTTTTTCTGCAGTGACATTTGCAAACAAACAAATAAGCAAGCAAACAAAAGCAAAACATTTTGCCAATTTATTTGCTCGTTGGTGTTGTGTCTGGTGGGGATGATATAACATACATACTTTCATGTGATGATGTACTTCTTCTTCTTTTTTGCTGCTGTCTCCAAAGCAGGATGTTTTCTAAAATCTTTCTTCATTATCACTTTTCAGTGAAGCAAACAGAAACAGAACTAGTAGTTATGTACCAAACAAGGAGAGTTAAAGGAAAATATTTTGATGGGAGGAAGGCAGGTAATATTTTAAAAAGAGCTTAGAAAATGAGTTGTGAGTTGTTTTGATGCTGAAAAAGTAATACTCCATCTCTCTCTCTCTCTCTCTCTCTCTGTGGTGTGGGTATAGGTGTATTTCTGTAAGTGTGTGTTCGTACTTTATAGTGGGGCTGTTAATCATAGTTTTGGTTCTGTGGTTGGTCACCCCAGCATCCATTTGGACAGGCCAGAGTGATACAGAGTTGATGAGGTACATCTATCAGAGTTAGGGATAGGGTTGTTCTTAGAAGATGTGCAGAAGAGCCTGCTTGTGTTATTTGTTTTTTAAAATCTTCAAGTAATTACACTTTTTAAAAGACAGTAATTCTCCATTATATAATTTGAACCCAAAATGAGAGATATACTGCATCTGTGTGTCTGAGTAGGGAATCGGATGTAAAATTAAGCTATTTTATGGATGACGCTGAACATCCAGTCCCAAAAGTAGTTTCTGCACACACTTTTTCGGACAAGGGTCCTCAACATACAGGATCACCATGTGGGGAGGTGGAAATATGAGGTGCTACAACAACCAGGCTGTGTTTGCATGTCCCTTAAATGGCTCTGTTGTCTGTGGAGTAATGTGTAGTATCCTCTTTTTTTTGCCCCATGACAAACGCACATGCACTCAGATTTCATTGTTGTGACATTGAGCTATAAATACATGGGGTGAATAAGGCTAGAGTGACCTTCCAAAGGGCAGCTTGAATCACGGAGGGTTGTCTGAATGAGGATCTTAAAAGCTTGCCCTTTGGCCGCTTGAACTCCATCACGGCTCTGCACACAATAATGAGCCCAGAAGAGGGCATGTTTATTTTCCTAATGGTGTCGAGATCCTGCAGTAAGGTCACCTGTTGCCAAGGTCGCCAAGAAGAGAGTAGAAACATGGTTGAAGGCCACTTGTGGATGTAAAACCAGAAGAAAACGTTCATGTGGGCATTCTTGTGTGTGTGTGTGTGTGTGTGTGTGTGTGTGTGTGTGTGTGTGTGGTTTGTTCAGAGCTCAAATTTGCATGGCGGTTAATTGGACTAGAAATCCCAGGAAGTTACTTATCTGGCTCCCCCCCCCCCCAAATCCCTTAGGTCAGTGGTTCTCAACCTCTTGGTCCCCAAATGTTCCTGGACTGCAACTCCTAGAAACCCATTCCAGCACAGCGAGTGGTAGAGGCTTCTGAGAGTTGCAGTCCAGGAACATATGGGGACCTACAGGTTGGAGAACCTCTGCCTTAGGTGCAGTGCTCTGAGGCTCTGTTGATATGAGGGATTCTCTGGGAATGGTGCAAAAACAAAAAAACCCTTGTCTTTTGTGTAGAGACAGGCATGCCCAAACTTCAGCCCTCCAGATGTTTTGAACCACAACTCCCACAGTCCTTTGCCATTGGCAATCTAAGCTTAGAATTCTGGGAGTTCTGGTCCAAAACATCAGGAGGGCCAAAGTTTCGGCACGCCTGGTGTAGACGATCTGGTGCCTTGCATTAAAAAATAAAGTTCCCATGCATTTTTTCTTGCCAATGACCAAAAGCCCATGCTGGGTCTTGTTGTCCTCCTGCAGGGATGTAAAGTAACAAGTATTGATAACTGTTTTCAGTGTGTGCATCTCCTTTCTTGGCTATGACAAGAAAAAAAAGAGTAAATGTTCAATATATCCTTAGGATTCAGGGAACTGTAATACAGAACGTAACCCTTCCAAGCAGTGTGCCTGACTTAGAGTAAGGTTGGAACTACAGACAGCAGTAACCCGAAATATGATCAACACATTGTTTGTTCACCAGGCGGAGTCAGGAGGAGGAACATATATATTTCAGCCAATGCACAAGCTGTATACTGTTGGGCAATCAAAAGAAGGAATGCGTTTGGCCGTACTAACTGCCAGGATTCCATGCCCAGTTTCCATGGCACTCAGGGTCCATTTTTGACATCTCCTGTGTTCTCCTTGCTCTCCATCTTTCCTGCAGTTGGGAACACAGCTAGATCTAGTTTGGATTGCAGCTGAGTTACACACAATTTGAACAACTTGATATACTAGAATCATATCTTTCTTGGCCTTTTTGCCGTCTGCCAGGACGAGTCACCCTCTTCCTTAGAAAGTGAATTGGAAGTTACTCAACTTTTCCACTATAGCACATCAACAATGTTCCTCGTCGTATCCTATTAGAATCAGGTTAAATTAGCATGAGTTGTCACCACTAGAGTATGAAAGACTGATCATATTAGAATCAGTCAGGCTGCATTAGTTAAAGCAAATGCTGAAACAATAAAAAGGGGGAGGGGGGAGAGAGAGAGAGAGAGAGAGAGAGAGAGAGACTGCCTTTCTCTTCGTTCTGGGCCTGAGCTCTATAGGTTTCATTCCAACTCGATGCAGCCAGGGCAAGAGATGGGAAATAACCTATTTTTTAAAGAGTTCATTGAAAGAAGTCCAATGGTCCTTTGAATTTGGGGGGGAGACTTGGATAGTTGGAATGAATCATGATTGGAACTTGAGAAGTTTGCATCTTTGATATATATATATATATAAAATCAGCAGCATATGGTAAAAAACATGACAACAACAGGTAGAACCAAAGGCAGAAAAGGCAGAGAACAGAGCACTTGATAGTTGTGAGATTCCACACTCTGGAGTTCAAAAGAAAGACTTGCCCAACATCAGGTGCCTAGAAGGTGATTGTTGATGTCTGTGTAAAATCTGGAACATTTTCTTGTTTTTGTGATTCTTTATTTGTGTGTGAGTGTGCATGTGTCAGTGTGCATGTGTCCGTGTGTGTCCTTGTGTGGGGTGTGTGTGTGTGTGTGTGTGTGTGTGTGTGTGTGTGTGAGTTCAGAAGCTGAGTGGTACAGTGGATGGATGGAGTACTACCTCTGAGAAACAGAGACAGAAGAATATTTTTTCTAAAATGGTAGGTGGCGTGTCATGGAAGTTGTTGTGAGCTCTGCATTTTGTGTGCAATGGTCTTCCCTTGCTGAGGATCAACATGGAACAGGGACAATTGAATAGTTAATGGCTATTTAATAATGAAACCCTTTTGTTAATCTTCAGTAAATGCGGCACACACGTAAGCAGATTATGTTTTAAAAATACTTAATTTTTACCACTAAATCCCACTTTAGGGAGGAAAAGCTTTTAATACCCTGGTTAAAGAGTCTAGTCATGCTAGATTAGCATTGTTATACATGAATAATAAAAATAGCTGGAGCCTGATTAATGTCACTTAAACTTTCTCAAAATGAGCAGTATAACTCTTTGAATTAAGCAGCTTGAACTGTGGCTAAGCATTCCTGGGGAATGATTTGTATTGAAAAGTTAAGACCTTCACTTCTTTTTCTAAAGGGAAATCTATCATCCGTGCAGGAATTACCTACCGCTCATTTGAAAGCATGAAAAGGAGAAGAGCTTCATAGGCCATAAAGTGTAATAAAATAAGATCTAAAATTGACTGTCATGTTAAGCAGATTACTTATGTTTTTCCTTCCGACTTGGGAGGATGAAGGAAGGGGGGAATATCACTTGTCTCCTCATCACTATCCAGAGCTGTAGGAATTATTTTCAACAAGATGTAGCATTTCCTGTCAACCGTTTGCAGTCCAATAACTCCTAGCCAGCTTGACGCTGCAATGTCATTATTAATGGAAAACATAGGATTAAAGTCTATGGTAGACCCAAGGATTACATTAAGAGACACTTGTATTCCCATGCTGCTGTACTGGAGGTTCTCTGTGGATTGAGGCCCAAATGCAAAGACATGGGAACAGGCTGTAATTCAGGGTATGCGTAAAGTGGATAGAGGGACACTCTTCTTCCTCTCACAAAATACCCAAACTATGGAACATCCACTCGAATTGAGGGTTGGGAGAGTGAGAACAGATAAAAGAAAAGAAAAATCACCCAGTGTTAGTCAGTGGAACTCCCTGCCACAGGATGTGGTGATGATGGCATCTGGCCTGGATGCCTTCAAAAGTGTTACACTAGCATAGCGACCAGAAAAGAATGCTGGGCTTTGGCAGCACAATGAGGTAGATCAGAGGCCCACTGTTTTCAAAATGTTTGCATATTTGTAGGGCAGAAGCTTTAATCTACTCATTTGTACTCACTCCCAGTGCTGCAATAATTCTACCCCCCCTCTCTCCTAGATGCAGAACCAGACTGTTAGACTAAGCTCATGCTGGTTGTTTCTGCTTTTTGGCCAGGCCTTTACTAAAAAAAAAATAGGAAACATGAGGTAATCTTTCAGCGCTTTTCCATGCTGGCCAAACCTATTCCGTATTCACAGCCTTGTTCGTAGTATATATTGTTGGTCTGTCTACGATTCCTGATGTGGACTGAAGGGGCCTGGGAGGTCTCAGGGGTAACCTACAAAAGCTGCAAAGCTAGTCTGTATGATCAGTCAACTCAAGTGGTTGCTTCACCTCAGGATACAGTTAAGAGATTTCAGGGATCACGGGGGGGGGGGGGAGCTCTTCTGCCAACTCAGGAAGCAAGTGAAGTCCTGTAGATATCACACATGCACACACAAGAGGAAGATGCGCTCCTGGCAATGCTGGCTTGCTACCCAAAAAACAGGAGAAGAAGGTAGCTTATGCCACTAACGATACGGTGGCAGATGTGTTAGAGCATGTCTAAAAAAAAGAATACGCATAGTGAGGAGAATTATGGTGATAACAGTGTCAATAAAGACAAAGGCTAGATCGTAAGGGATGCTCAAGTCAGGCAGTGTGCAGAGGGTCGTTTGGAAAACCATCTGTATGGATTTTTTTTCAGATAACATAATGTTCTTTCTAAGTGAAGTGGAGTTGCTTCCGTCACATCTTGGGAAGGTCTGGGGACCAGTTATCTGTCCCTAAGATCTGCTAGGGCAGTGGTTCCTAGTAGAGATGGGCACGAATTTAAAAAATGACATTTCAGTTCTTCGTTTTTCATTGTGGGTTCGTTTTGGTTTGTTTTTGTTTTTTGTGAATTTTTTGAAAAAATTCATTTCATTTTTTTTATTTTTCATTTTTCGTTTTTCGTTTTTACCCGCTTTTTGCGCAACTTAAAGCATTTACGCCTGTGGACATCCCCCAACGCCCCAGAGCAGAGGGAAAACACTAAAAATGATGCTGGCAGAGACACAGTATAGACTAGGTACGCAGGGAGGCTGCAAAGGCAGTGTTGGGTGTTGCCCAGGGCGTAAAAGGCAGCTGCAGAGTGAATAGGTACGCATGCACACAGGGAGGCTGCAAGAGAAATCTCTTCTTTCCCTCCCCTAAAGGCCAGGCTGCAGCCAGCAGGAACACAGAGACACACACCTGCCTGGCTGGCCTAAAGTAATGAGTCACAAAGACAGCAATCCCACCCTAACTCCCTCTGCAGACTGCAAGGAGGACGGGGGCTGCCAAAGCTTTTTACGCCCTCTGTGGCTGCCACACCTACCCAGTCTGCAACCTGGGCATGCCATTGGTTGTAATTGTCCAAGAATTTACATGATACCATCACATGGCTTGCATCCATCTTGTGACTGGAATCCATTTTGTGTCATCCTTAAAGGGAAAAGAAATAATACATTGTGGTGGGAGAAAGACAAAAACAAATGTTTCAAGGACTGCACCCCCTGGTAGGTAATAATTTCAAATAATTATCACTGTGTTTTTACAGATGTCCAGGGCGTTTTAATACCCAAGAAATCAATATTAGGCATCTGGGAGCCATTTTGGGTCGATGTCCCCTAACACCCCTTAAAGGAAAAAAAAAAATACAGCGGTCTGAGAAAAGACATAAATGCACATTTTAAGGACCCCACCCCCCCTGGTAGGTATTATCAGGCAGAATAAATAATTATCGCTGGGGTGTTACGGATATTCAGGACATTTTTAACATTTAAAAACAGCTCATTTCATTGCGTGTCACCATTAACGAAAGCGAAATGTAATAAACCTAATTTCGTGGTTCTGTTCTGTTCGTTCCAATTTCATCACAATTGTTGTTATTCGTTTCGTTACATAATGAAATGAATAACGAAGAATGGAACAGATTTTTTTCATTTCGTGCCCATCTCTAGTTCCTACCCTTGGGACCTCAGTTCCTCTCGGACTACAATTCTCAAATCTTGGCCAGTGCAGCTTCTGGGGAAATTTTCTGGGAGTTTTACTCCCAACAACATTTGGGGACCCAAGGTTGGGTTCTACTCACCCCAAAATGAGCAAATGTAGAAGAAGAAAAAACTCATAATTGGATTTTACTACAAATCTGCTTCTGGGTTCGTTGTTCTCTAGATCCACCCCACTGTTGCCTAGGGAACTGATTGAGTGGCACTAGGCTGGCAGGCCAGGGACAACACACACACACCCAACACATAGTGAAGAGCATGTATCATTGATGCCAATAATAGTTCAGTTTTTCATGTTCGTCTGGACAGGCACAATGCCCAGAAGTGCCCCCCAACCAAGCCACAAAATGGCCCAATCTGTGGGTGGGGTTTATTTTTGTGTGTGCCCATTTCTATGCTATCCTCAGGAAGACCTAAATCAAAGCAGTTCTTCAGCGCTCCAGTGAAATGTATTAAGTTGCATCCATCTGGATGATGCTAGTCTGCAGCTGCCCTCACTCCTGGCCAACAAAGCTAAGGATAGAGACATTGGGATTTGAGAACCAAAAACAGATGGAGAATCACACCTTGTTGACCTATGAAGTAATGCTATTCTTCTACCATCTGACAGCTTGGGTGAATAGGTGAGACTGCACAATGCTGGCCGGTCGATTTTTGTGAAATAAGAGCATGTTAATCTTCTTGCAGGCTTTTGCGGCAGAATTAGTGTTAACAGGGTGAAAAACAAGTGGGAGAAACACAAACAGTGTTTTCTCACTACAGCGTCTCCAAACGTATCCCTGAAGGTCATACAGTGGTACCTTGTATAAAGGAATTAATTCGTTCCAAAGGAAACTATGTTAAGCAAATTTTCCTTTATACAAATTTCCCATAGGAATGCATTGAAAATGGAGCAATCCCTAATCGCGACCATTTTATATTTTGTATGGATTTGCCTCATAGACAATCCCTGGAATTTTTTATGTTGTACAGATTTTATCTTATACAAACTGTTTGTAATACAAGGTACTACTTTATATTGTAAAGCAACCAAGCAGATAATTTTATCATATTTAACAACCAACTCCTCCCCCCCCCCCCCAAGCCTAGAGTCCAGCATCTTCTTCTGTGCAGGGCTTCCTTTAAACACACACTCTTCATCTATGCTTCCCAACCTTGGTCATCCCCAGATGACTAAAAAAGATCATTGAAGGTTCTGGAGTGTGTGTGTGTGTGGAGGGGGGAATGCCCTAGAAGATCCTAATAATAAAGAATACCAAGCAAAAGTACAGTTCTCAGAAGAACCCAAGCCAATGAGAGATGGAGAGAACATATATAGGAGGACTCCTGGGTCACTTAAGACAATGTAGACCAGTGGGTTCTCAACCTGTGGTTTCCCAGATGTTCCTGGACTGCAACCCCCAGAAGCCTTCACCACTTGCTGTGCTGGAAGGGATTTCTGGGAGTTGCAATTAAGGAACATTTGGGGACACACAGGTTGAGAACCACTGATGTAGACTGTTGCGTTAAACCACACCTTCCTCCTTGCATCTTGTCCTAAGGGAGAGCAGGAGCAAATGAATTTCATTGATTTGATTGATTGGACATAGCACTAGAGGACTCTTGGGGCAATTTATAACCATTATTCAAGGGCCCCTTGGAAACCCGGCACACTCACTTTACCAACTTTGGAAGGATAGAGAGATGTGTCAGCCTTAAACTGGCTACCTGAACCTGTGAGGATTGAACTCAGGTCATGAGCAGAAGCCTGACTGCAATAGAACCACAGGGTTCGCTAGAGACAAGAGATACTGAGTTCAGGAAGCCAGTGCCACCAATCAATGGAGAGGAGAACCAAAGAGCATGTCAGGCTCAAGAGCTAGAAGGCTAAAGAGGAATAAGCTGAGGAACCATCCTCACTTCCCTCACTGCTGCCATATCATCCCATCCTCCTTGCAGGCTCCCTGACTCAGCTCAGCAGAGTCATTCTCATGAAGTATGTCTGTGAAGATTCTCAGTCATCCAGGTGAGCTTCTCTGGAAGTTGAGTCGTGGCAAACTGGACTTCTTTTCTTGAGAGATTGAAATGTTTCATAGCTCATCCAAACAGCTTCATCAGTCTAAGGAAAGCTAGTTGTGAGTCCTCCATTTTACACTTCCCTTTGATCTCATGTCACCCTGGTCTGAAACAGGCTCATAAGATGGACAATAGCCTGAATGGGCTCATTAGGTGGACAGCATTCTCAATAAACTCATTAGGTGGACAACAATCCATCTTTACAACCTTCCCAACACCCATAAAGAATGAGTTGTTAGCCATGGCCTTGGTGGTGGAGGTGTGAAGTATTTTTGATTTGTCTGGGGATTGTTGAAATCACTGCCTAAAGTAGCAGATAGACTATAAAATCCAGCTGGGACGGAAGGATTTGGGCACTTTGAACCTTTGTACAACTAATCTGGCAGTGCTAAGAACTGGTCTGGGCTCAGTTGAGGGTTGTTTGGGGGTAAAACCCAACCCTTTTGCAATAAAGCCCTGTTTTGGTTCAAGCTACCATGTTGTTGCCTACGGGTCAAAGGCTGGCACAGTTCTGGCTGGTGCAGCTCACACTGAGGTTCTTAGATTTGTGCAGTTTTAAGACATCTCGAAGAACGATAGATGCATTGGCTTTAAATGAGGTGAAAACATGATATCAAGTTGTGAAGGTAATCTAGATAGGCATCTTTAGTCAATTATTTAGAATTTTTAAAATGATGTCTCTGCGTTGGCGTGTGTGTGTGCTGAAGCAATTCCATTCCAAATATGCACTCCCCCCCCCCACACACACACCTTTGCCTGCAGCTATACAGGAAGTCATCTTTCACCTTGGGAAATCTGCTGCTTTTGCCATGTTAACTGGGAGGCAGCCCATTAAGCTCTTTTTAAAACACTTTCTGTCATATTTACAGTTGGCCCAGGGTCTTGCTGCTTTCAGTATGAGGTTGCAGCAAGAGGAAGTAGCCAGGATTTCTTGCTCCACTCCACCCTGTAGGGCCTGTAAGCAGGGACAGTTGAGTGGGTCGAAAATGCTACAGCTAGATTAACAGGGGGCAGGTTCATGGATCCCATAGACTTTCAGTTACAGCAGCTCCTCTGGTTGCTGATCTATTTCCAGCCACAATTCAAAGTGCTGGTTTTAACCAATAAACCATTTAAATCAGTAGTTCTTAACCTGTGGGTCCCCAGATGTTCCTGGACTGGAACTCCCAGAAATCCTGGCCAGCTCAGCTTGTGATGAAGACTTCTGGGAGCTGCAGTCCAGGAACATCTGGAGACCCACAGGTTGAGAACCACTAGTTTAAATGGCTTGGGTCCAAACTACCTCAAAAACCACATCTGTTTTTATGAGCCTGCCAGGGTGTAAAAGCACCAGGAGGGGCCCTTCTCTCGGTCCTACCACCTTCACAGGTCTATATGATGGGGACAGTAGAAAGCCTTCTCTGTGGCTGATCCCAGACTTTGGAACTCCCTCCCAAAAGAGGCCAAGCTGGCCCCATCATTGTTGTCCTTCCGCAAGCAGGCAAAGACCTTCCTCTTCAGGCAGACTTTTAAAAAGTGACCGTCGGTATTAAATGGCTGCTTCAAAACGGTGCAGTCCTATTTTTGTTGCGTTTCGTGTGTCTTTGCGACTGCTTTTATCTGTTTTTAATAAATTTGTTTAATTTTTTTTAAATATTGAAATAACGTGTTGTGTTAATCTTTTATACTGTGCTGTGCTTGCTGTCCTTCCTCCTGCCAGCTTTGATGACATTTGGAGCCAGTGGGGTCAGGTCAGTGGGACCAAGTGATTCAGGAGGTTCTGGTTCAAGTTTCTGCTTGACATGTCAATCGCTGGGTGACCTTTGGCTGATCAGTCTCTTCTTTTCAACCTTGGTCTACTTCACGGGACTCTTGTGAGGACAGAATGGGAAGGGGAGGCATTCACGCAACCTTTAGTTGAGCTGAGGAAGGGCACCCAAACCCACCCACCCCAATGCAATATGCATCATGTTGGCGATACCAGCCTTGCTGGCAAAGCACCACAAGTGGCAACTTGGTTCTTGACTGATGTTGGAACCACCTGGTATTTTAAAAATAGGCATCTTTATATACTTAATTACATGTTTGCTCACACCCCTTCTTTTTTCATTTCTGAACACTCACTTATTTACATTTTGGCCTTCCACCCTTTCCTCCTTCTCTCAGCACTTTGTGTGAAATGAGTGTGCTTCATACAGTGTCAGAGCAAATGCAAGAGAAATCAATAAGCAATTTGTGTGATAATTAATTAGGGTGCCAGAGTGAATTATAGCTCCTTCTCCTCCTGATTTGGGTCAGAGTCCCATTTGATTTAGGAAGTTGTCTGTTTTTCAATTATCATTTGCTGGATATTTTGGGGGGTGGGTGGGTAGGTGGAAATATGACCAGAGTGGAAGAGTGACAGGCATAAAATCATGTTATACAAAGATGCATGACACGGTAAGCTGACCATGTCAGCTAGAGTGTCCTGGATTGATTCTGTGCCAAGGAAAATTTGCTATACCAGGCTACAGCAGAGATAAAAAAGAAAGGCATACAAACCACGAAAGCTAATCCGTATGAAGCAGAAAAGACTCCAGTAGCTATAAAGGCATGTCTACTTGGATATTTTTCCCTGCAGTGTTTCAGGTGAGCTTGAAGTCATGGGGTTCTGTAGATGGTGTAGAGCAGTGGTGGCGAACCTTCGGCACTCCAGATGTTTTGGACCACAACTCCCAGAATTCTGATCCTGTATTGCCAATGACAAAGGACTGTGGGAGTTGTGGTTCAAAACATCTGGAGTGCCAAAAGTTCACCACCACAGGTGAAGAGCCTCAAAAAGTTACCTTTTTGCATCTCCTGGACAAGACTGCTCGCCATTTTTTAAGTTCTAGCGAGAAAAATCTTTGGTGAAATAGCCACCATTTTCATTATGTGTAAGCTGAAATAGTGGCTGCCCAGATGTCCTGAGCACATCCGATCTCACCTGATTTTGGAAGCTAAGCAGGGTCAGCCCTGGTTACTACTTGGATGGGAGACCACCAGGGAATACCAGGCACTGTAGGCACCTGGAGTAGGAAGTGGCAAACCACTCCAGTATTCCTGCCAAGAAAACTCCATGGACTTGGGCCATGAGGAGTTGGTCACGACTGTAATGACACAACACACACACAAGCTGAAATAGTATTCTAATCTTTATTTCTTGTTTTGAACAGGGATCAGAACTCACCTAAGGTAAGCCAAAGTTAAAGCACAAATAAAAAACACAGTTATCTTGTTTTGACACCATCTTTCCCATCTCTCAGTCATCATCATAAGTTTATTATGGTCATGTGACCCGAAAACAGTTTAAACAGAACAATACACAGAATAGAACTATATCATAACATTGCCCACAGTAGATTACGGTGTCATTTATCTGCCACTGTGGTAGCCCTTCTATGAATTGCTGCCAAGAGGAATTTAGCCACCTGGGTAGTTATATATGAGTTCTTGTCTGAAAGGCAGTACTCTACCAAGATCTTATCTGGGCAACTTTGAAATTTAAAATTTAAAAATTAAAGGATAAATCAGGTCTCTTCTAATTTCTTTGTAAAAGGTACAGTAGAAAAGAGTATGAGTTAAAAATTCAGGTACCCCAGCTCCACAGGGACATAAACGTTCTTGGCGTGGGGTTCCATTATATCTACCCTGAAGCATAGCTGAAGGGAGCACTTTGAGTCTTGCCAAACAAAATGCTCTGCAGGCTTGTGGAGTTCCTAATGAGGATAAATAATTTGCTTGTTTCCGATACCCTGGTAGAATACTGTGCGCAGGTTAAACAGTGGTCCAGGGTATTTCTGTTGGCACGAAACCCATTCTGTTTCAACCCTAATATTTTCTCTGTATCCATCCAGCTTGTCAATTTGTCAGCTAAGTGGCTTGCATAGAGCTTTCCTGTTATAGAGAGCAAGCTGACAGGACGGTAGTTGGCTGGAAGGTTTGGCTTCCCCTTTTTAAAAATAGGAACTACCACTGCTTTAGTCCATGCAGAGGGTAACCTCCCGGTTTGATCGATGAAGGTAAACAGGATTGATAGTGGCACAGACCAGCAGTCTGTAAAAGATTTGAAAAGTTCGAGGGGGGAGTCCATCAGAACCTGGAGCCTTCTTCAGTTTTAACTTGCCGATCAACGCTTTAATTTCCTCTGCAGATACTGGGGGCCAAACTGGTAAGTTGGTTGGAATAAAATCTGTAAGTCCTTGTTTTCCTAGCAAATGGCCTTGCACTGAGTCAGTCCATTGGTCCAGCTCAAGGTCTCTAGAGTTGCTTACATTCAGGGGCAGGGACAGCAATGGCAAAACATTTGAGAGCTCAACACCTAAACCAGTGTCACTAAACCAGACATGTCCAAACTTTGGACCTCCAGATGTTTTGGACTGCAACTCCCAAAGTCCTTTGCCATTGGCAATCAAAACTTAGAATTCTGGGAGTTGTGGTCCAAAACATCAGGGCCAAAGTTTGGACTTGCCTGCAGTCTAAACTATTGGTCCTCAAGGTATTTCCTGGCAAGGAGCGGGGAGCTTCCATTTTTTGAACTGGAAGCTTAGGCCATGGAGCTTGGCAATGAAGCCTTCCAGTCATCCCCTTCTTAAGTGAGCCACATGGAGGTGTCTGTAAATGTAGATCGGCCAGATGGAACTCCCAGAATGGATAATTCTGCTTGTTGTGGTCCAAAAAGATAGGAATGGGGCATCCCCAGCTTCAATCCCCCATGGGGGGAGCTTCCTCAAGCACTTCCCTTAATTACAAAATGATTATTTCCTAGGACAGTGATGGCGAACCTATGGCACAGGTGCCAAAGGTGGCACTCGGAGCCCTTTCTGTGGGCACCCGACATCTCCCCTTCACAGCCACCTGTATTCAGGTTAAATTACTGTATTGACACTTTGCAGTTTGGGCACTTGGTTTCTAAAAGGTTCGCCATCACTTTCCTAGGGGCACCCCCTTTGGAGCTTAATAACTCAGCCCCCTGAATCCCAAACCTCTCCAAATTTTGGGGCCTTACGGGAAAGAGTCCAAAGCAGCTTCCCAGCGACTCTGGTGCCTCTAGGACCCAGGGGAGCATAGTGTTTCATTTCATTTTGTTTCGTTTTGTTACAATAGTTTTTAATTTTGTTGGTATGAAACAAAACAAAACTACTTAAGCAATAAAATGAAACACTCTTTTTCTGTTTCATGCCCATCTCTAATGCTTTCTGATCATGCCTGCTGTAAAACAATATGCAAAGGAAAGGGGAAAGGTCTAAATGTCTGGTGGGATTGGGTACACTCTTGGTGGGGTCAGGAGATGGAAATAGCCAACGCCCAAATGATATCCTACAAGGAATACCCAAGCCCTGTTGAGTTATTGTACAAATGTGGGGCAGATAAACACACAAGGAGATAGAGTGTGTGATCAAATGGAGGATGACGTTTTGAAAGGGAAGCTCTGATCTGTGAAGGGTAGAATGCAGTGAACATTTAGTATTCTAAGTTGCATGGAAAACACCCTCGCATAGAAGAGGTTCTTCTTGTTAGAAATCCAGGAATTCACAAGTTCTGCCCCAGTTTGTGCTCTTGACACCTGTTTGACTTCTGGACAGTGCTGTCCTTAAGGCTGAAACTCCACAGAGGGATTTTATCTTCTACACTGGTTGGATCAGAGTAGCCTTTGGGCTAGATGGCTGCAGTATATAAGTCTCAAAAATAAATAAATAAATAAATAAATAAATAAATAAATAAATAAATAAATAAATAGAAACTTCACAGCAATCAGGGTGGAATGCATCACCTTTAGGAACCAACAGTGTCTTTCAAGGGAGGATTACAACAACAACAACAACAACAACAACAACAACAACAACAACAACAAC
>JAHTLZ010000280.1:3020835-3037903 GCA_023846285.1 Phrynocephalus versicolor | reverse complement strand
GATAGATAGATAGATAGATAGATAGATAGATAGATAGATAGATAGATAGATAGATAGATAGATAGATAGATAGATAGATAGATAGATAGATAGATAGATGATTGACATTTACTGCCACCCAGCAAAACAAATGTGCCATGCACATCCTTCTTTATTGTGCAGCCAGTGTTTAAGTAGAAGGGAAACCTTGCCAAGAGGATTTCCATTGATCACTTTGATGTGAAAAAAATAGGTCTAAGGCTTGATGAACTTCACTAAGAAAGCTCCCGTCTGCAGCACAGGAGGCAAATAGCTTGTTGATGGGGAACTGTTATTCTGCACCGCCAACATATCTGAATGCACAGTTATTGAACTGGACATTCACAGTACTCTGCCTAAATGGGCCATGATGACAGTTGCTTTCTCAAACATTCCTGTTTCTTTAGTGTTTTTGGTTCCTATCTTAGGAGTGTGGGCAGCAATGCGCCAGCTAGATCCTTATACAGTATTGCAAAAAAAGCCAACCCAACTGATCTGTCTTGATCTTTCCCACATCTTTCCTTATCAGCAGAAACAGGCTCTATAGGACCAAGCACTTATGGTTTGCTCTCCAAATATCTTATTCTGAAACTTAGCCAAGCTGCTTGCTTGCAAATGGCAGAGTGTGAACTGCAGAGGTTCACAGAGAGCAACCTGTCTTCAGGCTGTGATATAGGAAATGGCTTCAAAGAGCCCACTGCACGTTGCATTCTTGTCTCATACCTGCCAGTTCTCATTTGCTTTTTTTCTCCATCAGTTGAAGCTACTCTGGACATCCCTCTGACACGCTACCTTTGTAATGGCTGGGTTGGCTGGTGTAACTCTTAAGTTCTTGGGGGGTGTTGTGAAGCCTTCTTAGTTCACCATTCAGCTACACAGATGTTTCCTTGCCTCTGCTTTTTCCTGCAACAAACCTTTCCATGTATAAGAACATAGGAAACAGCCACCCACCTGTTCAATATGCATTCCATGGTGCTAGATAAAGTATAGCAGCAAATACCACTTAGAGGAAAAGAAAAAAATGGTCTTTTGGAACTTCATCCAGAGCAATGAAAGAATCAGCATTTACAACATTATTTTTGAAAAATACAGGTTCCCATTATTCATCAGAGCATTTTCCATTATCATGACATGTCACAGAGCTGAACCATAACTTATTACCTTACCAATTGTGCAACTTGGTGGTTTTTAAATATTTCCTTTTACTCTTGGGACAGAATTCCTAGAATTGATAACAGAATGGCACAAAACATGATACATTCTCTTCATGGTACCTCCAAACGCCTCAAAATACCTCTCCACTTTTATAAGTAACTAAAACATATTTGTCTTTACACCCACAAAGTCACTGGGTTTCTGCCTGTTGTATTGTTTGTGAAATGCAACTTTTGATACATACTCAATACTCAAAAAAGTAAAAGGTACTGCTCCTGAGTGACAATACATTTGTTTTCTAGCCAATGTACTAGGACTTATAACTCTTCACTTTTAGGGGTAATGAGAGAGCAACAGAAGTTGCTTTTTAAATTGATGGGACAAGCAGCAGCCCATTTACTTCATAGGTGTGAAGAATAACGTCATTTTGAGTTATTCTCAAAAGTCAGAATTAAATTTAAAATATATGTAGAGGCTTTCGTTAAAGTGAAATGATGTGCCCAAGGTTCTCTTTCTCTTTTACTCTAAAGGGGGGGCAGTTCATTCCTGCTGCTTTGCAGGTAGTTAAAATAAAGGTTTTAAGCCAGCTGTTGTATGGTATTCCAATATGGATCCATGGATTCAATTCAGCTATCAAGAGTGTTCTCTCTAATTTTTTACGCTCCCTTTTTGGTATGCCAAGATGTATGTCATCTGCAGGCTTGCATCTAGAGGCAGGACTCATATCTGTAGAATGTAGAGCTTGGTC
The DNA here is from genome assembly GCA_023846285.1 of Phrynocephalus versicolor. NCBI lineage: Eukaryota > Metazoa > Chordata > Lepidosauria > Squamata > Agamidae > Phrynocephalus > Phrynocephalus versicolor. The sequence continues at coordinate 3,035,982 of JAHTLZ010000280.1, read as the reverse complement.
CCTTGCCTTTCATTACTGGTTAAAAGTGGTGTATGCTGACCCAGCATCTGGATATCTTTATCATTTGAGTAGAGATGTTTTTATGAGCACTTGGTTTAAGGGTTTTATACCAAAACTACAGGTATTAGGGTTTTCCCTTGAGTTTCTTTACAAACGGACTTCTCTCACAAAATTAAACCAATTATCGAGCAAAGAATTAGAGATATTGATTTCCAGTGTTCTTTATCAAGGGCTCAAGGCCCTTGCTCACCTAATTTCTTTGGATTAAATTGGGAGTTCCCTAAGTATGCAGGATAGCTGGAAAACTTACTATCCCAAAATATCGGTATGCATTTTCAAAAGCCAGGTTTAATTGCCTCCCCTCAGCTGTTTTAGAAGGTCGCTATTGTAGTATTCCCTATGCTAAGCGACTATGTGCTTGTGGTGATAACGTAGTTGAGTCTTTGGATCATGTTTTGTTTGAATGCAGTTTTTACTTAGAAGAACGTAACAGATTTATTGTGCCAATTTTGAAGAAGTGTCCTGGAAGATCCAAAACAGAGCATTTGTCTCAATTATTGGTGGGCAAAAATCAATTAAATATGGAATCTGTGGCTAAATTTTTTGCTTCCGTGATCAAGTTTAAAAATAAGCAACATCTCAGTTATGCTACTGCTTTCCCTTAGCTCTGGGTCTTACGGTTCTCTGCATTTTTAACACGTCCTAGATTTTAGCTTGTATTTTAACATTTTGTATTACAAATTGGTTTTATTTATTTGTTTTTACCAATTTTCCTTCTGTGCTTTTAAATCGGTCTATGACCGCATAATAAAGAATGAATGATGGGAAGGGAAAGGAAGCCATTTCTGGAGTATATAAGAAGTGACTCAAAAGATAGAGAGCATAACACTCAAGGGGGATGTAAATCTTTACTAATCTAGTAAATTTTTTTCATCCTCCAGTACTAGGGATGGGCAGAACATGAAAAATGAAATGCTATTTCGTTGCTTCCTTACGTAATGAAACAAAACAAGGAAGCGGCTTTTCATTACAGATGAAAAGAAAATCGTTTTTGTCCATTGAAATGAACCATTTTGTTCTGTCTGTAAAAGGGGTCTCTTACCTACAGGGTGGCCACCACCGCTGGAGCCCAGGAGAGGAAAGAGGAGGAAGTGGGTCACCGCCACTGCTCTGGTGCTCCCCGCCTCTTCTCAGCCCAGCTTCCGGCCTCCTCTCAGCTGGGAGGCGGGGGGGGATTTACTCCCCTGGGTCTTAGAGGCAGGGGATTTAGTGCCAGGGAGCCATTTTCAGAGGTCTCCTCCTGAGCTGAGATTCCCCTAGTGCCAGCTGGGGTGTTTTGAAAAGGGTTCCAGCCCATGACAACTTGCAGAAGCCCTCTGAAAATGGTTGGGTGGGCAGCACAATCGCCCGGAACTGCCATTTTCAGTGGGGTCCATTTTCAGTGGGCCATTTTCAGAGGGATCCTGCCAAGCTGTCCTGGGCTGGACCCCTTTAAAAATGGCCGACTCGGCATCATGGAGATACCCTGGTGCCAACTGGGCCAGTTTTAAAGGGGCCCAGCCAATAACAGCTCATCAGGGGCCCATTAAAATGGCTCCCAAGCACCAAATTTGGTCCCTCTAGGACCCAGGGGAACAGTTTCCTTTCATTTCATCTCATTTTGTACAATTTAAAAAAAAATTCATAAGAAACAAAACGAAACGAAACAGGGTGGGCACAAAATTAAATGAAATGAAATGTTATTTTTCTGTTTCGTGCCCATCCCTATTCAGAACTGGTAGTATTTAGCCTTAGAACTGCAGAGCTGGAAGTGACTCTCTGGATCAATGAGCTGAGTCCCTGTCAAGGTGGCATAGTGGAGAATCGAACTCCCAACATCTGGCAGGCAGAGACCTCAACCACTGAGTCTGCCTGCAGTTCTTTCTTTCTTTCGGCCTCTTTCGTCTCTTGCTTGCTATTTGCTACCTCATTCACATGTGTTAATGTTTGTTTTGCTCTTGGCCATTTTGCTCCTGTGGGCAATTTCCACTTTGGTGGTTGTGTGTACGGGGCCACTGTGAGATACAGGAAGCTGGACTAGATGGGCCAGCTCTTCTTATGTTCTTATGTTCTTATGAGTGTGCATGAGAAGGAGATAGAGAGAGATTGAGAGAAAGACAAAGAGAGACAGAGAGATTATGATGATGATGATGATGATGATGATGATGATGATGACGACGACGACGACGACGATGATGCAAGCTCTCAACTGAGCCACTTCATCTCTTGGAAAAGGCCTTCCTTTTCCCCCTACTGCCTAAAACTAGACAGGAAATTTAGTTTTGTTTTTCATTCTGTTCCACCATTTTGCTGAGTATCTTTTTCTTTTTCTTTTTTATTTGTTGTATTGTGTTTTTGATATTTGTTTCTATTTACTGTTGTCGTTAACCTCCCAGAGTTCTTTTGGGAATGAAAGAATGAATAAATGAACGAACGAACGAACGAACAAACAAACAAACAAACAAACAAACAAACAAACAAACAAACAAACAAACAAACAAACAAACTTCTTCTAGCATCTTGTCCTTTCCAGTGAATCCTCTAACAGTGCATCCAAAGTAAAATAGCTTGAGTTGAATCAGCTTCTTGTAAGAATTTAGGTTTGATTCAGTCCCACACACCTTTCTTTGTGTTTCTGACTGGGCTCTCTGTTTCTTTCTGGGGCTCTTGGCTTCCCTGCTCTTGTTTGCAAGCAAAAGTCCCTGTGGAGAAAGAAAGCCTGGTCCAGGGTCAAATGGCACGAAGTGTAATTAGGGTTTGCCACTGTATGGGGAAGCAAAAGTCAGTGGTAGCCATGTCGTTGAAGATAATCCATGGGAATCCAGAATCCACAGGCTCTCTTGGCTGGAGGTCTCAAAGTCATCCAAAACAAAGAGGGAAAATCCTGGCTCCGAGCTCCATTGTTGACCTTGAGTGAACTCATCAAGCAGCCTTGCGTTTTCCTCTCAACGGAGTCACAGCGAAGCCTTTTAAGTGTGTGTTGTTTCTCCCCAGAGAGGGAAGATGCCAGCAACAGACATCTTTGAGTTCCACAAATCCTTTTCTTCCATGTATTACTTAAAGTGTGCAATGAGAGATGTTCAAACGGTGTTGTGCCCTGGCCCTTGCCCCCTCTGCCTAGTGCCTGCTCAGATACAGCACCGGGAGGAGGCGTGAGAGGGAAGCCAGGGCAGCACCTCCAAGTGGGTGCCTGCTGGAATGGGTGGGGCAATGGAACACAGACAGGCTGTTGGGGTGGTAAACAAGTTGGTCCACTCCAGTCTTTGGGTGTAACTCCACTGAGAGTGCAAGTCAGGCTGGGGAACAGTGGGTTTTATCCAATTGAAGGCTGCATCCTGCTTGTGCCTTCAAATGTTCATACCTTTACAATCGCTAATCTATGGATTTATTAGCACACTCACCATCAGACAAGCGCTCCATTTATGGAACATAATTATGTTGCATAATAATGGTGCCTTCTGGCATTTTGCTGCAGGCAGGGAAGTGCAGAATCAAATACATTAACTATACTTTGTTTTCATGTAAGTCACTCAACTGGCGAGGGGAAGTAGCGCACGGCATCCTATTTCCCTGAGCAGATGGTAGTTTTCTGAATTCCTGATTTCACATTCTTTTGTCTTACAATGCAAAAGCAAAAGAATACCGTAGCATTACCAGTATGTGCCTATTTATTTGCAGTTGAGAGTGAATGTGATGTACTGGATTGAATGTTGGACTAGGAATCAGGAGAGCTGCGTTCAAATCCTTGCTGAGCAGTGGAGTCTTACCGGGCAGTGGCAATGGCAGACCATTCCTTGAGCATCTCATATATCTTGAAAGTGTTGTGAGAGTTTCGCTAAATCAGAAGCAACTTGACAGCCTGCAATGACGACAACACTAGGAAACTCGGATGGCTGCCCTAACTAGACTGCAGATCAACATCCACCCTCAAAAGAAACAGCATGCCTTTATAACACACATGTGCTGTTACTCCTCTGTGCAATCCAGGAGCAAAAAGCAGATCCATTTTACAGACTAGCTGTGTGCCAAATTCCCCCCTCATGCACATTCCAAAATACCTGATTTTAATATGCATAACAAATATTATGCACAAAAAGTAATGGGGGAAGCAGAATATTTTTATTTATTCATTCATTTATTTAATTTGAATATTTTTAACCCACCTTTCTCCTTGGAAAAGGACCCAAGGTGGTTTACAATAATGAGGGACAATATACAGTGCAGAACATTTAAGACCTATTCAAGTTAAGAACAGGGTGTTTGAAGAGTCATCTTAGAACATTAAAAGGTAAACATTGGAGCTGTAAAGAGCACGCAAGAAAAGAAAAATCCATTATGAGGGGTGAAAAGCAACATGGAAAACTAGTGTTCTTTTGAAATCAGTCAATGCAATCATATATGGTAATCCATATAAAGTCACATAGCAGGTAATCCCTCATTCAGGGAAAGCTTACCTGAAGAGAAAGGTCTTTGCCTGTTTCCGGAAGGACAACAGAGATGAGGCAGTCCTGGCCTCCAGTGGGATGGAGTTCCAGAGTCTGGGCGCAGCAGTCAAGAATGCCCTTTCATGTGTTCCCACGAGACATGCCTGTGAGGGTGGCAGAATGGAGAGAAAGGCCTCTCCTGATGACCTTAACACCCAAGATGGTTCATACTGCGATATTCAATCTGTGAGGCAGCTTGGACCCAGGCCGTTTTGTGCTTTGTAGGTTACGGTCAGCACCTTGAATTGTGCCCGATAGCTGATTGGCCGCCAGTGGCACTGCTTTAATAGGGTGGTAATGTGATATCTGTAGCCCACCCCAGTCAGCAATCTTGCTGCTGCATTCTGGACTCGTTGATTTTTCCTAAAATTTTCCATTGGTAGCCCCACATAGAGTGCATTACAGTAGCTCAGCTGGGAGGTCACTGGAGCAAATAGCTTGTTGAGAAGATTATATAACATACTAAAATGTATATGATTGCTTTTACCATTCTAGTACTCCATGCTGCCTTTTAGAGATACGAATTTCACATGATTTCTGTGGGTCGGTGCAACGGGGGAATCACGTTTTCCCCCTTGCAGTGAGATTTCTCTATGACTCCGTAAGACTCCCCTTCCTCAGAAAAATCTGGAGTCCTGGGAAAACTCCAGGGACAAGAGATTTTATGTGTTGTGCTTTTTTACATCCTCACTCCCTATATCTATATATTTTAAATATAAATGGGTAGAAATGAAATCAACAGATGAAGGGGGCATGGCTTCGGGTTGTGGAGACAGGGAGGCCTGAACTTGTGATCTCGACTTGCAAAGCAAGAAAGTGGGACAGCAGACAGTTCTGTCTCCACAAGCCCCAGGGCACGGCGGAGAAAAGCATTTGGAAATATTTTCAGTTTCCTAAGAGCTTGCAACCCTGAGGTGAGAAGTCAGCCTGAGAATCAGGAGTCCGTTCCCTCGTTGGGTGTGTTAGGATCTAGGCCCCTGGATACTTGCATGTACACATACAAATGCTTTTAGGTAAGCTCACCCTTCTAATTTATTTATTTCATTTGTATCCCAGCCTCTAGGCAGTATTTGCAATTTTAGCTGCACTAGAAATCCAAGGGGTAAGTTAAATTGAGTGAGAGTTACTACCCCAAAGGCATCCAATGGGTACATAGAGATTTCAACTTGGATGACGACGACAACAACAACAAGAACAAACTCAGAACAAACTATAGATCACTGGGTCCAGCCCCTGTCAAGGAAGCACAGTAGGGGACATCCACTCAAAATGAGGGCTGGGAGAGAGAGAACAGAAAAAAGAAAATATATATATATTTTACCAAGCATGCCTGTGTAACTCCCTGCCACAGGAGGTGGTGATGGCATCTGGCCTGGATGCCTTCAAAAGGGGATTGGACAGAATCTTGGAGGAAAATTCCATCACAGGTTGCAAACCATGATGGAGATGTCTCACCTCCAGGCTTAAAACCAGGGTACTTCAAGGGCCAGATGCAGGGGAGTGGTATCAGGAGACAGATATCTAGTCTCCTGCGCTCCCAGAGGCATTTGGTGGGGGCCCTGTGAGATACAGGAAGCTGGACTAGATGGGCTGTTGGCCTGATCCAGCATGGCTCTTCTTATGTTCTTATGTTCTTATGGGAATTGAACCCCCAGCCTCTGTCTCTGCAGCCAGAGATCTAAACCACTGAGCTATCAACGGTTCTCTATGCCCAAGAACTGAATTCAGTTTCAGACTCATTCTTAGGTGGCTACAGCCCAGTGCTGAGGTTGAGATGAAGGCAAAAGACTGGTGCCTTTATTTGAGGCAGACACTCTTATTGCTTGCAATTAAACTCTGTGTGAGGCGTTTCTCTCTTTTAGAATGTGGGAGTTGGGGGGGGGGATTAATCCCTGGGGGGTGGGAACTACCAAAGATGCTGGCTGGGGGAAATGGTTTGTCCATCAGGGCAAATATCAAGGACAAGATTTAGCCCTCTTCCGGGGGTGGGGTTGGCCTAGGCTAGTGGTGGTGTATCTTTGGCACTCCAAATATTTTGGACCTCAACTCCCACACTCTTTTGTCACTGGCAATACAGGCTCGGAATTCTGGGAGCCGTGGTCCACAACATCTGGAGTGCCAAAAGTTCACCACTACTGGAGTAGGCCATCTTGGATAATCAAGATGTCCTTGGACTGCAACATCCAGAAACCCCAGGAAGCACAGCTGGCGGTGAAGGCTTTTGGGAGTTGCAGTCCAAGGAAGCCTGGGTTACCCATGATTCGAAACCCCTGGCTCAGAAAACATAATATACCAGTTTGTCTTTTACATTCCCGAGCGGTTGGATCCATAGCCTTTTACAAGAAAATCGCAATTTCTTCACACAACTATGTGAAGATAGTTTAGCCTTTTATGAAATCGGATGTTTTCTATTTTTATTTCACCAGAAGTAATGCAACAGGGCAATAACATAAATGGCATAACTTTGATTTTTAGTTGCCCTGGATTGAAAGCTAGGGTAGCAGACCATCATTTCTAACAGTCCCACAGTTGTAAAGCTGCTCCTGGTGACAGTTAATGATGTTTCAAAATGTTTATTCATACGACAGCAAGTATAGAGACACATTACTTAGTGACTGTGTACATGCTCTCTTATAATTGCTCATAAATTATTATGGTTCATGCTAAACTGCACCCAGAATCCCTAGACCGCTGGATTTATTTTAAATGTGAACCACGACAAATCATTTGAAATATGCTGGAATGCAACACATGTTGTATAATTACTGTTGATAGAGGAATGTGAATAGACTGGTGTATGCCGGCAATGAGGCTGTTTGGTAATCTATCACCAGATTGCCTGATTTCATTTATTTCTGTACAGCAAGCATGATTAGATGCTTGACAAAATGACTTTATTTGAGAACTTTCTTTATAGGTTAGTGGTGTAATTTAATCCATGCATACATCAAAGTAGACTCTGCTGTGCTTAATATGGTGGTGAACCTTTGGCACTCCAGACGTTTTGGACTATAACTCCCACAGTCCTTTGTCATTGGCAATCTAGCCCTGGAATTCTGGGAGTTGTGGTGTGCCATCTGGAGTGCCAAAAAGATTCGCCACCACTGGTATATGATAGTAGTCAAAGGCTCAAGGTTTAGCACTAGCTGCTGCTTACCTTGATGCCATAGTAAACTTTAAAGGAGGGATTCAAGACGCTGAACCTAGTTTGGGGAGATGGTTTAGCAGCTTCAATAGACCCTGCAAAGTTTGGAGTAAAAAGCAGAGACTTGCCAGTACCCGAGCTTCCAAGTCATCCGCCTCCACTGGATTGCAATGCAGGATCATTCCATTTCTGTTCCATGGCAGTTTTAACACTTGCTAAATTGCAAGTCTATTCCTTCCAATCTCTGCAGCAACCTGCAGCCATATTTAAAAAATCAAGAAATGTAGTATTTATTTTCATATGCAGCTTCCCCTCATGAATACATGTCATCCATAATCCTGTTACTTCACAGATCCCTGCAAGTTCCAGACAATTAAAAGCTTCCTATCCCACCACCTGGCCAGGCTGGTGGGATAGTAAGCCTTTGGGAGATATGGAAAAGGGTAGAAAATGATTTAAAGTCAGAAAATTTATCCTCGTGGTGGTAATTCTCTAGTGTTAAATCATTCCCTACTCTGCTGTTTCATGACTCTGCAAGGCTTCCTAGGACAAAGGGGATATTTAGTGATACCAAGTGCCTGGGAAGCTTTTAATTTCCCAGACCAGCCACAACATGGCCACAGCCGATGACATCTGTGGAGATCATAGCGTAGACCAACAAGCCATTGTCTGTAACTTGATTAAAACGTGCGCTTAGTACATGCATTTCCTTGCGTTGTGCATTTTGGTACTCAGTTTTTGAGCCGAGAACTCCATCACAAAATGCAGAGAAGTGTTTTTTTAAGAAATAATATATTAGATTGTTAAAATGTAATGCTTAAAATGCAGATTTGTGATCCACAATATACTGTAACATCTAATAATATCAAGGTGTGAATGCAGCGAACAAGTGCTTGAAAAGGTGTAGCATATAAGTAGAGAGCTTTAACTGGTCACAGGACTGTAAGCATGGACGCTATGATCCTGGCACACTTTTGAAGAAGGCATGGGAATGTGTAGACCCGCTAACTTTTCCTGCCTGGCTTACCAACACAACCACCAACTAGTTTATCCTGATTTAGTGTTATATAGGTTCTCTGAAAACGGTTTCCTGGGAACCAAAAACACAAGATTACCTACATTCTCTAACCCAGTATCTGCCCCACGCAGTTATATCAGTTTGACACCATTTTAACTGCCATGGTTCCATCCAACAGACATACTATAGAATGGGCTACTGTGGTGACATAATGATATAGCGTAGAGATGTAATGTGAAACTGATACCTCTTCCCTCTCTGGTTTTCCATCTTCCTCTCCAGAAAAGGGGAGGGACAATTCATTGAAAAGGAGGGACAGAACACTCTTGCAAATCTCTAAATTAACAAGCTGCAGAAACCTCAGGAAATGAAACCAAGGGCTTCATGAGATCATCTGGTTATAATTACAGGCATAATGATAAAACCAATTGACTAGGACTGGGGTGGCTCAAGTTTCGACCAAATTCATCTCCTGGACTTACCTGGGTGATATGCTGTGAGGATGAATGTGCGAGGCAATGCTATGGGTGGTGTGCCCTTAGCAATCAGAAGGAAGAGCTGTGATCGTGGTGTGGGAAGAGAATGCAAGAAGTCCAGGTTCTAGTGCGCACTAATCCATGAAACTTGTTTGCTGAATGCTGACCTTAGGGTTACTACTCTCCCTCTGAAGCTGGCCTACCTCACAGGTTATTGTGGGGAGGGAAAACAGAGATGGACTGTAAATTGGAAGCCTCCCACCAACCATCCTCAAAATGGAGGACAGAGGATGGTTGGATGAGGAGCCAAAGGTTTCGATCCCATAAGAAGTCCATTTGCCATTACCCATCTCCAGGATAACCATATCTATGGTGCCTTGAGGTGATTGGAAGAAAGGCCATTTAGAAACTAAACTCCCACCCTCTTGACTCCACAACCAGATACAGTGACCCCCATCTATCGTGGGGGTTAGGGATCCGAGCCAACCCGCCATAATTGAAAAAATGCAATATGCGGATGCAGGTTGGATCAGGCCTGGGGGGTATAGATGGAGGCTCTTGTACTTACCCCCAGCCTGGCACTGTCCCAAATGGGCCTGCAAGGGCCTTCATGGGCCTTCTAGAGGCCCCCAAAGGGGCTCCTGGTGAACCGGAAGTGACTTCCGGAAAACTGGAAGTGACCTCCGGGTCACCAAAAATCATTTTTGAGGTCTCTGAGGGACTTTCCCCCCTCACCCCAGGGGGCCTTTTTTCATATTTCATATAGCGGAACCACAGTATATGAACCGCGAAAGGGCGGGGGAACCACCTACCCAAACTACTGAACTAAAATAAGCACTTGACACCAAAGCATGGAGCTCTACCTTTGCACACCCATCTGGTTCAAAATGACACTATTAACAGTTTCCCGAGGAAGCTCAACATTTATGGCTTGACTGTACATTGAGAATTGGGACCCGTGATCTGCGGATGACACACGGCCTGCTGGCAGGAGCTTCGACATCTTGACTTGTGTTTGATTCCCCACAAAGAAGTGCAGCAGTGCTGCTTTGAACAAGAGAAAAGGGCAGAGGGGAGGGGAAGGGAGTCATTGACTGTTTGATTAGCTGCTTTTCAATAATTACAATTTAGTCCAAGCGTATTTTGAGTCTGTTTCCCCTTCTTCCTTCCCCTAAATGTCATCAAATGTTACATACCCTGTTATAAACAGTCTTCAGTCAACTTCTCAGAACATGTTGCTCTTTGTATTTATCTCCTTGGTGTTTGTTGAAAGTTTAACCAGACAACAAAAGGAAGGAGCTCCTAGCTGGGCAGAAAGAATGAAGAACCAGGGTCTCTGATTCACCCCTTTCAGTGGATGCATCCGGCTCCCTTCATTATTCCCAACATTACCTGCTGAGCTTACAACAGAGTTCTAGCCAACACAGACCAAGCTGATGCAAAAGACAGCTTGTCTCTTCAAAAAGGGGGTTACATCATATTGTGTGTGTGTGTGTGTGTGTGAGGGGGGGTTCATTTCATCCCAGGATGCCTCCAAAATGGCTCCATATTTCTCTACATGACATGTTTTTGATTATCCAAGGCCAGTGTGCTGCATATTTATTTATTTATTTACAAACAAATTAGCCACCCCACTATCAAGAGTAGAGATGGGCACGACTCAAAAAATTGTTTTTCGTTTTTCATTTGGTCATTTAGGGGTCCGTTTCGGTTCGTTTTCGTTTTTGTTGGGTTTTTCGCAAATTTTTCGTTTTTGTTTCGTTACCTAATGAAAACGAAAAAATGAAAACGAAAACGAAAAATTTCTGTTTCGTTAGCATTCTTTTCAGTTCAATGTGTTTGCCGCAACGAAAACGAAAAACACGGCAAAAAATTGTGTTTTGTTTCCGTTTCCGTTTTGTTTTTGAAAAAAATTCATTTTTGTTTCGTTACCTAATGAAAACGAAAAAACAAAATCGGAAACGAAAATTTCGCTGAGTCGTTCCCATCTCTAATCAAGAGGTCTCTGGGTGACAAACAACAATGTATTAAAAACTATAAAACAATAACATTATTAAAACTATAAAATACAATACAGTTATAACACAATACAATACAAATTATAAAACCCTGGTGCTCATGTGTCCAGCCAAAAAAATTAATTAAAATGCTGCCAAACAGGAAGGTCTTTGCCTGGCGCTGAAAAGCCAAAAGTGTTGGCACCAGGCAGATCGCCATACGGAGAGTAGACATGGGCACGACTCGGCGAAATCCGCGTTTCCATTACCGTTCGTCGTTTCCGTTACGTAACGGGTAACGGTAAGGATAATTACTCCGCTCCAGCTCCAACCCGATCCGATAAAGATAAATTGGGTCTGATTTTTCATTGTTGTTCATGGCATTGCGGCGATCGTGCGATGCCAAGCAGCACAGAAAAAAAGTGTTAAAAAAAAACCTGATCCCCAGCCATAAAAGCAGGCGAAAATATGCCTGCTTCAGTGAGGGCACCTACCAGAGAGGGGTGGTTTCTGGGGGGGTCCCCGGCCTTCCCCCCCTCTCCTGTCCTGGGCTGCTGATACCAGGCACGGGGGGGGGGCATCCTCGTCGTCTCCATTTGCCATGCGGTGGGGGGGATCCAAAATGGCAACCGCAATATTTATTTTTAAGTCGTGGTCCAAAAACCCACCAAAGCACAACAGAAACATTTGAAAATTAGGTATTTTAAATGCCCGATTTTTTATAGTAGCAGCAGTGGGTTTTTCTTGCAATAAAACGTCTCCATTGATTTTATTTTATTTTATTTTTATTTTTATTTTTTTACACCTGCGCATGCACAATGATGGGCTGGCCATGGGATGGGACCATGCAATTTTTTGGAGCCATTCCACCAATCGCATGGCCAGGTTTTGACTGAGACTTCTGGGTGCCAGAGAGGGCATTAAAAGCCCACAAACCCTAACCCTAACCCGAACCCGAACCCTAACCCTAACCCTAACCCATACGCCAGTACGCTGTCCTTCTTAGTGGGTCAGAGGCACCCAGAGGTGCAGCCCACTAACCCACCCTAACCTTAACCGTAACCCTAAGCCTAGCCCTTACTCTAACCCCAACCCTAACCCAGATCCGTACGCAAGTACACTTTCCTTTTTAGTGGGTCAAAGTGAGGCACCCAGAGAGGTACCTTGCAGAGCCCACTATCCCCTACCCCTTTCCCTAACCTGTACACCAGTACGCTAGTACACTTCCCTTCTTAGTGAGTCAAAGTGAGGCACCCAGAGAGGTGCCTCGCAGAGCCCACTATCCCCTATCCCATTCCCTAACCTGTACGCCAGTACGCTAGTATGCTTTCCTTCTTAGTGAGTCAGAGGCACCCAGAGAGGTGCCTCTGCCACTTACCCCCCACCCTAACATAATGTAATAATGTATGGTATGCGGCGGCTCCGCAAAACGCTTCGCTTCCCTTCTTAGTGGGTCAGACGTCAGAGCCACCCAGAGAGGTGCCTCCCAGAGCCCACTTACCCCAACCCCAACCCCAAATGACAAACGACAAACAACAAAAGAAACAACAGATTTTTGAAAATTATCGCGACAAACGGCAACGACCCGAAACGGACCTGTCCCGACAAACGACAACTCGAAACGTCATTTTTTCTGGTCGTGCCCATCTCTAACGGAGAGCATTCCAGAGTTGGGGGGGGCAACCACTGAGAAGGCCTTATTTTTTGACATGCCACCCCCCTTACCTCTTTGACGGATGGCACCTTCAGCAGGGCCTCCTGGCCTGATCTTAGAGTACAGGCAGGCTCATATGGAAGAAGGTGGTCCTTTAGGTAACCTTTAGGTTTGGTACCTTCAGGTAATATGTAGAATCCATTTCTTTTTCAACCCTCGTGTTGAGTTCTTTTGTCAACAAGTGATGACATGAATTGCATCTAGATTACTTCAGGTAGTCCAGAAATAATATGACCGAGAACAGTTCTCACTTTGGATGCTTTCACCTGTTACAGTGAATTGGGGATCAACCCATTGATTCTGAGTCTATGGGATTCTACACAGTCTACACAGGAGGCAGGGTTTTCATAAACTTGTTGTGAAAAAAGAATAAAGAGTCACCCCGCCCCTATGATTTCCAGTTCAACTATGATCTCTCAGTCCTTTCACCAGAGAACCATGGGTTTCAGCTAGAGATAGGCATCAACTGAACCACGAACCGGAAAATGATTGGTTCCTAGCTTAGTTCTTGGTTTGGTTTTGGGATCCTGTTTGGATGAAATGAAACACCACACTCCTCCCCCCCCAACCCGAGCTTTATTTTGCTTTGGCCAATTGGTATCTCCACCCCTCCTCCTGGCCCCATTGCCTCCCTACCTTGTCTTGAGGTCCCGGCCACCACCATCTTTTCTTGCAAAGAGACAGGCACCTTCCACTCAGCTGATTGTTTCCTTGCACAATTTGGTGTGTGTGTGTGTGTGTGTGTCTGTCTGTCTCTGTCTCTGTCTCTGTCTCTGTCTCTATCTCTGTCTGTCTGTCTGTCTGTCTGTCTGTCTGTCTGTCTCTCTCTCTCTCTCTCTCTCTCTCTGTGTGTGTGTGTGTGTGTGTGTGTGTGTGTGTGTGTGTGTGTGATGATAGTTCATGGTTCATAGTTAGTTGGTTTTCTGGTTCATGCCCATCTCTAATTTCTAGGACATTGCTGTGCACTTGGCATGGCTAGGGGGAAGTGGGACGGCACCGTTCTGCATTGATCCCAAATGGAATTTCTCCACATCAAGCCCAGCTGGCTACAATAATAGCTTTTGTCCTAGTCTTGCCAGGGATTCCGGATTTGATGAGGATTGTATAAGAGGTCAGTTATCATAACAATCAAGTCTGCGAATGGCAACATGACATGAATTTGTTCCTTCTCTCTCACTCCGAAAGCAACAGCTGGAAAGCTTTCAAGACAGGCGGTGCCCTAAATGTCAAATCAAGCAGACTTTGTTTACACAGACCAAGGCCATGTCTACCATTCAGGCAAGAGCTGAAATGAATATAAGCTGCTTCTTTCTTGATTCAAAGGGTTAGCTGTATTTGATTTCTTAGGTCAACCTTAAAACCCACTTTTAATAAGTTGCTCAAACATCACCATTGAAGAGATATATTCATCCCTTCTTAAGGTCACTTTGAGGTCTCTCTTCCTTCTGTTTGTTTAAAGCTTTGTTACTAATTTGTAATTTTTATTTTTATTTCTGTACCCTTCTTTCAACCTAGTACTTGCAGAATTAAAGCTGCATAAAACAAGTTCCAGTTGCTGGACTGTGAAATGCACTATTTAAAGAATGAATATATAAAGCAAGGTACTGGAGGCGTTGGTGGCTGATCAGCCCTTTCACTCTGATTTCAGGCCATGTCGTGACATGGGGATGGCATTGGCTACCCTGAAAAATGGACATTCTGGGGGAGACTGAAGGGGCAAAATGTCCTTGTTGGCCCCTCTGTGGCCTTTGATACTGTTGACCATGGTATCCTTCTGCATTGTCTCCCCAAGTTTGCAATCAGTGGCCTCATTTTGCCATATTTCTGGTCCTTCCTGGAGGACCACCCCCAGAGAGGGCAGCTTGACAAGATGTCTTCCTTCCCTTGGATATTCAGTTGTGAAGTTCTATGGGGGCCCATCATTTTACCAATGCTATTGAATATCTGTGTGAGTTTCTGTTGCGTTTTATATTTTGTAAACTGCCTCGAGTAGCTTTTTTGTTAGATGGGCAGTATAGAAATCTCACAAGTGAATGAATGAATGAATGAATGAATATATATGATTGTCTATATATAATTATATATATAATTGTCTATTTGTTAGTTTCTAGCTGATTATTTGTTCTTGTTACTTTGTTGTGAAACGCCTGGAGTTCCTCCGGGAAGACGGGCGGTATATAAGCTCTAATAAATAGATAGATAGATAGATAGATAGATAGATAGATAGATAGATAGATAGATAGATAGATAGATAGATAGATAGATAGATAGATA
>JAHTLZ010000280.1:2971165-3004844 GCA_023846285.1 Phrynocephalus versicolor | reverse complement strand
ACACACACACACACACACACACACACACACACACACACACACACACAATACAGAACTTTAGAGAGAGGGGGAGTCCATTAGCGGAGACTCAGATGAATGTCATTTGCTTTAAAAGAGGGGTCATGTAACTGACCAGGGTCTGGCAGAAAGAAGATACTGTAGTAACAATAGGTGATTGCATTAAAACACGTTTTTATTAAAGCACATAATTACATCAGTCATAATCATGTAGGTAACTTTGAACATCAGTTTGTAAAACAATAAACATATCTTGTTTTGTTTGAAACTATAAATCTTTGGCACCTGACTCTCTTTCTTAATGTATAAGTGAATTTTGGACATTTATGGCCTAGAGTCTGTGTCAAGGTGGTGCCAGTACATTGCTCCCTCAATCTACCCCTTCCCAATGTCCTACTTTTAGACATATCCTGTTACACATCAACATTCATCCCAGTTGCCTCTGCATTGGTTCTGAACTCTATGCTCCTGAGATTTGTACTCCTGGGAGCACCCAAGCATATTTCAATTAAGGTGATCTGGTTTGTTTGGGCATGTGGATGACAAAGTCCTTCCACTTGGCTATTTACTATTTTTTGCAACACATTCAAATGAGTAGTGTGCCCAACTAATCTCCTTTTAATGTCTTGTCTCCCTTCTGGCATTGTGTGCAGTGTTTTGCTAATCAGAGAGTCAGTTTTCTCAATGCTGCCCATCTCTAATTGTAACTAATGAGAGGAACTCTGCATTTTAGGTCCCTGTTCCAGAATGCACTTTAAATAGAATTTGCCATGGGCAGTGTGGAAAATATGAGCTAAATAATGCAAGATAGTTAGCAGTAGAATATGGCACTATTCAATTACACCGAATGTTGATTTTAAAAACTTCCTCCTGAACTCGTTATTACCTGCACCTCCATGCCTTGACCTTTCATCTTGCAATCAAAGAAAGAACATAATCATCCCAGTAAGTTAATTGTTAAGAATTGCTCTCTCTGTGTGCTGATTATATAACTAATGAATTATAAAGCACTGCATTCTGATTTTTTTTTAAAAAAAGAAAATAATTTCCTCTGAATAAAATAAAATAAAATACAACACTCTGAAAGCCTGAGTGTTAATTCTACTAACGATCACTAGAGTCTAGACCAGAGTTGGCGAACCTATGGCACGGGTGTCAAAGGTGGCACTCAGAGACCTTTCTGTGGGCACCCAACATCACCCCTTCACAGCCACCTGCATTCAGGTTAAATTGCTGTACTGGCACTTTGTGAATAATTAGTGGGTTTTGAATCACAGTTTTGGCACTCAGTCTCTAAAAGGTTCGCCATCACTGGTCTCGACTGTAGCTTTCCCTGAATGATGGACTACCATGTGTCTTTTATATGAATCTATAGATTAGATTCACATAGACTTTGTGTTTATAACTACTTATAACCTTTTAGCTTTAATGTAATGTTGTCTATTAATGCTGAAAGGTGTCCCTCAATTCCTTGTTCTCAAATACTTGAACATGTTTTAATTGTACTGGACTGTATATTATCCCCCATTACTGTAAGCCTTGGGTCCTTTTCCAAGGAGAAAGGTGGGGTAAAATACTCTAAAATAAATAAAATAAATAATAAATTTTGGAGAGACCCAACATGCTATAGAGAGCAGCCAATATTGCAATGGCTTGTTTTAATCCAAACATCTTCCAGATTTGGCTGAATTAGATCCAGGAACATGGATGATGTGGAATCCATCAGCACGAAGGCTGGTCTTGGTTAGTGAGTGAGTCAGTAACTGCAAGTCTCCAAAAACAGTTTATTGGCAAGCAAAGCCTCATATGTCAGGTTCACCCATCAAACCCCAATAGAACCCACTTAATCTGATTTCAGAAGGCAGGCAGGGTTCTAAGCTCTGGTCCAGGAAGGGCGGTGGTATCCATCCAAGCACAAATCAGGCCCAATCCTGCCTAGCTTCTGAAATCAGATTAAGTGGGTTCTGTTGAGGTTTGCCAGGTGGTCAAGATGGCATGACACTGCTGTAGAGATCTTTTGTCCCAGACTTTAGACTAGATACTGTTCTTTCTGTGCTAGTTTTTTCCCCAGTTGCTGAGTACTCTTGTTGATGATGCTAATGCCAGAAAAGGGGGCAGCATTCCAAAGTAGCACCCCATGCATGCAACTGGAATTGTGGAGTTCCTCTCTAACATGGCAAAGCTTGATAGTTTAATCCCTCTGCACACTTAGAAATGGATAAAGTTCCAGTAATGGGGCTTGATTTTGATCTGGCACATATGGGGTGATGCCTGAGCTTCCCAGCTAACAGCTATTTCCTTGACACAACCAGATAACTAGCAGAAAGGGTATCTCTAAACACAGCTGCCTTCTGCCAAATAAATCTGAAAGCATAGGTTCACCTGTTTGATGGTTTGCAACTACATAACATGTCAGTCTCACTCCAAACCTCCTTGACTTCAATGAATACAATTAAAGTGACAAATGGGGCATGATGGGAATATATGGCCCTCATTGAGGCATCCACCATTCTTTGTAGGCGGCTTTTAATGGGACATGTTTCTTATTGAGACTAATAAAACTCAGACCATGACAGACTGGATGGCAACATCCCCACACAGTTTGTAAATACTCAATGGTAACAAGACGTTAAGAAGCAGTCTGATCAGTTTCCCGCTGTATCTTCTTGGCACTGTAAGAGATAAATGTTTATGAACATTCCGCACCCTGCTGCCACAACCTTGGGTACTGAATATGTCTTTAATTATGGCGGGAGAACATGAGAAGATACAGAAGGCTGGGGGAGGGGAAAAGAATCACTTATCAAAATGAGCGTGGTCTCCTGGGAAAACCAAACTTGGTGTAAGAGTTTATCCATTGTATTTTTAATTGCCCTGGTGTGCAATCATAGATACAACATAGATACAGTTCAGTGGTTCGTACCAGTCCATACTTCGTCCAAACAGGTGGTCAGCACTTCCCAGCCCTGCCTCTTTGGTCCCGTGCTCACTCAGAGGCTGTGCCCACAGGAGGGGAGTCAGGTAATCCAGGGCACTGACTCTGAGTAGGCCACCCAGCAGAAGAGGCAGGCCTGGGAAGTGCTGAATACCTGTTCGGACGAAGTACGAACTAGGACGAACAACTTAACCAGTGGTAACTGCCCATCCCTAGTTACACCATAAATCACATTTTATTTTAATCTCAAAGAATTGGAACTGTGTTAGGTTACTTGAAGGGTGGTCCTAATAAAAATCAGTGGCAGAAGTTGGGCCTGACATCAGTTGATTCCCCTATATTTCAGTAGGAACCACTGGACAAAAAATCCAAGCTCTTACCCTAATGTTTCTTGACAGTTGGACTGCTCGATAAATGAGAACTCAATTCAGTTGCTACTTCTAGCAACTGCAGGCTTGTTGAACCAAATGCTGGTTAATAAAGATTGCAATATGTTTGGATTCATTCAGTAAGTCTGCAGTAGCTGGGATTTGCTGTTGAACTGATTATGCTTGCTATTGAACTACAGCTCTGAGTACCCTTCCCTTCTATCAAGGAAGATGTTTTATGCAAGGGCAATTTATTTCAAAGGAGAGCTTTTCAATAGTGCCTTAACTATTCACTCACATCAGTAAAATATGCTGGGATATTCTACCTGAGAAAAAAGAATGGCTAGCCACCTTCTTACACAAAAAACAAACAAAAAAAGGATAAATCCTGCTTACTTATCACCCAAACTTGAATCCTGACCCTTGCAGGATATGTTGTCCCTTCCACTCCGTTCATATGTTGCACCCAGTTACACATGGACCACTTTTAAGCCTGTTGCCAACAGGTTGAGATCCAGGAAACAGAGAGTAGATGTCAATGGGCAGTTTTCACAATGGAGAGAGGTGAAAAGCGGTGAGTTCCAGGGATCTGTCCTGGAACCGGTGCTTTTCAATCTGTCCATAAATGACAAGGAGACAGGGATAACCAGTGAGGTGGTCAAGTTTGCAGGTGACACAAAACTTTTCCGGGTGGTGAAGACCAGAGAAGATTGTGAAGAGCTTCAGAAGATTCTCTCCAAACTGGGGGAATGGGCTGTGAAATGGCAAATGTGTTTCAATGTAGGAACATGTAAAGTAATGCATGTTGTGGGGGGGGGGATATCCAAAACTTTATCTATCAACCCATGGGTTCTGAGTAGAGATAGGCACGAAATGAACTTTTAATTTGTTTTGTTATTTGTTATTCATTTCATTAGCTAATGAAACGAATAATGAACCAACAGCGGTCAGCACTGTAAACCAAAAAATAAATGTAAAAAAATAGAGCCACGCGGTAGGTGCTTTTAAAAAAACCAAACAAAAAAAAATTTTTAAAGGAGCGCCGACCCGGCCCCAGGGGTGTCCAGGCTGGCACTCTAAAATTAAGAAAAAAATTAAAAAATAGAACCAGCATGACCCAGCGCCAGAGGCCGCGCAGTCGGTGCTTGAAGGAAAAAAAGGAGGCGCTGGCCCCAAGCCAGTGCCTCAAAAAGGCCCTGCCGCCGGGGCCAGGATCACCCCACCCGCTGCTGCCACCGCCACTGCCACCAATACCACCACTGCCCGGTAAGTCAGACCCTAACTGGTTCGGCTCAGTTTGGGTTCGTATGAACCCAAACTGAACCAAACCAAAGGTGGGCCCGAAACAGACAAACCCAAACCATGGGTTTTCTATTTCGTGCCCACCTCTAGTTCTGAGCTATCCGTGATGGATCAGGAAAGAGATCTTGGTGTTTTGGTGGACAGCTCAATGAAAGTGTCTACCCAGTGTGTGGCAGCAGTGAAGAAGGTCAATTCCATGCTAGGGATCATCAAAAAGGGGCTTGGAAATAAAACAGACAACATTATAATGCCATAGTACAAAATGATAGTAAGGCCGCACCTAGAATATTGCATACAGTTCTGCTCACTGCATCTCAAGAAAGACATAGTGGAACTGGAAAAGGTGCAGAAGAGAGTGACTAAAGTGATTAATGGGCTGGGGCACCTCCCATATGAGGAAAGGCTACTACAGCATTTGGAGCTCTTTAGCCTGGAAAAAAGGCACCTGAGGGGGGATATGCTTGAGACGTACAAAATAATGCAGGGCCTGAGTAAAGTGGATAGAGGGACACTCTTCCTCTCACAAAATACCAAAAACAGGGGACAACCACTCAAACTGAGGGTTGGGAGAGTGAGAACAGACAAAAGAAAAAAAAATTACCCATTGTGTTGTTAGTCTGTGGAACTCCCTGCCACAGGATGGGGGGGATGGCATCTGGCCTGGTTGCCTTCAAAAGGGGATTGGACAGATTCCTGGAGGAAAGGTCCATCACAGGTTACAAGCCATCATGGGGATGTGTAATCTCCAGGCTTAAAAACAGGGTACATCAAAGGTGAAATGCAGGGGAGTTTTATCAGGAGACAGATATCGAGTCTTGTGTGCTCCCAGAAACATTTGGCAGGGCCACTGTAAGATACAGGAAATTGGACTAGATGGACCCTTGGCCTAATCCAGCGTGGCTCTTCTTTTGTTCTTATATAACATTAGCAGTCATTGGATGCTGTTTCTGGACTGTATAAGTTCTTTCTTAAGCCTTCCTTCTCTTCTGTATTCTATAAATTGACCCAGCCATTGAAGAGGCCAACAGGTTTAACCCTGATGAGATCGTCATGGGAGGCCTGTGAAGCTCCTGAGAATTTTATCCTTAAAAAAGAGGACTTACATGTTGCCTGATGCACAAATATATAGACTTTTCACTGCCCTAGATATTGCTTTATGTGTAAACGATCTTGGAGGGGAAAATCGATTATTAATATTAGTATTTGTGTTAGTATAGTGTTAATGAAAATAATGCTTACTGCTATTACTGCTACTATTATATGTTTTACCATCAAGTTCCTAGTAGGGTTTCCAAGGTAAGTAAGATATTAAAGAATGGTGCTACCATTGCCACTTCTCAATATGGTTTGCTTGTTTAATTGATTCAGTTTTTACCTCCACTCATCTAGCGTCTGAGTGGCTTCAAACAAAAGCATCAACAATATAAACTAAGATTTGGTAATAAACAACAATTAAGACATTAAACAAATGAGCAGACAAAACCCCAACTTATATTAAATATATAATAGGATAATGCATAAGTTCAGTGGCCGAGCAGAGATCCAGTTTGTTTTTGTTTTTGTTTTTGTTTTTGTTTTTGTTTGTTTGTTTTAGCCCTAGGACAATACTGTATCTGCTACACCACACTGACTCTTACTGCTGATTTTACTCTTAATCATTGTTTGTTCCTTTTGTTATTTCTCTGCAGAAACTCAACGTATTGCATGAAAGTCTCGATGTCTTTGACTGTTGCTGAAAATGAATCAGGGCTGTGCTACAACAGCACCATCCGCTACTTAGAAAAATCTGAGATCACTCGAACCAAGATCATTTCCTGTCCTGATATTGAGGATTATAAAACAGGAAACCAAGAACCAGATGTAATATGGTACAAGGTAATGCAATGACTGGCTTTGTCTTTATTTAATATACAGTGGTACCTCTTAAGACAAATTTAATTCATTCCACGGGTCAATTTGTCCTATGAAAAATTTGTACGAAGCACGGTTTAATGCGGATTCCGATAGGGATGCATTGAATTCATCTTGTGAAGCACCCCATAGGAAAATTTGTCTTATGACGTTTTCCTATTCCCGGACATTTCATTCATCTTATGAATTTTTTGTCTTAAGGGACAGTTATCTTACGAGGTATTACTGTACTATACATTGTGGCGAAATTTGTTGCTTTGATCGAGTGGGGGGCATGTTTACAGTGCTGATGGAATAAAGATCTTCTTGGAATATTATGGGACATGACATGAGGGATTTGCCATTTCTTCAGCTCTTAAAGCATGTCTTAAATTCCTGTGATGTCTGTTGCATGTATATTAAAATGACAAGCAATGCAGCTCCCATCCAATAAATTAGTTTAATAGGCCTAATAGTGGCATGTCAGTAAGCAAATTCGTGTCAGCTGTCCCTTGTTTGTTTCAGTACAACTGCCAATGCATAATAATAATAATAATAATAATAATAATAATAATAATAATAATAATAATAATAATAATAATAATAATAATAATAATAATAATAATAATCCTGAGTTTGTGCTCAGATTATTTGAGCTCCATCTCATCAGCCTCACTGTGTTCAGTCTGTGCACAAATAATTTATTTGGAACTGGGATGACATTCAGGGCGCAATGATATGTCAGAAGAGAGCAGAAAAGCCAATGATGTTCTGTCAGTTTGCTTCCCCCCCCCCCCGTTCTTTTACAAGAACCCTGGATATTTCAATGGAGACTGACAAAAACATGTGCTGTGAAATCGGGTTTAGCAGAAATGAGATTTTATTGTTACCTTTTTCTTTTCTTTCTTTAAAGCTCGGGTTGTGCTATCGTCTTCCTTGTTAAGGCGGCTGTGCCCTCAAATGTCTGGAGAAATATAGGCAAGCCAGTTTAGTGAAAGACAGATTGTCTAGGATCGAATTGTCTGTATGTGTGAGAGTTGGAGAGGCTAGTGTAGTGTGGTGTTGTGGTTAGAGCAGTGGTTTATTTATTTATTCATTTATTTATTTATTTATTTATTTATTTATTTATTTATTTATTTTAATACTTATATACTGCCCATCTTCCGGAGGAACTCCGGGCGGTTTACAACAAAATAAAGCAGTGAGAAAATAACAAATTAAGTGAAACATTATAAAAAACAGATTGGGTTATTTAATTGATTTGTAAGATGGAGCCAAGCATGTATTGCTGAATCACTATAAAACCCAGGTTTACAGTATGAACGTAATGAGCAATGCTGATGCAAGATAGAGGCAACCGCATGAGGTAACCCGTTTCCTGATTAGTTACGAATAAGCAGAAGAACATAAGAACAGCCTTGCTGGGACAGGCCACAGCTCATCCAGTCCAGCATTCTGTCTCACACAGTGGCTCGCCATTTGCTTCAGGTTACTCCCAAGATGTTCTTGGATTAAGATTCCCAGAAGCCTTCCTCACTAGCTGTGCTGGTTGGGATTTCTGGGATTTGTAGTTGAAAGACATCTGGGGAACCAAAGTTGGGGACCACTGTGTCCAAGTGTCAGAATAGGAGACATAGGAGACAGGAGATATAGGCGGGGTTCCCCAGCGGGCCTCTGTCTTTCATCCTGATTTACGTCAGAAGAAAATGGTCTTAAAATTTGGGAAGATCCCAAGGCTGAAACCCTCTTGCACAGCATAGTAAATTGCATCAGAGTAGGCCTATTTGAATCCATGGAACGTACAGGAGAGTTGCTTCACTAGATAGCCAGCAACTCAGTGGATGCTTTCTAGTGTGACCTACTTTGCGAAGCCCTGGGATGAGAGCCAGATTTTAATGAAGCTGTCTTTTGTCATATAATAAGACTGGAAGTTGTTGCAAAACAAAGTCTTAAGAAAAGAGACAAATCCCATGTGATCATGTTACTCTATGTTTTATTCCTTTATATTTGATTGTAATTTCTGTCTATCTGGCGCATGTCGCCTACTGTAAGCCGCTTAGAGTTCCGCAAGGAAGATAAGCGGGGTACAAATATAATAAATAAAATAAATAAAAAAATGTTACAGATAATAAGAATTGGTAGTAATTGGAGGGAGGGGGGTGGTTTCATGGATGGTCCATAGAACTGTAGCTGAATGCTCGGGCCAATGTGAGATAGAAAGCCAATGAAAGTTGGGAATATAAGAACAATAATGTCCCAGTTCCACTCTGAACACACCTATTCTGGTCTGATTTCAGAAGCCAACAAAAGTCAGACATATTTTGGTATTAGAATAGGATTTCATTAAGGAATTTCATGTTGTCCGGATAGAGCTAAGAAGGAATCCTGCCCAAAGCCATGGAAAATTGGCTCAATAGACCAGTGGTTGGGTTGAGGACCAGGTGACGAACCTTAGGCACTCCAGATGTTTTGGACCACAACTTCCACAGTACTTTTGTCATTGACAATGCAGGCTTGGAATTCTGGGAGTTGTGGTCCAAAACATCTGGAGTTCCCAATGTTCGCCACCACATACAGCCTTGGCAGCTTCCTATTTTCTAAGGCATTGGTTCTCAACCTGTGGGTCCCCAGATGTTCCTGGACTGGAACTCCCAGAAACCCCTTCCAGCACTGTGAGTGGTGGAGGCTTCTGGGAGCTGCAGTCCAGAACCATCTGGGGACCCACAGGTTGAAAAGCACTGTAAAGGGTATACCGTTTTTGCCTAACATTCAAAGGAGCTTTCATGCTTCAGTGTTTCATAATCCTTATAACAGAGCTCTGAAGTCAGATATTGTAGATGAAGATACCAGGAACAAGATCACCTGGTTTGCCTATGTGGTATGTTCATGGCAGAGATTAGACTTTAGCACTGCCTCTTGGCTGCTATGCTATTTTCCATATCTATTCCTTTATTATACAAATGCCACCCAAAAGTTATACCATATCTGCTTGATGGGTGACAAGTAACGATTAAGCTGTCACATGGATCAAAGTGAGCAAAAAATGATACTGCACATGAAAAGAGTGATGTATTAACTCAAGTGCTGTCTTATTTTTTAAAAAAATCAAGTGCTATGATTGGGGGAATGATACACGTTAAAATATTTTCTACTTCATCCTTCATCCAGATCATTGATGGTCTTAGCAACAGGATGGAGTCAATTTATTTTTATAATTATTATTTGACTTATTTATAGGTCACCTTTCTCCCAATAAGAAGATCCAAGGTGGCTTATAGTACTGAAGGAACAGAATTTAAAAGAAAGCAAAATATACATTTAAACCAGATATACATTAAAATGTTAAATATATATATATATATATATATAGAAAGACTTTAAACCAGAACTATTTTATTAGATATAATACTAGAAAACACTGATAAACAAAACATATACAGTACTTATCATTGCATAATTTGACAGCAGCTAGGACTGTACTGGTACAACACTGGAAAAATGAAGGAATACCTACAGACAAAGAAATCATTAAGAAGGTCTTGATTTTTCAGAAATGGACAAACAACTTTTAATACTAAAGAGAACAAAGATTCTGAATATTTCCAAATGTGGTTTCTGTTCTATCAATGGTTAGAAATGAGATTTAAAGCCCTAACTTGTATTAACAGATGAATATAAGTGGAACCCATGTAAAATGATGTTTAAAAAGCATGGATTGATTTTATTAATAGAAAACTAATAAAATGTATTTTTAAAAAAAGCAGACTATAAAACTGGCTAAAATATGATTGAATAATTAATAACAGATAAAACATTAAAAACTATCTTAGCTTAGAAATGTCATTAAGGGACTTGGTCATGGATGTTAAAAGCCTGCCTGAAAAGTTGGGTCTTCAGTTGTCAGCAGAAGAATAAAAGGGAGGAAAGCAATCTGACCGGATGGAGAAGTGAGGGTTTTAATAAGTTCTGCTTTGGAGGAAGAAATAATTGCAGTATGAAATGAATAGAAAATATGGAGAGCATCTTTTGTACTTTTGTTCGAAATATCTGGAGCCATATTTAATTTGAACTGTCCCTGCTTTATTTCATTTCATTTTTATTTATTTGTATTTTTACCCCAAATTTCTTCTTGGAAAAGGACACAAGGTGGCTTACAGTATGGAGGGACAATATACAGTCCAACACAATTAAGACATATTCACGTTTAAGGACAGGGAATTGATGGAATTGAGGGGTATCTTACAGCATTAGAAGACAACATTAGAATGCCAGTAGTTAAGGAAAGAGTATACATTCCATGTAATCACGTACAGTAGACCATCTAAAAGTTATGAGGGATGGGAACTAACAATTGATAACATAGTGTCAATGTAATCCTACAAGTCTGTGAAGATTCTCAGTCATCCAGGTGAGTTTATCTGGAAGTTGAGCCATGGCAACTGGACTTCTTTTCTTGAGAGATTGAACTATTTCGCTGCTCATCCAAACAGCTTCTACAGTCTCAAATCCAAACAGAAGCACAAAGTTATAAGAGGTTATAAACACAAAGTCTTTGTAGCCATGTATGGTAGCCCAGCATTCAGGGAAAGCTTCCCTGAATAGAAAGGTCTTTGCCTGTTTCCAGAAAGACAACAGGGATGGGCCAGTCTGGGCCTTTAGTGGGAGGGAGTTCCAGAGTGTGGGTGCAGTGACTGAGAAGGCCCTTTTATGTGTTCATCTGAGACATACCTGTGAGGGTGGTGGGGCAATGCCAATAGAAATTGTTCCAGTGCCCCTGGCCGAAGGCAGGAGGGAACTCATCCCACCCTGTTCCACTGGGGGAGCTAAAAATAAATGGCAACAGGTGGTGGGATTGCAACTTGCGCTGAAAACTTATGGGCAGAATAATTACTAGGAACTGCTGAAGCAGCAGTTCATGCTAGAGATGGGCACGAATTTTGTGCCAAATGTAGAGCACGGCGCCACAGGTGCCATGCTTCTCCCCACTCCCCTCACCACCATCCTCACCCAGCCCAATGAGTGGGTATTGCCTTATGGGGTGTCCTGCTCCAAATTCAGCTTGAAGTATGACGATATGTATTGTTGAAGGCTTTCACACCCAGGATCTGATAACTGTTGTGAGTTTTTCGGGCTGTTTGGCCGTGTTCTGGAAGTTTTTCTTCCTGACCTTTCACCAGTCTCTGTGGCTGGCATCTTCAGAGGGCAAGGAGCTCCAGGGAATTAGGAGTTTCTCTCTGTGCTCTGGGGACGATGTGCTTTGTGCCCATTGCTTGTTCATGCTCATTTTTTCTTTTCTTTAGTTTGTATTTTGTTGCTCTGAAAGCTATTTTTGGTAATGCTTTCACCTAACATTTTAAACATAATGTTCTAGGGTTGTTTTTAGTTTTATTTATGATTTATATACTGCCTACCGAGAATAAAATACAAAGAAAAAGCAATAAAATGTCATTCTCTCTCTCTCTCTCTCTTTCTCTCTCTCTCTCTCTCTCTCTGTGTGTGTGTAATAGAAGAATTAATGTTATTAATTCTTTTTGAATACTTGAATGACATACCATTTTTAGCTTTTAGTATTGTGTTTTTTATAATGTATACAACACAAAACCAGTATATAAAAGCATTATATTATAGAAGAATTAATGTTATTAATTCTTTTTGAATTAATATATATGATATACCATTTTTAGCTTTTGGTGTTGTGTTTTTTATAACATAAGTTGCCTTAGGCCTTTTTTGGTGCTGGAGAAAGGCATGGTAAAACTATTTAAAATAAAATAAAATAAAATGTATTAGGTTGAAGAAGGTTGAGTTTACAGTGTTGATCTAAAGCTTTAAAAGAAACAGGCTTCAAATTCCTGACCAGTAACAAAATGGACTGAGTGACATTTTGTTGTTTACTAATGTTTTGCTGTGGAAGGCTGTTAATTTTGGAATATGGTGTCTGGTTTTTTTCAGGAGTGCAAGCCTAAAATGTGGAGAAGTGTGGTTGTTCAAAAAGAAAACACCCTTTTAATACAAGATGTTCAAGAAGAAGATGGTGGAAATTACACTTGTGAGCTGAAGTTTGAAGGAAAGTTAATAAGACGAACTACTGAGCTGAAAGTTACAGGTAAGAAAAAGTATGGGATGAAATAAAAGGTAAAACGGGAAAAGTTGATTGTTCAAATATATTGTTTAAAATTGATTCTAAACCTAGTCTTACCTTAAATGAGTTCTGGAGGCTTTAATAAGACATCATTGAAACAAATGTTAGTCATCAGAAGTCCAGAAATCCAAGCTTGAGTTTCATTGTGGCTTAGAGTTCATAGACATAAACTAGAAACAATAACAAAAGCAAAATAAGCCCATTGAGGACCACTTTGACATCATTAGACACATAAGGTCTTTTAGAAAAAAGTGTTCATAAATTTGATTAGAGTATGAGATAGTGAAAGAGGATGATATCTCGAAGAACTCAGGTTTTGATCAGAGACTAGGAATTCTTACACAGTTACAGAGGGACATAGCTCAGTTTAGCCTCTCTGCTTACAGGATGGGTATTGCTTAATGACAATCATGTGTCACCGCAGTGTGCGTGAACATAAATGGCATGTTCACACTCTACTTGCGTGCAACTCATATTGACTTCTTTACTTGGCTTCAGTCCCATCTCTGAATCTAAGGTAGCTGGACTAATTTATGAAAGCTCATGTCAAAAGTGGAACTGGATGATTTGTTAGTCTGAAACTGGTGGGCATTCTCATCAGATCCAGATGTGTGATGGCCTAAGCACATCCAATCTTGGCTGTTTTCGGAAGCTAAGCAGGGTCGGACCTGGTTGGTAATTGGATGGGAGACCACCAGGGAATACCAGGTGCTGTGGGCGCCTGGAGGAGGAACTGCCAAACCACTCCAGTATTCCTGCCAAACAAACTCCACGTACATGGGGTCACGAAGAGTTGGTCGCAACTGTAATGACACAACACACACACAGAGACACACATGCAATCTATATGTTGCCCATACCTGGTCCATGAGGGGCCAAGTTTCAAGGCACAAGCAAAAAGCTGTGCTTTCTTGGATCTCCATGTGAGGAGACCAATCTCAGAATGAGGAGTTAGTCTGGTGGAAATAGCTTTAAAGTCTGTATGTGCATCTCTGCCCATTGCTAACTGGTACCAACACAATGACTCATGTTGATGGTGTTTTTATGCACATTGTGCTTGTAAAACAAGAGAATACTCAAACCAACCAACCAGCCAATCATTGAACCAACCAGCCAGGAGCAAAGGGATCTCACCTGAGAACAGGGAAGAGAATGCTGGTATTTCTTCCCCTCCCTATAGCATTGGCTTGCCCTGTTGTCTAATTAGCATGTGACGTGAATAGTCTGAAGTGCACCTCTGGCTGGGGTATTCTGGGATGTATGTAGTCCCTCCTTAAAGGAACATTTCCAAACTCTGGATTGAGATCCTGTGGAGCAGAAGTTTTGCTCTAGCTAAGCAAGTTTGGGTCCTGCCACTCCTCAGGTGGGTTGCTTCCGGCAAACAGACTGTGTGTGCTGATTATATTTTTAAGAGTACAAGGTGGGATAGTAGTCTATTTGCTTGAACCTCTGAAGGGCTAAATTCTTGGAGGAGACATGGGGGAGCATGTAACCCCCCACCCCAGATGAGCCCACCTACCAAGAAGTCAATTCAATGGGCTTACAATAGAGTTCCAAGTCATTGGGAATCCCAATAGTGTTGCCAATCATAAGAGCTTTGTGAGTTCAGATGAACACACTTCCAAAATCTTCTTGAGAGCTTCATAGTCATGGTCTAGGCAGTTTACAGATAGTTAGGACACTCAGAGGGACAGGGGGAAATAGAGACATACTGATGTGCCCACTATGAATTTATTAAGTCATATGTTCTGGTGAACATCTGCAGGCACACCCACAATCAATAAATAAAATTACTTTTTTTACTGCAAATAAAGCATATCATTTAACATGAGTGTACTGACTGCTACTTATTTTGATCAACCTTTCATGCTCGACATTCTGGTTGTCTCTTAAGTATATGTTTTTATTTTACGCTGTGGCTTCATGGTTTTAATGCATTATTTATTGTCCTGTCTACCTTTGGGGAACTAGTGCTGATGCTTGTTTTCATCAACTTCCAGTGCTGAATTATAATAACCTCACTTGGCAGAAAGTTCTCTCTTGGTTCCAACTTTTGCTCCAGTTTTGCTGAGAGTACGTTTTTAGCTTCTTCGGGGTCTCTTGTCAGTGTCCTCCCTCTCTCCATTTTAATAACGTCCAGTTGTTTCTGAACGAAGTGTGTGCAAGAATCATTTGCTTTGGCCATGCCAAATTATTCCACTCAATTACATCAATAAAATACTTCTGCTTGAACTCCCTGTTCACTTAATCTCTCTTAAATCTCATCAATTCCGTAATTCTCAAACTGTGCCTGCTATCATTGCCGGGGAATATTGTCGTGGTGGTCGCTCCATCCCGGATGCCCTGATCAGCTGAAATGATCTGTCTAGGTTTTCCTTTCAACCAAAGCCAAATTGAGCTGAACCATCACATTCTGTATGGGTTAATGAAACAGAAGTAAGCATCTTCTGTCCATTTCTTAGGGTCTTTAGCATGCTTCAGTTTAAAAGTAAATTTTTATTTATTGGAGCGGAGTATATAACACGATCATGCAAAATCTAAGATGCTCATTGATCTTAGATTTTGTGCTACCAGTGAGAATGTAAAATTTCAGGTTTTCTGCCTGCTGGGTTAGATTGCAAAACCATTTTTGGGGTGCATATTTCATATTTTGTCACTTTTTGTACAAATAAGCAAAACATCACAGAATTGACTAGTCAAGACAAAACCACCCTCAAATACCTTCCATTACAAGTGAGACAACTTGTAACAAAATGGTAGGAGAATGCATTTATCTTTGGAAGATTGCAGACAAGCTGAAAGGAACAGGAAAGCACAGGAGGTGGTAGCAGGTAATGCCACCAGCCTCACTATTCAGAAAGTTCTGGGCCTTTAAGACCCTACTGGATGAGGAACCTCCTCATGCATGGAAATAACTCACTGAGGTGTCTTGGTGAGTTGAGCCAGTCTAGGCTAGTGGCAGTGAAGAATTTCGTGAACATTCTTTACCTCCCTTTCAACTTCTATCAGGAGGAAAAGTACACTCTTGACCCTACTGTGAAATCTGCCATGCTTCCAGTTTTTGCTCGAGTCAGGGAGGGAAATTACAAGAGGCGGTTTGCCCCCAAATCTAGAGTAATGGAACCCCTTTGCTATTCCCCATATAAGTGGACTGGAATAGCAAAGGGGTTCCACCTCTTTGGCATACAGAAAGAACAGACTTCCTGTTACATCTCTGCCAAAATTTAATACTGATCTGAGGTTCGGCTCCATAGTTAAAATGTTTTTGTTTGGGCCCCCTGATTTTTTTAAAAAAAACTTGGCTTATGGAAAGCCAAATCCACTTATCAACACAATATAATAAACCTACTTATGAGGTTGTTAAGCTGATAGTTCTGTCCTTCCATAGAGCTTTTAGAAAACCAACAAAAAAAACACAACAACCTAGCCCACTGCTCACCATATCAAAGTGTTAACGGCAATGGAAAGTGACAGTTTTCTGAATGATTTAATAGAAGCTGCCCGTTAATTTTTCGTGCCCAAGCCAAAGCAGCCATTGGCTAGTTGTTTGCATGCCCAACGATGCGAAATGATTTTGGAAGACAAACGGAGGAAGAGAGGATGAGTATTATGGCAGATTTCCTTTAGAAGTACTGTAAAGACACAATGAGGAACGTAGCGATATGCTGCAGTCTATGAATTATATATCACTCAGTTACTCTGAGTGCTTTGCTTTACAGCTTCCCAAGTTGCCTGTCTGTCTTGTGAAGATGCAAAGTAATTAGAATGGCAAATAATGTCCTCTTTCATCACTTTATGATGCATTCTTCCATCACTTTCTCCAGAGGCAACTCATTTCATTTCTGCTATCTAAAATCAGAAGATCACTTCATTGGAGGGGAAATAATTTGTTATCTTAGGCTGGGTAGACTTTGGGCATACGGTATTTGTTTGTTTGATTTCCATCCTGCCTTTTGTCCACCTAAAACTGGAACCTAAGGTGGCTTACAATATAATTTAAAAGCCGAGTACAATTTAAAAAGCAATACCTTATAAATATTAAGTCATAGTTAAACTAACGAGTTGTCATATTAAAAGAGGACGCAGTTGAAAACCATTTTGACACATCATTTAATAATAATAATTGCAGTTCATAGCAGAAAAATATGGTGCATCCTTTAAAGCCCTCACCTTATTAATCAGATGCCAGTGGTTGAAGGCCAGACTGAACAGGAAGACTGTTGTGTGCCAGTGGAAGGACATCAAGGAGGCGGTTAGCCCTAGCCTCTATTGGCAGGAAGTGCCATAGTCTGGAAGTGGTCATTGGAAATGTCCTCTCTCATGTCCTTACTAAATGTGTCTCTGAACTTGATGGGAGCTGAGTGAAGGGGGTTTCCTGCAGATCTCAAAACTCAGGGAGATAGTCTAGTCCAGTGGTTCTCAACCTGTGGGTCCCCAGATGTTCCTGGACTGCACCTCCCAGAAATCCTGGCCAGCTCAGCTAGTGATGAAGACTTCTGGGAGTTGCAGTCCAGGAACATCTGGGGACCCACAGGTTGAGAACCACTGGTCTAGTCTTTCAGATTGCCCGGACCAGTGGTGGTGAATCTTTGGCACTCCAGATGTTTTGGACCACAGCTCCCACAGTCCTTTGCCAATGCCAGTCTAGGCTTTGAATTCTGGAAGTTGTGGTCCAAACCATCTGCAGTGCCAAAAGTTTACCACCACTGGCCTAGATCCTATGGCTTTATATGCCAAGGAATGGACTGGTACCCCGTGAAGCTCTCTGTTCCCTATAACTGGCCATAGGCATGGCATTTTGGGTGAGATGAAGGTTCTGGACCTACCGTGCCTTTTACCCGATCGTGGTGCAAAAGACATGCACACAGGATAGAAGAATCCTGGGTCCATAGATCTGTTCTGAGTGCCAGGCTTAAATACTGGACTCCAAAGCCCAGGTTGGGGAGATCTATTCCCCAATGTGACTTGAAAGAAGATACAGTCTGTGCGGCCTTTGGCAAGCCATCCAGTTGCCAAGCACCACCAGAAGAGGGACTGGTAGATTATACCAGGAGCCTTGTAGGACAGAGATTAAATGGCTTACCACAACCAAAACTGTGCTCACAAATGAAAGTTCAGTCCCAGTTAGCCGGCTTGTTGTTAAGTCAACCTTCTGTACTGCCAAGGTTGGTCAGAGGAGTCCCAGCTTGCTGGAGACAATGTGTAGTCTGCACAACTAAAGTGCAAACTGCCCAGGGAATGCTTTAAGTACTATAGGGTGGCATAGAAGCACAATACTTTATTATACATGTAGAAAAAAGCTTTTCCTCATCCACATATCTTGCATATAGCATGCTTTGCTTTGGATGAGGCATCGGAGGTAAACTTAACAGGCATGTTTCATAGTTTGCATGTCTGAGACATGGATCTACAAAGAAATTGCACAGTGGGAGGAAAGTTAGTTCAGTAGTTGGTGGGAGAGGTTGGCCTAGGATATTCCTCTCTGACGTGCTAGCTTTTGTGTGCACGGATGTGGGAACGGAAGAGTTCAATCACCCTCCTTCCCCCAGTCTGAAGGAGTATAGTAGAAGCCAGGGCTTATCAGCTCAGTGAAAATAGACTTCACGTAGCTTTGCCTCCATGTCTTACTTAGAAATCAGGCAAAATCAAAGCATGTGATGGTCTTGCTGCAGGCACCCGTTGCTTTTCTGTGATGTTCTCCCAGACCCTGATATGAATAACCTGCGGTTGCTGGCTTTGTCTTTTACAATTTTAGAAACAAAAGAACAGGTGGGAAACACACAAGCACCTTTTGCCTCCTCCAGTAACAAGCATTTTGTAGGTTCTTTGGTAGACCCACTTGACGGTCTTGCGGGGTCTTCATTTCTGCACTGGGCAGTGGAGACCCTCTTTCTTTGCTTGGACAGGCCACTTTTGAGCTCTTTCTCCTTTGAGAGAGGGTCTGTGTTCCGCAGGAGGAGATTTCTACAAATTAGCACAGATCCTGCTGAAATGTGTGGGAATAGACAGTACTTGTTAGCAGCAAAAGGGCACCTCCCTCTCCTCCTGAGTGGTGGCTTCATTTCTAACACCGAGAGAAACAAAAGGAGATGACCGATAACCAAGTTTTAAGGGTGAGAGCCCTGTAGTAGGATTCAGGGCAAAGGAAGTAGCAGAAAGAAGCAAGCACATGAGAGGTTTGCATGGTAATGATAAATAAATCAGTAGGTCTGAAACTGTACCATATTCAGTGAGAAAGAGGCCACTGTATTGAACCTTCTCCAACCCCTCAGATGATGACCTCCATACCACAAATTCAATAATTTATGTACCAACTGCTTGAATTATTGATCCCACAAGCTGATATACCTATACATTTCACCTGTAACAAAGGAATGTGAGCCATCCGATTGTGCAAACTGTGCCTCAGTTATGGCTTAAAACCGGGGTACTTCAAGGGCCAGATGCAGGGGAGTGGTATCAGGAGATGGATATCTAGTCTCGTGTGCTCCCAGATGCACCTGGTGGAGTCACTGTGAGATACAGGAAGCTGGACTAGATGGGCCTTTGGCCTGATCCAGCAGGGCTCTTCTTATGTTCTTATGTTCTTATGGGCCATTCTGGTTTGTGAAAAAGTAAGTGTATTAGGTTCTCTCCTCCTGCCTGTATTCCCCCAAATCCCTCTTCCAGAAAAAAAAACTACAAAATGTGTTCTTTAAACATGACTCTGTGACCTGCTGTATGGAGGATTCAGGAATTGTAGACCATTGACTAACGTTTCCTTTTTTAATTTTTTTTAAAAATTTTAAAGACAAACAGACAAATAACAATACTAGTGCATCTCTCCCCACCCCCCCGGGACCATCCTTTTTTTTTAGAGCTAAGTGAGATGATTCAAGTAGATATTGATTCTAATCCAGAGAGAGCATGGTTATCATTGTCAACTAGTAAAGATTATGATGCTACAACCAAGGAACTAATAGCAAATCTTATGACAGCTGCCAGATTAATTATAGCAAGAAACTGGAAATCCAAACTAGATCTCAAGATGGAAGATTGGTATAACGAACTTTGGGATATAGCTATAAACGATAAATTGTCTTGTAGTTTAAAAGTTAAACGAGGAGAAATGAAAAAAAGACATTTTTTAATGACATTTGGGGAAAATTTATAGACTTTGTATTAGTAGAAGGGAAGGGGAAAGAACCGACGAATATTTCAAGACAGTTCTGGAGAAGAGGACTTTGAGAAGATTATTAGAACAGACGCTGGAGTAATAAAGAAGAACTCACGGAAGACTTGAGTAACATTTCCAAGCGATGTTCAGGATTAATTGATGGTGCCTAAAGGCACTCCAAAAACGTACTCAAATAAATATCACCCCCAAATCACTCTCCATCCTTTAGAGAAGGAGACTATTTTCTGGATTTCAGTTTTCCCGTTTTTTTTTTTTTACTTTCTTTCTTTTTTAAAAATGTATTTTAAAAATGTTAAGCAACCACTGAAGTGCAGACTGCTGAACCACTGTAGCCACCACGTGACCGCGGGATGAGTTAAGGCGATGCAAAATAAAAAGTGGCTTCTCAAGGAAGTGCGGTAGTGGCCAAGGCAACATAGCCAATTAGAGCTTTCTCTAATTGTCTTACATAAGAAAAAAGGACGTGCAGAAAAGATGTGGGGGAAGCAAAGAACTGGGGAATGGGGGGATTCGAGAAAAAAGCAGAAGGCAGCTAGATTTTAAAATGTTGAATACCAAAGGATTGGGGGGGGGGGGGTGCAACCCTGTAAAGTTCCTTTAACTTTTTTTTAATGTCCCCAAATGGAAACAGGTTAAGATTTGGTGCAGCCCTAGGAGAAAAAAAATTATTGCTTTTCCTGAGAAAGCTTTAGTCTTCGGCCCTATGGGGAAATCTCATGACTGGCTGCTCCTGCTTTTATATCCTCTCAGCCCAGGATAGCCCACTTAATATTTAAAACTATACTTCCTTTATTTCCCCCCAGTCCTTGAAATAGATTTATTTGCTTTTACTGTTCTGCCTGCATTTCCTCGGCTACAGATGTTGCTGTCACATTGAATAAAGGGTGTGTAAGGTTTAAATATTACACCGCCGCACTGTGTGCGTATAAATGCGTTGTGTTTCCATGGCACTTTTGTCAGTTTGTCACCCAAAGAAGAAACAGAAGATGTTGCTTGTTTGGACAAGATGTTTCAATCGGTAGGGCCACTGACACGGGTGTTTCATCTGGAGGAAGGCAGGGAAGGGCGGTAACTCATTAAGGCCTTGCACGCTCCAGGTCATCAAGCATGTTAAGGAGTAGTGACAGAGAAAGAACATCCCGCTTGGACATGTGTTTCATGATCCTCCTTCCCTGAACACACCAGCCGCTTCTGATTTTGGAAGCTAAGCACAGCCAGGGTCAGGTTGGTAAATTAAGAGGAGATGGCCAAGAAATACCACAGCTGCCCAAAGAACAATACCTGAAATTGTGAAAACGTGCTGCCAATCACTGTTGACAGTATGGGCTAGACAGACCAGTGATCTTTCCCAATGTAAAATAGCTTAAGAACATAAGAAGATAAGAAGAGTCCTGTAGGATCAGGCCAATGGTTCGTCTAGTACAACTTCCTATATCTCACAGTGCCCCCAACAGATACCTCTGAGAGCACATGAGACTATTAGACCACTGTCTCCTGATGCCACTCCCCTGTCTCTGACACTTGGAGGCACCTTCCTTTTAAGCTTGGAGAAAACGTATGCCCCCATCATGGCTTGTCACCTGCCTTGGACTTTTCATCCAGAAACCAGCCCAAATCCCCCTTTAAAGTTATCTAGGCCAGATGCCATCACCACATGTTGCGGCAAGGAGTTCCATAGGTTAACCACAGCATAACATTCTGGTATGATGATGAAAAGTGGCAAGATATATAGATGATCAAATGGCCAGGATTCATTTGAGTGCATTCCCTGACAGTAGGCAGATACAGCAGGATACACCCACTCCGCTTCACACTGTCAATAAGTGCGGTTCCAGAGAGCAAAGGACCCTCCAACCCCAAGTACAGTTTCCACTAATGAGGTTGGTAAGGGAAGGGAGAGGGGCAGGCAGGCAGGCAGGCAGGTATTATTTAACTTGTATACCTCATGAATCTATGGTAAACAGTACTCTGGGTGGTTAACATCTCAAATGAAACAAGCAATATTTGTTTTGCTGTTATTTCAAGCACAGGGAGAGTCACAAAGGTTTTGTGAAGTTGAAGAAAAGGATTGGAGGAAAAATGCTAACAGGACTAGGAGGGATGTGATTAAATTGTGGTGGGGAGATTTTTACAACCCAGTGGTTGGCAGTCATAAGGGACAGACATTCCTTGAAGCAGAAAAGGCAGGGTGCATCTGTATATCAGAGGCTGGGGAAGGTGAGGAGGAGGATACAATTGCACTCATGTTGTGCTTATCCGCTTCCCATAGACATCTGGTTAGTCACTGCATGAACAATAGTAATTTATGTCGATAACTTTGTGCCAGTTCACTCTGAACTGTTTATGTAGACTCTCATGTTGAGGAACCATTTATCCAATGCAATCAATTAGTTCAGAGATTCCAGGCTTGACATTGTATCATGATTAGAGATGGGGACCATCTGAAAAATGAATCACATTTTTGGATGAATTTGGCTGATTCATCAAAATCCATCGATTCGTGTTCATCATAAATTAAGTCCCCTGACAAATACGAATTGATGAAGTTTTGGCAAATTTTTGATTTGTTAATTTGTTGGGCCATAAAATGGCCCCCCGAGGCACCTAGAGACACTGAATTTGGAGGGAAGCTTTCTCTGACTCTACAATCCCTCCAAATGAGGCATTTTAAAGTGGAGACAAATTGATTCATCAATTCATCATGGGAAATTCATCAGTTTGTCAATTTGTTAGCCCCGATGAATCATGAATCCTGATGAATCACTATTTTTTTTATTCATCCCCATCACTAATCATAATTAATTCATGTACACAAACAAGAGAGGGATTCAAAGCCAAGTCAATTCTTGATGACCAGTGGTTGGATTTAAATATGTGGCTAGGACATCGGTTGCTTTCTTTGAGAATGACTAGAATTGCAGTTACAATTCGATGAATTGCAGTTACACTTGTAAATTGCAGTTACAATTCTAGTCATTCTCAAAATGGCAGTGCTGTACAAAAGTGAGCCTGAATCTTGTGAAACTTTGTCAAAAAGAAACCAGTACAGGTTGGCAGCCTTAGTGTATTATCCCATGCTTGGAAATATCAAGATGCCAACACTGAAAGTATAATTTACATGCTAGCTTTTATATGTAGCATTTGTAGCTTTAATTAAACTGCATTTTTCATTCTCTTGGTGTATCCTACCATGGAATAAATTCTTAATGAAGTGAGTTGTATTAATATGTTGAAGTCATGGTAGAAAAAGTTATCAATGGCTATTGGATGTGATGGCTTATTGTTCCCTCCCGATGGCTAAATGATCCCTCCAGTGTTACAAGGACTCTGCCTGTCAAGGCCAGTTGTGAGAACATGAATAAGAGACTGCTGTTTTTCTCATGTCCTGCTTGGCTGTTGTGGACACAGAAGTGCTTAACTAAATAGGCATTTGACCTAATCCACCACCATTTTTTTGCAAGCTGGTGGAAGAAAAAACATCTGGAGGCTTTGTTGGGGATTGGAATAGAGTTCTGTTATTTGTGGGTATAGTCAGTGTATAGATAATTTAGTCTACAGATATGCAGATTTGAGTTTTTTAATTAGCTGCCTATCGTATTATGGGAGCTGTAGACCAAAAGCTTTACTATAGAATTTTGGTGTAATTCCACTTTTCCCCAGAGATCAGAAGGAGGAAGATACAACAAATTTACCTTAATTAATTGAAGTAGAAACAATTAGCTAGTTACTTTGATGGAGTAACAAGAGATAACATGTTTTAAAACCATGTGTTGATGAGTATCTTCTAAAACTGTTTAACTAGTGTATTGGCATAATGTTTTCTAGTTAATTTCGAAACTTACATTTACATGGAACTTTTGAAGCATTTGAAAGGTATTTTGACATGACTTTCTGGAATTTATTCTCCTTCTCTTGTATTCTATTATCAGTTCAAAAGTCTTTTTTTTAATGAATTTAGTTTACTCTAATGAGTACCACAATCAAACACCAGTAGATTCATGTGTGTGGTAGCTGAGTATCTCCAACCATACATGGACAAAGAAATCATTCCATTAAGACTTCTTGCTTGATGGGAAGGGAGGGAATTTGGTAGGTATAGTTCCAACCAGTTGTATAGGAGTCGTCCATTCAGTCCATCCATCCTTAGAGAAAGGTGCTTCATGGGAGCTGTCCTTGGTGCTGCACTATTTGGTTGCTCACTTCTCTATAGGCTCTCTGGACCATGGCATTAGAATTGTCCCACTACAACAGTCCATACCCTTGGTCCTGGTAGACATGCTCAGAGATTAAACTTGAGATGCTGAAAAATTCCATAAAATTCCATAAGACTCCTTCCAATTCTGCAGTGCTAAGATTATGATTATGATGATTACTCATTTTCAGTTATACAGGCTGTCTTATTGTACCAAGATGCTCTAATGATAAATTGTTCTCTTGCCTCCAGGGAGAGAATGAGACTTTAGTGATGAGGGTATCATCAGAATGTCCATAACGTTTTGAAAATATTTATGTGAAAAGCTAACATATTTTCCGTTTTGATGCATATACATTAAGCCTATTGTTTTGAAAAGTGGCAAACAGCCCATCCATTGCTTTTACTTTTTAAAACTATGTGCAATAATGTGTCAGCTATTACAGTTTGTGCTATTTGTGCATTTTGCCCCCAAAATCATTATCACAAATGAAAGCAAACTTAGCAAAAAGGCAAAACACTATCTCGCCATCTCACAGACAAAGCAGGAAAAAAATGGCACATTCTCATTCTCATCTGTGAAAACAAAACAGGAACCAAAATAATAAAATCCATTTTCAAGAAAAATCTAACCCCACAAATAAAAAAATAAAAATAAAAATCTCCTGCTTCCTTCCAGAAAATAGTGGAAAGTAGAATTATTATGGAACACTTTAAAAAACTAATTAGGCTCATGTTATACATATGATAAATTGAGAGTTGTTTGTATTTCATATTTTTTTAAAGTTTACACGCTACCCTTCTGCTAAAAACAAAAAAAGATGCTTCAGGAAAAGTGTGTTCTGCACCAGTAGTTTTGACTTGTGGTGGTGACCTTAACAGAAAGTGTATGAGATATTTAAGGCTATTCCCCAGTGAGCTGATGTAGCAAAGAGGTAGTTTGAAAGGAAGAATGTAGGAATAATAAGGTGTATTAAAAGTATGATCTTGATCAAAACCAGATTTATGTAACTATTGGTTTTTCCCCCTAGTAATAGGCTCTATTGTCTTTTTGTTTCATTATTTTGTTTGTATTTATTTGACTGTTGTAAACCACCCAGAGTGGGCTTGTTACCAGATGGGTGGACTAGAAATCCAACCAACCAACCAACTAACCAATCAATCAACCAACCATATGATTTTTTTAAAAAAAACTTAAGGGGCTATTGCTGTGAATTCAGGGCTGGCCATAGGCAATAATTCTATTTAGAGCAAATGCTCTCCTCTCCTCTTTGTATGCAGAAAAGAAACAGCTTTGCCTGTGATAAGTAAGGATAAGGGAATGATGGTTTTAAGCATATTGGATTCTGATATCTAATGGGAGAGAACAGAGATAATGCCTTGGATGCTTGCAATTTTCAGCCTATGGTTTCCTTCAGGGAGTTGATCCATCTCATAATGGTTGTCTTCTTTTTCTACTCCCTTCCATCTTTCCCAGAATTATTGTCTTTAACAGTGAATCGTGCCTTCTCATGATGTCCTCAGAGTAGATCAACCTCATTTTAATCAGTTTTGCCTCCTGAGATAGTGAAGGCATGATTTGATGGACTACCATGTGTCTTTTATATGAATTGATGAGTTCACAGAGACTTTGTGTTTATGACAGCTTATAATCGTGTTGCTTTAATGTAATGTCATCTACTAATGCTGTAAGACAGGCATGTCCAAACTCCAGCCCCCCTGATGTTTTGGACCACAACTCCCAGAATTCCAAGCCTGTATTTCCAATGGTAAAGGGCTGTGGGAGTTGTGGCCCAAAACATCTTCTCCCCCCCCCCCCCCGGCCGAAGTTTGAACATGCCTGCTGTAAGATGTCCTTCAATCCCTTGTTCTCAAATACTTGAATGTGTCTTAATTGTACTAGACTGTGTATTATCCCTCATGACTGCAAGCTGCCTTGGGTCCTTTTCCAAGGAGAAAGGCGGGGTAAAAAATATTCTAAAATAAATAAATAATAATAAACCCAGATCATAGTTATGGCAATCCAGGATATCTACAGAGGTCTTTCTCAGCCCTGCATTTCAAATGAATCTTTTCACCCATGGTACACTGACCTTGCTCAATAATCTATTTCCAATAAATAGAATTTCATATAACCTGCCTTTTGAGAGAGGAATTGTAATTTGAAATGCCTGACGTGCCATCTCTGTCCCAGAGAGAGGACCATCTCCTGTAGTGCTCATCTGGGTATACTACTTTATTTTGGTAGATGTAAACAGGATTGTGAGTCTCAGGGCACCTGCTGAAACATCAGGGAGTTGTTATACTTCTCCCTGGTCTCCAACCAAGGAGACAACTCAGAAGTTGAGCATCACTGCAGGGCAGAAAATCTAATATTTTGAAAACTACAAGCATAATACACCATGCTACAGTTTTTAATCTATCTGATCCCTGGATCCAAAAGTCTTAAAACCATTTTTTCCTCATGTTCTAGAGAGAGAAGATGATACAAGCTTGTTGTGCAAGTGATGGATGTTGCTGGTACTAATCATTCCATCCTCTAGTGAGTGTTTGAATAGATTGCTCAAGGCACAAACAGGTGCTGCAGACCTGTTTTGTTTCACCATGATAATTGGTTTGAGAATTTCAGGACAAGTGCAAATTCACTGATTTCCAAGCTGGCACTTCGTAATCTGTCTCCGTAGTACGTATCTGTTCCAGTACCATTCACATGTCCAGAAAAGGATGAAAAACTATTATGAAGTGCATATTTTCAGAGAAAACTGTATTTAGAAATGCTCATTTAAAGGTGAATTTTCTGATGGATTCCACCACCACCCTGAAAAATCCAGATAACCCAGAACAAGTGGTGAATAGATATTTGTCTATTTGTGCAGTATGTGTAGGATAGGCATGTCCAAAGTCAGGCCTGGGGGCCAAATGCGGCCCGTTTTCACATTTTGAGTGGCTCGCAGCCTCTTCTCCCCACCAACTCAGCCTGTCATGCATCCCCACCAGTTGGCCCCTTCCCATACTGGATGGAGGCATCAGCTTGCAGTTTTATGTTTTGCCTGCCCTCCCTGCCTCTGTCCACCCCCCCGCAGCCACCTGCCCAGACTACCTGCCCCCCGGCTCCATTGCTACAGCATCCTCCCCGCCTCCTTGTATGTTATAGAGACTTGTCCAAAATCCAGCCCGGGGGCCAAATGCGGCTGAATGGTCAGCCCCCACACATTTTCACCTCACCAAATCTGGCCCTTCTTACAAAAAGTTTGGATACCTCTGGTGTAGGAGATGCAGATAGAAAATAGAGTGATGCCTGTTGACTGTGAAGATTCTGAGTCATCCAGGTTAGATTATCCAGAAGCTGAGTTACAGCAACTGGACTTCTTTTCTTGTGAGATTAATGTTTCACTACTCATTCAAGCATTCACTCTCACAAGAAAAGTCCAATTGCCATGACTCAAGTTCCGGAGTGATGCCTATTATTTTTGTTTTACTATGTTCATGTTGATATTTAAATATAGTGTAAACTTAGCACGGATTATCTAATGGTGGTTAGGAAAGGACCAATCTGTCAGTTTTGCTTTCTTCCATATCCAGATTTTTTTCCAAACTGTATGAAGCAATGTTGAATTTCCAAAAGTGTTTAATTAAAAAGAAAAGGGAAAAAAACCATTTGAGATTTTTGACCATCTGTGCTGACCAGATTCAGGAGTTTTATATGTTCCCAATTAGGAATGGAAACTGAGTCATTCTTGGTTTGAAAATTCCAACATTTTCTCCTTGATATGAGTTCCTGTGAAATTAGGAAGTCAGTCTTACATAAAATGTGCATTAATTTTTATGAATGCAAATGTTAAGGTTTCAAAGTCTGGCTATTTATTTATTTTTAATTAAGAAGAAAATCATACTGTCCAGAAGTCTTTCTCGTTTTTAAGCAAATTTAACTCAATTCGTGGATTTTCTCGGCAGCAATCGACAATTATGGGATTTGGCCTTGAAAAGGTAGCTATAGGAAAGTGCTTTCCCACAGAGTTGACTCTACAGAAATATTTTATTGCCAGTCATGAGAAGTCTGTGAAGATTCTTAGTCATCCAGGTGGGGTTATCTGGAAGTCATAGCGACCAGACATCTTTTCTTGTGTGACAGAAACTTGTACTACTCCATCCAAGCAGCTTTGTCAGTCAGCAAGTAGCAAAACATTTTGATCTCACAAGAAAAGATGTCCAGTTGCCATGACACAACTTCCAGACAAGGAAGAGATCTGTGTTTTGCCCTTCTCCTCAGGCAGCAAAACCTCTTCATTTTTGTCTCTGTTCCAGTGTGAAAAATTAAGCCTGATGAACAGCAAACAAAAACAGAACAAAATAGTAATCCACAATTGCTTCAAAGTTCCTCACTTTTAAAACAAACTTAACATTCCACACTCCACACCGGAATCCCTGCCTTATTAAGAAGATGCCTCCTGGGTGTAGGTTGTACCGAAGGTGACATCTGGCAATTCAACAATGGAAGGAACTGGAGCAGAGCAAGAAAAAATACTGGTGAGAGATAACGCCAAGGTTACAAAAGACTCCATTAACAGCCTGGCTATAAATCA
Source organism: Phrynocephalus versicolor (assembly GCA_023846285.1). Classification (NCBI taxonomy): domain Eukaryota; kingdom Metazoa; phylum Chordata; class Lepidosauria; order Squamata; family Agamidae; genus Phrynocephalus; species Phrynocephalus versicolor. Next base: position 2,976,237 of record JAHTLZ010000280.1, on the reverse strand, counting down.
ACTTATTATGCTGAGTAACTCCCCTTCCTCTGCAATGATCACACATCTTAAAACATCTGGAGCTAAGCTGAGCAACTTCTAAAATCACAAAGAGTTTCTCCTCTGATACCTACCAGTCCTATCTGTTGTTGGCAAAATACCCGAGGCGTTCATTGTGAAAGGCTGGATGTTCATCCTCTTTTCAAGAAATCCAGGTTGGCCCCAATGAACTTGACCTGGATTTTCAAGTTATTCTGAGGAACCCAAGAACCCTGACAAAACAGTAGAGCTCTAGATCCCTTGCAGCAGTTGAATTTGGCTAACTATCTCTATGACCCTGACCCCACGAACCCAGGACTGAAGATAGGGACGGGTACAAAAATGGACTTACATTGGTTTGTGACGCACACACGTGCACAGGCACATACTGGAGTTCTTAGCTCAGGAGGCAGCTAAGAAGGAACGGGATAGAAGCACATCACAAAAAGTCACACAAACACTTAACACTAGTTCAGAACGATGTGCCTATTGGAGTGTACAAAAACGGGCCACATCCTTGGATGATGGTTTAGTCAGCAGGTACACCCCTCTCCCCCTTATCCACCCAACAGGCCAGATCGCCCACCACCACCACCAAAGTGTCTTCTCTTTAAAGGGTTATGACTTCAGCTTCCATCATCCACACTCAGGCTTGCCAGTAGCCCACGATGTAAGGAGTCACCATCCAGCAAAATCCAGGGTGCTAATTAAGGTCCCTCATCAAAGCCGTTCTACCAAATAATTTGTCTAATCTTTGAGGCATCATAGCCGTCTTTGCTGTTCTGGTCTCATTTAATTTTGTCCCATGGCAACTGCAATGCTTTCAGGAACTCCAAAGATCAAGCACGCTGGGTTTTGTTTTGCTTTTCACTTCATCACTTTTTTCCAGATATTCAAGAGGAGAGTAAAGCAAATAATTGTGTGCACTGATGTCCACTAAATTTTAAAAGTTGCATCTTTGCTGAAATTATTTGTATTGTGACACATGAAGTGGAGAAAGAAACATAGTTTCTGGTATCAAAGGGAAACTAAGAAATGTTGATTATGGCTATCGTATTTCATTGATGTTTCATTGAACTAGCACCTATAATTTTTATTAGAAGTCTGTATTTTAAAGGGTGTTGTTTCTGTAACTAGAGCACATGTAGCCTCTACCAAGGATGTAATTACTTTTCAGACTTACAAGGGGTTTTTTTTAACAAAAAAAGTTTTTAACACTAGGCACATAATCATCTGTTCAGAACAATTATGCCAGATACCAGTTGATCTGACTCAAGTCTTCAGGCTTTTCAGCACATAATTAGCATGTAGAACTAAACTGCCTTGCTTTTGTATATAAGGAACAGAGCCACTGTCTGCTTTAGAGCTCTTAGCTTTTGTTAGATCTTCATCAAACAGCAGGAGAAGTTAAGATGGATTAATCTAATCTGAGCTGCAGCACACTTGAAGAGAATAAGTGTAGTGGGGGAATGGGGAGAGAAGAAAGCATAGGACCTGGATATAAGGGCCTCTTTTTCCACACTGGAATCCTACCATTTCATCATCTCATGTGCCCCCTCTCCTCCTTGCAGGCCCAGCCCTAGACATTTGACTGGAGGAAGAGGTCGCCTTAGGTGGCCACCACCCCACAAGATGCCTGTCAAAGAGATCAGGCATCTTCACAAAGGCTCTGACTCTGCACTTCAGCTGAGCTGGGCTTTCCCATGATCCTCTTCCCCCTTCTACTACTTCTTCCTTTCTGTGGGTGTGTGGGTGTTGTGCTGCCAGTGCTGTTGCCCTCCCTGCCATCATGGACTCTCTTTATTTATTTATTTATTTATTTATTTATTTAGTTAGTTAGTTAGTTAGTTAGTTAGTTAGTTAGTTAGTTAGTTAGTTAGTTAGTTAGTTATACAACTTATATGCCACCCACTACCCAAAGGTCTCTGGGCGGCTTACAATTAAAATGAACAGTTAAAAACAGTCAAAATGATAAAATGGCAATGGACAATTAAAACAATGAAAGCATTTAAACACAAAACACTAAAATTGCTACCAGGATCCACAATCTATGTTATGTCAATTAAAAAAACTTCAGAAATAGGAAGGTTTTTATCTGGCGCCGAAATGTCATTAGTGTTGGTGCCAGGCGGATGTCACTTGGGAGGGCATAACCTGGGGGCAGCTGCCGAAAAGGTTCTCTTTCCTCTTCTGCATGTCTCAAAGAAGCTTCCCCTTGCTGGGTGGGCAGCTCTTCTGCAACAGCTTCTCAGGGAAAAGACAGAAAACACCACTGAAGAGCTGCAATGGGAGGCCCCGGTTCCTGGAGTTTTTGAGTGTGCCCTTTTCAGGAGCTATCCATAGTGCTGAAACTATGGTGGTGTTGGTAAGGATCAGTACTTTGAAAAGCTTACATAGAAGGCAGACTCAGACCTGGACTGAATTTGCAACACTCCTGAAATTAGGCTAACCAGTTGATAGTGGCATTCCTTTTAGAAGGAAATGGCAACAAGTAATGCCACCCATGCCATCTCCTCAGGTGGTTGCAAGAACAAGATGGGCACTGCTACAGTTTCTCTCTGTGAAAGAAACAGGGTTCTCTTCATCCCTGGGAAGTGGCACTCTGCTGGTTGCCAAGGAAGAGCTTGGCACAGCCCTTGCACCCTTCACCTAATGTGAGATAACCCTGAAGATCTGTGATATTCTTCACACCATCCACCAATGCCGCTCCCCACACTTTTACACCAATGTTGTGTTCCTTGTTACTGTGGTGGCCAGCTTTTTGCCGGTGAACCTCTTTGTGCTTATATAGGCTGGTCCTTGAATGGCAAGGCGTGGCAGTGGCATGGCAGTGACTGTGATCCTGGCTTTAGGATTGAAGCCAGCACCACTCCTCCTTCACCCACAAAGACCCAGGTCTCTCCTTAATAAAAATGAGGGAATCGTTCATCTAATACAATAGTTCCCAACAGAGATGGGTACAAACCACTGGTTCAGTGACCTTCTCTAGGCATGGCTGCTAAGTGGACTTGTCTGCAGTGTGGCGCCAAACTTCAGATGAGATGGTTGGACAGGAAACGAAGTACACCAAACTGTTGAACCAACGGTTTGTGCCCATCTGTAACTCCCACCCCTGGGTCCCCAGTTGGTTCCTGGATTACAACTTCCAGAAATCCTGGCCATCACAGCTACCAGTAAAGGCTTCTGGGAGTTTTAGTCCAAGAACATCTGAGGACCAAAGCCTGGGAACCACTGATCTAGGAAGCCTTGACCACAGAGGTGGAGCAATAACCATTGAGAGAGCACAGGGTAAGCTGTGCAAACATCATTAGGTGTTTCCTAAGATTGTAGATGATCCTAGCACACCTTAACTGGACCAGAGATTGATGCCCAATGGAAGTACATTTTAAGATCTAATAATACCTGATACTGCATAAGTATTTCAGTGGCAACAGCAAATGTTTGACAAGTTTAATCTTGCTGTACTGGTTTTAAAGAACATTCTAGAGTCTTTAATTAGGGGAACATTTTTAGCTTCCCTGCAGCAATGTGATACATTTGGATTGTTATCTTTTCCCTTTTTCCTTTCAGCATTCCTCCCCCACCCCTCCTGCCTCAGCCCTTCATTGCTATTTTGTTGTCTTTAATACCTCTTGATTACATCTTGTTATCATCTTGTCCTGATTTGCTTTGTAGCTTGTTACATAAAACAGACTCTAATCTTTCGGCAATTAGTGTCTTACTAAAGTCAGTGCAGATTCCTGCCAGAGAACAGGAGTCTTCTGTTTGCGATTAAAGATCATTGGCAGCAGAAGGGTGAGGTGGGAAAGTGTGGTGTCACTTCAGGATAAATGATTGCACTTTACCATTTTTGTACATGTTTTTGCCATTAATTCACCACTGTTTATGTTTTTGCCATTCATTCATTACAGTTGCATGCAGCTCAACATTTCAAAGATGTTGGCAAGTCTCAAATCTTGAGTTTTTAGTACCAAGTTCCAACTCCATATTACAAATGAGCTGTCCCTTCCACTCCCAAAAAAGGGACAACAGGGGAGGGTTCTGAGTCATGAGTTGAGTCCAGATCATTGTGGTAAGAAAGCCGGACTTGATTCCAAGTCAAGTCACTGGTTAGACTTGAGTCTAAGTTGACAACAAGTCCCACAACTAGAGCACATTTCGCCGTAAAATACAGTTGTGTGAGAATATTTATTCTGGGAGGTGGCCGGACAACATAACATGAAGGCCAAGAAGGAGTGGCCAGTGAACCAATGGATGTTGTCAAATGCAGATGTTTTCAGAGAACATGACACTGCAGTATTTTAAGTAAAGAAATATCACATACGTGGATTCTCTTTATGGAAATCTGAGAAAGGTGGGTTGGGGAGGGGCTGAGATCTTTCCATATACGCAGCGCTTGCTGAGAATTCAAAACACTTTGTCTGCCCACTCCAGAAGTTGCTCCATGTGCCACGTGAGAAGCCATCTGGGTTCTTTTGCACTTTTATTATAAACAACAGACCACAATGACTGGGAAAATGTGCTAAAATGGCGGGGAGGTTGTTCCTACTCTTGGTTTTGTGTTATGGCTTCTTTTTGAAGAGAACATGTTTTCTGCTAAGATGCAGCATGTTTGTGTGTGTGTGTGTGTTGTATGCGATCAAGATACTTCTAACACATAGCAACTAGAGGTGGGTGTTTCATTTCGAAAGAATCCAGCCTTCTAATAATATGTCCAAAGTAGAAAAGCCCCCACTGCATTATTTTGGCCTCCAGAAAAAGTTCAGGTTTGATTTTATCTAGGATTCACTTGTTTGTCTTTCAGGCAGTTCAGGGACTCCACAAAGCTCTCCTCCAGCACCATGTTTCAAATGAATCAACTTCCGTTCTGTCATCTTTCTTCACTGTCCAGCTTTCAAACCCATTCACGGCATCTAGGAATGCAACAGTGTGAATGTTTTTGGTTTTGGTTTCCAGTGTCACCTCCTTACAATTGATGATAGTTTCTAATTCCTTCATTTCTGCCCTATCGAATCTCAGCCTTCTTCTGATTTCTTGACTGCAGCATCTAGTTT